>CM061048.1:66799954-67142454 GCA_030762985.1 Adelphocoris suturalis | reverse complement strand
GCTCAACACTAGTGATAGACACATTGCAGATCTTGGTATACATCATTATAATATGTGGTACATAAATTGAGTGGAGTGGTAAATTACGGATAACCTGATGTGTCCAATATCAAGATGAGTGACAATGAAAACCAAGTCATTGAAATCATTAGATTGAATCCCAAATCCTGTATCAGTCCCATTTCATAATAATATGGAATTAGACACTAATTTTTAAAAATTGTCAACCAATAATAAAAAATATTGAATGGTTCTTTAATGTTGATCAGTTAAACGTTATCAAGATATAATAAGCGTTGATGATTTTTTTTAATTGTCATGGCACTATATAAAATAAAGCAGACAGAAAATAAATTTAAAAACAACATATTAAATAAAAGTGCAACCTAATTATGACAGGAAAAATAAATAATAATGTAACATATTAGCAGCATTTCGATAGATATTTCTCGAAGGATTCAGTGGAATTGGTCGGCTGGTTCTTGTGGGGATCAGAATTAAGGGAAACGTTCTAGAAATTATTATGGAATGTTACAGTAAATTAACAGTAGGTGACTTCATTTTCATGTGAAAGGCACAGTAACTATTTTTAACTGTTTCACTGGTTTTCGCCGAAATACGTTAAAACAATCATTAAATTATTATTTAAACAAATTTTGGTAATATGAATACTGGAACACAAAATAATAAAATACACAACACAAAATTATAATACTGAATCCTAGAACCTAAGTGATAAACATCGTGGAATATTGTGAAATTTTGGAGTATCATGATTGATATGAGAGATTCCACAGAAAAACTTCCTTATATATTTTATAAAATTAAAATTTGAAAATCGATCAATTTATTAAAAACTATCGGTAGCTAAGAACGCCAATGAAACTCTTACGTTCCAAAATTATATCGAATTCGTTATGGAACAAAATTAGAATCACTAAAATCGGTCGAGGTTAGTAGCTTGAGCAGCACTTGGAAGAATCGGTAGATATCCCTACACCCCCTCCAAGATAGCTAATCCAAAATTCTCAAGGTTTGTCGGACTAAATTTGGAATCTTGCAAAATACGAATCACGAAAATCAGTTGAGAATTATAACCTGGGTTGCGTCAACGAAATGTGTCGTAGAAAAGCAGGTCTTTTTGGCTTTACTCCGTCCATTCCCTCCCTTTCATCATGAAATTCAAAATTTCCAGAATTTGATGCACAATTGGGCTAATATTGGGTTCGAACAATGGAAGAATCTCGAAAATCGGTTGAGGATTGTGAACTGGGCAGCGTCTACAAAATGTATGACATACATACAGACAGACAGACACCTATCGTTTTTACGGATTCGGTTCTAGAATGGTCTGAAACGGGTTTGAAAGCGATTATTTATTTTTTTTTCTCAGGCCTGGGTTTGTCCCATATCCTCTGGATCCATTCCAACAGGTCGTCCCTCTATTAGCAAAGCCTAGCTTCTTGGGGACGTCCTAAAAACGTAGACGCCTGCTATATTACATGAACTTTGACGCACAACAACATGATAAACTTACAATTATACACATCATATATCCTTTATAAACATCTTTCTGGCTTTAAGTGAACATAGGACTATCGAAATCTATCTCTCATAATTCCTCCATGTACCATCTGGATTTGATGAAAATTTTGGGAACAGAACCGAAATCGATCAGGGAGGTCTAAAACTGAGCGTTTCGATTCTAAAGAAGCAAATTATTTCACCAAAATCCCGCATGGTAAACTCAAAAGCAAACCTACGAGAAAATGTCCTTTTGGCTCATTTTAGGTGGTTTTAAATTATTTTTGGAAGTATTCGCATGTTCTTCGTTAAATTGAGTGTAAGAATAAAATACTATGACTTGTTAAAACACAATAATTACTTTTAAGTTTTAAATTTAGTGTGTTTTCCACGTGCCATCTTTTATGTGTTATGAAAAAATAAAAATCTCGAATTTGAATTTATGGTCACTTTTGGTAGGTAACAAAGGTCCTAAATTCGAGTATCTTTTGATCACGGAGATAATTTTTCCCCAATTTCAAGAGATATGTGTACATTTAAAAGGTATAATTAAATTCCAGCGATTGATCTTAAATGGTTTAGTCTTGTTCACCACTGGGAGCTGGGAAGGTAGGAATGGTCGTTGAGCTCTGGGGGCGTGTATTCTTGGCTGGGCCTGAAGGGTTTGGCAGTGGAATAGCCATGCCGTTGATAGACGTCGTCTTGAAGAGAATGCTGATTACCCCGAGAATAACCCCTGTTACCTCCAGAGTAACCTTGGTTACCTCCGGAATAACCTTGGTGGCCTCCGGCATAACCATGGTTGCCCCCGGAGTAACCTTGGTGGCCTCCGAGTAACCTTGGTGGCCTCCGGAATAACCATGGTTGCCGGAGAGGGAGCCGTGTCCCGAGAAGAATTCGGAGGAACCCGAGTGCTCTATGGAGTTGTGAGTCAGATCCGGCCCACCGAGGGGGAAGCCGAGGAGATGGTCGGCCAACGCTTGGTAGCCACTATCTGCTGAGCCGTGGTAGCCATTACCAGTCAGACCATTGTAGCCACCGCCAGTTTGATGGGGATAGCCGCTGCTGAAACCAGCATTTCCATGTGGTAGGTTGACATGAGACCAAGATGCCGCAGGGCTTTGATGAGGGACCTAAAACACAATAGCATACAATGATTAGACGCATCAAAAAATGAATTAATAAATATATATTTCGAAAAATAGACAGAATAGAGCGAATAAAATAGATTTTCGTTCGCGCATACACCGAGTGGATTATTGATTTGAGCACATCGATACTGATGGGAAACCAGCTAATTAGGGGAGAAAACTATGATTTAATGATGAAAAACATTGTTTTGAAAAATGACCTTCCATGATAATACGAGTTTGGGGTCGGTTTCTACGTATTGTTTTACGCTGAATCAAATGGTAACACTTGCATATCTTCCCAACCCCATTATAACCGAGTTTTACACTTAAGCTAACTAATTTCACCCCTAAAAACACATAAAATTTATCATTCCAACACTAAACATTTGTGAGTTAAAGTGTAAAAAAATTCGGTTATAACGGGGTAGGGGAGATGTGCATGTGTTACCATTTGATTCAGCGTGAAACAATACGTAGAAACCGACCCCAAACTCGTATTATCATAGAAGGTAATTTTTCAAGAAAACCCTCAATTTCATTTAAAAAAAGTTTTTCAACGTTAAATCATAGCTTTCTACCCTAATTAGCAAAGAAAAAGTGAAATTGACTATACTGTTGGAAAGGTGAGATTATGGCGCATATTTTAGAAGTACAGACTAAATTTAGCATGTAAAATGTAATTAGAACTATGCGTCTGAAAAAAGTGGTCATTCTGAAGATTTGACAAAATTCACTTTTCAGATTGACTTTTCACAAATTGAACCATCTTAAAAAACTTTTATGGTACATTAGGGAGATGGGAAATTTAACTCTCTTTCCAACGGTATAATCAAATTTGAATTTTTTCAGGTAATTAAGGGAGTTGTGGCCGTTTTAGTGAGTTGAGGTCGAAATCACTTAAAAAACGCTGCAAATTATTTCACAAAGGTTTATTATTTTTTCAATTGAGTATGATCGTAGTTTTAGTTGGCTTGTGTACGTTATAAGGCCCGTCCAGACTCCTCGGCGTGTCCTATTTCAAGTTGCCACAACCTATACTTCTATAATATATAGCATGTTTATATTTCTCGATTTGAGCTCCTATCTATTCAAATAATTACTGCCTTAATAATATTATTATCTAAGTACGTACGCCTAAGTACGTAATTTCATGTCTAATTTGACATGTTCCAGATTCAGATAATTTAATTGCAATGCGGCGTACTGAAAATATGTGAATATTCATCTGTCTATTCATACTTTGCTGCGGGCGATAGTTTTTGTATTCATGTTTTTTTTTTTTTTTTTTTTATAATATGGAATCAAGAATAGGTAGTTCTACAAAAGTTAGATAAATCAAAAGATTGATTTACTTGATTTCGTCATTCCAACTACTACATTTCCAATGAGAAACGCTCAAAAAAGAGAAATTTAGTAGGTACCTAATTGCAAACTTGTGCAAACGGTGCCCCTGGCGCCGTTCTGCTACGCCCCTCGTGACGTGCCGCTATGCCCTATTTTTGGCTCATAGCACTCATGGGTGTGGAGCGATCGAGCTGGCGAGAAGTTAGGACCAACTAGACCCCAAGTGGAGTCTATGTGCGGAAGAAAGGATTTTTTAAGTCAATTCTAAGGCCTCTTATGGCCCGGACGGCGAACGGCGGACGGACATTGCAAAGTTGGATTCTACGCACTTTGAAACGTAAAATGACAAATTTGAGGGGGGTTATAAAAATGTTTTGCTATGCTGTACGATCACATAGGCTTATTATTGAAAATAATAAACCAAAATCTTGAAAGCGAAATTACTCGGAAACGAAGCCTTTAAAGAAAAACATCTAAGAGGCACTTTTTGTTGCAAACTAGTTTTACAATCGATCCCTGGCCTTTGGCAGGTCCAAAGGTCCCTGCATAGTCAGTTATTTATAGTTTTCATCACAATTTATCACACTAATTTGATATTCCCGATTCTCGAGAAGAATAGGCAACGAGAATCCACACAACTTGTCGATAAGAAACCAGAGAAATTAAATCTCACTCAAACTCAAACATTCATAAGATTCTTCAGATGTGTTTAAACTCGTAGATCTTATAGATAACTTCGACCATATGAATAGGTAGAAATCAACATATTTATACTTAATTGGAGAAATCGAAAGAGCTATTTATAACAGTATACGTATGAGTAAAAGAGTATGCATAACTTTATAGAAAATATTCTTGTAGGCACTGCATAGGTACATTTCTACATATCAAAATGTATTAAAACATTGTTATAAATTTCAGTACCATTATTATTTTTTTGGAGCACTCACACAGAAAAATGCATTCAACGTCACTTTTCCGACGAGAGCAAGAGACCGTTCCACACATTACTTTGCACGAAATAGGTAGCATGTTACCTTCGGGCGTTGTTGATTTTGTAGTGAAGTGAGGTGGAAATTGCCGTTTTGGATTTCGTATATACTCAAAGGAGGCAGGATCCAAGGGGACGATCGAAAGCACTGAACCAAATATGTGTTAGTGAAAATGCTCACAAACAAGGAAGATGCAAATGGTGATGACGATAAATCGATGAGAACCTCAGACGTAGAAATGACTGGTCCGAGATCGGGATTAATTGTATACAATGAGCCACCTCGTCCTGGTCTAATAGAAAGTTCGGCTCACGTCTGTTTCCTGCTCTCGTTCCCCGAACTCCATAATTATAACTTCGCCAGTTTGTTTTGTTCAATTGGGATTTAATGTGGTGCTACTGAGACTCAAGAAACGGAATTTTACCGTTTTTGGTGTGGTTTTGACCAGCTTTCGTGGTGAGGGCGGGGCAGAGTCAAATTTTCTCCACTTCGTGGAAAAATGATTACTGGGTGAACACATATTATAAGAGTTGTGTACGGTGCTATGCGGCAATCGCTTATACAGTTTGGCCTCACAACATTGGGGGGGGGGGGGGGGGGGGGGGGGGGGACCTTCAGGCATGTCTTGGAACCGCTCTTTTTTTTATAGAAAAAATTGCTGAAAATAGGATTTTACAAAAATAGAAGGTATTCCACACTTCAATGAGCTTAAAATTATGAGCTTACAACAATTATATAACGCCAATATACTCGTAGGTAAATATATAATTATGTAGATATTTTTAAAAAATGAGTTGACCGCAAATATTACCTTCATACTCGAGAAACAAACCTTATACAACGGAACTTCCCAAAATAAACATTAATTCCTTAGTTTGTAGTAGATGACAATTTCAACTATTACATATATTAAAAAAAGATGTAGACAGCTAGATAGACGTGTACCTACTTCAGAGAAAAAATTTTCTTCATGGCAATCCAGAACAGAAATGACACGCACCTGGCTAAATTCCTTAACTATTTTGATCATCATCAGATACGCTTGCATACAAGTCTGCAACACGTTGGGACATTTTATGTCTTTAGTTGCAGATTCGTATGCAAGCTCTACGAGCCACTCAGCTGATCCGGACACTGGGCATCGTCAAGTAAATATCCTAGAGAGGCTACATACGAAATTACAGCTTCCTAGAGTGTAAAGCATAGAAATTAGCTTTAAGAGCCACTTATCTGATCCGGACCCTGGGAATCGTCGAGTAAATGTCCTAAAGAGGCTACTTACAAAATTACAGCTTCCTAGAGTGTAAAGCATAGAAATTACCTATTAAAATGATTTAACCACCGCTTCACAAATCAAACCGTTCTCGAAATATTCGGATCACCTGCTATGAATCAAACAATCCATATTGCACAATTTCTGTTCTAGAACCAAAAATTTCAACCATGTATCATGTTTTCTCCTCGATTCCAAGCGGTTGCAATCATGTTCACAATATCAATATTGAGAATGATCACCTGTGTGTAAACAATTATTTATATAACCATGCTCATAACTCAGTTTGTTGGACACGCACTTCGCAGTAGTTAACATAATATTGTTGGATAAATCGAGAGCTTTCGAACGAATGGTCAACGAATTTTGTGGGATGAAAAACGACGAAGTACCATTTCCCTAGCAACGACTCGGTTGTAGGCGGAAATCACTGTAATTTTTTTCGTGCGCGGAAAAAAATTGACTCGCAAAATTTGCTAGGACCCCAGGGCTAAAACATGATACATGTTAAAAATAATCGAAACACCAGCTCAATTAACAAGCGGTTGCAATCATGTTCACAATGTCAATTATTGAGAATGATCACCTGAGTGTAAACAATCATTCAAATAACCATGCTCATAATTCAGCTTGTTGGCCACGCAATTCGCAGTAGTTAACATAATATGGTTGGATAAATCGAGAGCTTTCGAACGAATGGTCAACGAATTTTGTGGGATGAAAAACGACGAAGTACCATTTCCCTAGCAACGACTCGGTTGTAAGCGGAAATCATCAGAAATTTTCATAACGCTTTCTTCGTCACACCTAACGTCACACTTTTTGAGTTATGTGCCATAGTAAAGACATAAAAACGTCAAAAACGTCTGCCAAGTAGGGTATGGCACATAGCTTCCTTGTTTACCTATTATCTTCTTCCAAAGTTAAGCCACCTCGAACGACTAGAGAGTGAAAAGATGAAACATGATGGAATTTACGTTCGCGCATGCATAGAAGGAAGTATTGCTTTGGCAACAATGAAACAGATAGGAAACCATCTAAAACCTAACCCGCGCATTCTCTGACAATTTCATCGAAATCGGATGAAAACAGTGAAAAATTAAAGACGTTACTAGGATTTCACATAGGCGCATGCGCAGTAGCTATTCATGATGCAATTATGTTGGAATTGATATGGGATGATCAAATCGTCATCCCCCAATTTTCATCCAAATTCGAGCGAGATCAAACGAGTAGGGCGTGAGAAAAGGATGCTTGGTTGAATTTACGTTTGCGCATGCGCAGAGTAAGTTATTGATTCAAGAAAGATGTCACTGATAGGGGACCGTCTACCCCCTAGCCTAGTCTTCTGAAAATTTCATCCAAATCGGAGGAAAATAGTGGAAATTAAACTTGTTACAAGTATTTGCGGACACACGACACATACACACATACTCAAGCGCGCCCGCCCGCCTATTTTAGGACTACAGGCTAAATTCATAAATTCAACATGTACAACGTGATTAGACATGCGTCTGAAAAAAGTTCCAGTCATGCAGCATGATCGTATGAGCGAATTTTCGTATAATATTGTACTACCTATATTATGTTACATTGTTTTGAAATTTGAGCATTTCGAGTGATAAGAAATAGTTAGTTACTAATTTTATAACAAAAAACACATTCTAAATAATAATCTCCTCTTCAAATAAGGTTTTGAACTTTTAGCTTTTTTGCCGTTTTTATCGATTTTTTAGCAAATTTTAATGAATTTTAAGTACATATTTCAGCATAATTTTGTACATAAATTTTCTAATATTCTATTTTGTAGTTAATAAACTTTGTCTGAGCAATACTTTGTCCAAAAATATAAATTTAAAGATTTTTAGCCGTTTTACAATTTTAACACAGAATGTGTTTTTGCGATGACCTACCGAAAAAAAATCGTCACAAAAAACCGACAGAAAAAACCGTTATGCGCCTTTTATAATGATTTTCACGTACAACCAAGCCGTTGGTAGGGAAATGGAACTTCCGCAATTTTAATCGCACAGAAATCGTTCACCATTCGTTGGAAAGCTCCTGATTCATCCAACCATATTATGTTAACTACTGCGAAGTGCGTGGCCATCAACCTGAGTTATGAGCATGGTTATTTGAATCAATTGTTTACACACAGATGATCATTCTCAATAATTGATATTGTCAACATGATTGCAACCGCTTGTAAATTTTCTTATGATTTTCACGTACAACCGAGCCGTTGGTAGGGAAATGGAACTTCCGCAATTTTAATCGCACAGAAATCGTTCACCATTCGTTGGAAAGGTCTCAATTTATATAGTATTTTTCTTGTAGTTACATATTTATTTATATAATATTTATAGGGTTTTAGACCAAATTAAATGTCTAACAATTATTTATTTTATTATTGCCAAATATTGTTATTATTCACGTGCAACCAAGCCGTTGGTAAGGAAATAGAATCATCGCAAAAACACATTCTGTGTTCCTATGATTTCATACAGAGTATGGAAAAAGAAATAAACCGGGGGTGCAGGGGGGCGGAGCCCCCCGCCGAGGCGCAAAGCGCCGAGTTTTTTAGTACATTTTTTGAAATTTTACCAATTTAATGTACTCAAAAAGTGCTGGCCAACGAACTCATTCTTTCAGTTGGAAAGTTTGAAAGTTCTTTGGAACAAGAACGGAATTTTTATCTCAATCCTAGGGAGAGTTATATATAAATAAATAAATAAATATAATATATACATATAAATAGAAAAAGTCCAGTCATGCAGCATGACCCGATGTGCGAATTTTTGAAGAAATCTTCGACATTTCAGTCGCTATTGATCATGTAAAGAAATTTTAGTTTATGATTTTTTTTTTTTTTTTTTTTAACAAGCACCTACTAGGTACCTACTTCCATAAGAGAAGTTCAATCTGAATTTGGACAATTTTTCATGCAAATATTTCTTGTAAATATGTGTTATTTAGTGAATTGTTATTCAAGCAGAGTTAGTTATTTTTATAAGTGAAATTAGCACAACTATCTTTGATAGATTTTAGAGGCGAAGTGATTTTATTTGTTGACAACACAACATAATAATCAACATGTGAATATAACACATTTAACTAAATAAATTTATATTGGAGTGTCAGTTTGTATAAACAACACGTCCCCTCAAACTGGCAACTCCAAGTTCACTTGTGAAAACATGATGTTTTGCTCCAGGCAACCCTTTTGTCAACACATCAGCAATCATAGATTCCGTTGGTAGGTATTGAATGTCAATAGTATTTTCTTCAACACATTGCCTCAGGAAATGATGTCGGATGTCTATATGTTTTGTTCTCGAGTGCTGAGTTGGGTTCTTGGCAAGACAGTGAGCTCCTTGATTGTCATTGTAAATAGTTACAGATGACTGAAGTTTTCCGTAGTTTAGCTCAGAGAGAAATGTTTTTAAGAAAATTGCTTCTTTCGCAGATTCAGCTAGAGCCATGTACTCTGCTTCTACAGTCGACAATGCTACGGTTTTTTGTTTTTTGCTTTCCCAAGTGACTGCTGCTCCTCCCAAGAGAAATGCGAATCCAGTGTAAGATCGCCGATCATCCGGACACGCACCCCAGTCAGCATCAGCGTAACCAATGAGTCCTTTGCCAGTCTTATGAAATTTAATCGCGTAATCAGACGTGCCTTTGAGATAACGCAGGATTCTTTTTGCCGCTGCCCAATGGTCATTAGTGTATGCATTGTTGAATTGACTCAACATATTCACTGCGAATGCTATATCAGGTCGTGTGCAAACGGAAAGGTAAAGTAAGGAGCCTATGAGTTGCTGATATGGCAGTTTCTTCATCTCTTTTTCAGAAGGAATCATATCCGGTTTTTTCAGTTTCATCCCAGGTTCCAGTGGTGTCGCTACAGGTTTTGCATCCTCCAAGCCGAACCTTTTCAGAAGTTCAGCTATATACTTCTTCTGGCTCATCGAGATCGTCCCCTCGTCGATGTCTTGATGAAACTCTATTCCCAGGCCGTAGTGAATGTTACCTAGGTCTTTCATTTTAAATGATTTTTTCAGTTCTCTTTTTACTTCATTTATCCATTTGATGCTACTTGATGATATCCATAGATCGTCAACATAAAATGCAACAAAGATAACGTCGTCTCCCCGCTTTGCATGGAAAAAACATGGATCCGAATTTGATGGTACCAAGAATTTTCGTAGACATTGGTCCAACTTTTTGTACCATTGCCTCGGAGCCTGCTTGAGTCCGTACAAAGCCTTTTTTAAACGACATAATCGTTTCCCTTCTTCATAGTTTTTCAGTAACTTCTCACTTTTTTGTTTCAGATTTGTATCTCCTCTTTTTATTATCTTGGTCAATGCTTCTTCAAACATATCAGGTAATTCCATGTGAATGGTCTCTTCCAGGTCTCCATTCAGAAAGGCTGTAACGACATCCATTTGATGAACTTCCAATCTAAGTTCTACAGACAATGCCATGAGCAATCTTACTGAGCCCATTCTGACCACAGGGGCATAAGTTTCTCTGAAATCAACTCCATACCGTTGATTGAAACCCTTAGCCACCAAACGGGCTTTTCGCCTTTCTAGAGAACCATCCGCTTTCAATTTTTCTTTTAGAATGAATCTGCTGCCAATCTTGTTAATGTTGTTTGTTTGTTCTACTAATTCAAATGTATCGTTTTCTATTATCGAGCTATATTCTGATATTATTGCTTCTTTCCATTCACGTGCTTCTGGGCTGTTCATTGCGTCTTTCATGGATATGTCAGCAATGTTAGCTATTTCTTCAAACGTGAAAGAGTTTTCAACTACTCCCTCACCCACCAAAATACAGTTCTGCGGTTGAACTGGCCTATATAGTTTCCGTGGCCTGCCAGGATTTCCAGACCGAATGATCCGAGGCCTTCCCCTCCCTCGGCTGGAAACTACTGGCTGCTCATCGTTGGTAGTGGAAGTTATCGGGTCAGGTTCTTCATCAGCTGTGTCATATTCATCAGCGTCTTCTAAATTTTGTTGTTGATTATCTCCTTCTTGTTCGTTTCTTGAATTTGTCTTCTTCAGTGGTATTGTAATTGATTTACTCTCAGTTGCTTCTTTCTTCAATTTCGTTTCGAATTCTTCATATTGATTTTCTTTTTGAAATTCATCCAGGAACCTTACATCTCTTGTTTCAGTTATTCTTCTTTCTTCTTCCAAAAATATTCTGTACGCTTTACATCTTTCCGAATAACCAAGAAAAATACACGATTTCCCTCGTGGCTGAAATTTTCCTTTGGTTGGTGATTTATCAAGAGCAACGCCCTTGCAACCAAATGTTCTAAAATGGGTTGGAATAGGGGGTTTACCTGTCCACATTTCAAATGGTGTTTTTCCATCCAAACTTCTTGAAGAACACCTGTTCCGAATGTGATTTGCAGTAAAAATGGCTTCAGCCCAGAATGATGGTGGCAGTCCTGACTGGATCAGCATACATCTCGCAGTTTCAACAAGTGATCGGTTTTTTCGTTCTGCTATACCGTTTTGTTCTGGAGTATGTGTCACAGTTAATCTTCTGCCTATTCCTGCTTTATCTAAAAATTCATCAAATGCTTTATTTTTATATTCGCTTCCATTATCTGATTGTAAAAATTTTATACGACCCCCTTTTTGATTTTCAACTAAATTTTTATATTTTATAAATTCATTTAGAACGTCACTTTTGTTTTTCACAAATCTTACTTCACACCAACGTGTGTGGTCATCAATAAATGTTAAAAAATAATTTGAACCTTTCTTGGATGATGTTCGCATAGGTCCACAAATGTCTGTATGAATGATTTCCAGAATTTTAGAAGTTCTAAAAGATTTTGTTGGAAATGGCTTCTGTGCCATTTTCCCCATGGCACATACTTTGCAGGTAGATAGTTGTCCACTAAATTCAACTCCAAGTGCCCTACGGTGATTTACGATTTCTTTCATACTTCCTTCATTCAGGTGACCTAAACGTTGATGCCATTCTTCGATATTATTAATGTTTCTTTTTTGTGAAATTACACGGCAATTCTCGATACCTCGTTCTTCAACATAATATAAATTATTTTTACGTTTTGCGGTCAGTATTATTCTGCCTTCATCATTTTTAACTACAGCTTCGTTTTTCGTAAATACTACGGCATGCCCTTTATCAGTTATTTTACTCACTGACATAAGGTTTGTACGTAAGTCAGGTACATGTAGTGTATTATTTAGTGTCATAATTTTTACGTTTTCATCTCTAGTTATAGCTATTTTAACTGTACCTTTACCTTGAATTTTTGTCGATTCATTATTTGCGAGGTTTACTTTTCCATCAGAAATGGGTTCTCGAGACGTGAACGCTTCATCCTCGTTGCACATGTGGGAGCTGCATCCACTGTCCAAGCACCATACTCTGGAGTTGGTTTTCAAAGCGAATTCTTCAGTGAATAAGCTGTTGTCCCTTTCTTCTACTTTTCTTGCCTTTGGTCTGTAATAGCAGGAAGATGGTTTATGACCTCGCCTAGTACAGTACGGGCAATTTCGGTTTTCGATTTGCGGCCTATAAGCAATCCATTCCCTATTCTGATAGTTTTGTTTTTCGTGGTTTTGTCGTTTTTCTGTATGTAATCTATTTTGATAGTTTTCTTTACCTTTAGAAGAATGTAGTCTATAATTATTATTACCCCTCGCTGTCATTGCCTCTAAACTATTATCTATTCTAGCATCCCCTTGTTCCATTATTTTTATTTTCAATATTTCAGGATCTGGCAGTTCATCTCGCGATTCAATGGCGCATCTGAAGTTGTTATAACTATCTGGGAGGCTATAAAGAAGTATTACAGATAACATATCAGGGTGTATTGTGACTTCCATCATTTTTAATTTATCTACTGCGTCAAAAAACTTTGCAAGATGATCCCTAACGTTGCCATCCTCTTTCATTCGATATAAAATTAATTGTTTTAATAAGGTGGCTTTTCTAGCAGGACCTTTGGATTGGTAAATACTTTCTAATTTCAACCATAATTCTCTAGATGTTATACAATCTTTTACTTGTTTAATCTCCGAAGGTGATATTGCTAAAATGATGTCCGCTCGTGCCTTCAAGTCGGTGTCATCCCATTCTTCTGCTGCTTTGATGGTGTCTTGATTTCCTTCAGTGACGACTGGACGTTTTTTTCTTCCATTGACATATCCGAGCACATCATTCTTGACAAGCAGGGCTTCCATTTGGACTTTCCAAGTGTCAAAGTTGTCTTTATTTAGCGTTTCAATTTTCACGCTCATGGTTGGTACTTGATTTATATTTGTACCTATTTATTTTTTACTACTTTTCAGTGGAAGCTCGCTAGGAGCATAACCTCTTGTAAATATGTGTTATTTAGTGAATTGTTATTCAAGCAGAGTTAGTTATTTTTATAAGTGAAATTAGCACAACTATCTTTGATAGATTTTAGAGGCGAAGTGATTTTATTTGTTGACAACACAACATAATAATCAACATGTGAATATAACACATTTAACTAAATAAATTTATATTGGAGTGTCAGTTTGTATAAACAACAATATTAAATACATACATAAAAAAATGCGTTAAACTTCAGAATATGATTCAGAATAGCCTGAAACGGATTTCCGCATAAATTTTTTTCAAAAATTCACATTCTACAAATTTTGAGGCGAGAAAAATAGCTTAATTTTCTTCAAAAATTCGCTAAAAAGCGTTAAACTCTAGGATTCGTTTCAGTATATCTCAAAACTGATTTCAATGAACAAATTCTTCAAAAATTTTTATATAAAATCTTTTTGGAGCCATTGTAATAGCTTCATTTTCTACGTGATTTCCCTAAAAGTGGTCATTCTGAAGATTTCACAAAATTCACCTTTTAGATTGATTTTTCACAAATTAAACCATCTTAAAAAACTTTAATGGTACATTGGGGAGATGGGAATTTTAACATTCTTTCCAACGATATAATCAAATTTGAATTTTCTCAGGTAGGTAATTAAGGGAGTTGTGGCCGTTTTAGTGGTCAAGGTCGAAATCACGAGAAAAAAATCTTAAAAGTGAAATTACTCGGAAACAAAGTCACTATAGACAAAAATCTATTATGTCCTTTTTGTTGCAAACTAGTTGTACAATCGATCCCTGGCCTAAGGCAGTTGCCAAAGGTTAACACCCTGTATAATATAGGGGGAAAAGTCCAGTCATGCAGCATGACCCCATGAGCGAATTTTTGAAGAAATCGTCGATATTTCAGTCGCTATTGACGGGGCCGAGCGGAGCGAGGCCTTGGGTCTGCGTGCTAGTACGTACATAAGTAGAACTTCTTCATAATTTCATGGCTGATATTTTCTAAGCCACAGTCAGTATTAAAGCTACATTAAGTCCTAAAACAGTTGAGCGTAAAACATTAAAGAGAGCGACCGAGAGAATCGGAGGACGGAATATTTCACAGAGTAAACTCATCAGTTGTGATTACATTTTTTTTTTTTTTTTTTTTTTTTTTTTTTTTTTTTTTTTTTTAACAAGCACCTACTACCTACGTTTTAAACAGCATGGTTCTAGGATTGGTTATACAGGGATACTTCCATAAGAGTAGTTCAATCTGAATTTGGAAAATGTTTCATGCAAATATTACCGATTTTTACAACTAGCGAACGGCATTTATTTCGATTTTTGACTGATTTTTCAACTTTGAAATTTTTGAAAACTTGATACATATTCTTATAGGAAATTTTACGCTGATTCCGAATATACCACATGTTAGTATGCTGAAAAAATTATTTCGCACAACAAATCGCAAAAAACAGGCTATTTTGAAATTTTTGACTACATTTTTGAAATTTTCAACCCGAAGATGTTATCCGATCATGCTGGCCAACGAACTTGAACTTTCGTTTTGTGTCCTTAACATTTTAAAATTTATTTGAAGTTTCTAGCACAATTCTACGGACAGTTATCGTCTGGAATGACACATACATACATACATACACACATATATACATACATATATACATACATACATAAAAAAATGCGTTAAACTTCAGAATATGATTCAGAATAGCCTGAAACGGATTTCTGCATAAAATTTTTTCAAAAATTCACATTCTACAAATTTTGAGGCGAGAGCAATAGCTTAATTTTCTTCAAAAATTCGCTAAAACGAAAATGCCTCATTACCTATCTCCATTTAGTAGAGGAAAAGTACAAATTAATTTGTTTCAGCTTTGAATGTATTTTAAATTACAGCTGACAATTTTACACGTATTATGTTAATAACCAAAAGTTCAAGAACGAACAATTTGAGCCTAAAAACGATTGTTTGTGATGGGCCATTCGTGAACTATTAGGGTCAAAAGGGAGCGCGATCCCATCAGAGAGAATAGGAAGATATGTGTATATAAATGAAAGAAATGATATAAATGAATGTGATATAAATGAAAGATATGATGTCATTCTATACTCGCTGGGTCCCATGCGCTCATATACCCCCCCCCCCCCCCCCCCTTCTCTGACCACTCGCAACTGTTGCATCAATCATCCACTTTTGAGTAGCCCAAGACATAATAAACACGATTCAAAAGAGAAACCGCGTTCAAAATTTTTTACATTCTCGTTTGTCACCACGTCCTGCTGATGACGATAAATCGATGAGAACCTCAGACGTAGAAATTACTGGTCCGAGGTTGGGATTAATTGTATATAATCTTGTAAGCAATGGAGTAATCACTAAAATTAAGCTCCACCACGACTTAATATCGGGGTAGAGAACTTATTAAGTTTACGTCTGCAGGTTGAGTTTAATTTCAACCAAGATGTCACCCTAGTCTGAGCTTTTTGATACTCGGGTTGCGTACAGGATACTACCCTATATAGGTGAATGATGCGGATTTCCAATCCATCTTCTTGGCGCGTCAGTCGAAAAGTTGAACGGATAATTCAGAAGCGCCCTGTTCTTACTTCCTGCCGTATATATTTCGGCCGTGGGGCTGATATTCCAGGTCTTCTCAGGGGTGCTAAATGAAATGCTATAGATGTGCACCTCCAAGTTTAGAATAAATTCGAAATAAAAATGGATTTTATAACAGACTATGATATTATTATGTAAGTATGTAGGGGTAGGTGCTGAACCTCTGGCCATTCGTACCTCCGGCCGTTTGCTATTACTACCCCCAATAATGTCACAATATAACGTTGCTCTTATCTTCCTCTCCTTGATAAGGCTGCTCAAAATTTTGATAGTGTTCTGTTACAAGAAGAGGGGCCTCGTTTTAGGTCGAGGGACCTAGGAACCTAATCAACAATTTGTGTAAGCAATGGAGGTTTTTTCTCAAGAATAACCATTGTGTTTAATGTACGATGTGTTGTAATCCGTTATCCGTCAATCCGTTATGTGGCTCCGGCCAGTTTTGTTTTTAGCGAATTTTTGAAGAAAATTAAGCTATTGCTCTCGCCTCAAAATTTGTAGAATGTGAATTTTTGAAAAAAAATTATGCAGAAATCCGTTTCAGGCTATTCTGAATCATATTCTGAAGTTTAACGCATTTTTTTATGTATGTATATATGTATGTATGTGTCATTCCAGACGATAACTGTCCGTAGAATTGTGCTAGAAACTTCAAACAAATTTTAAAATGTTAAGGACACAAAACGAAAGTTCAAGTTCGTTGGCCAGCATGATCGGATTACATCTTCGGGTTGAAATTTTCAAAAATGTAGTCAAAAATTTCAAAATAGCATGTTTTTTGCGATTTGTTGTGCGAAATAATTTTTTCAGCATACTAACATGTGGTATATTCGGAATCAGCGTAAAATTTTCTATAAGAATGTGTATCAAGTTTTCAAAAATTTCAAAGTTGAAAAATCAGTCAAAAATCGAAATAATGCCGTTCGCTAGTTGTAAAAATCGGTAATATTTGCATGAAACATTGTCCAAATTCAGATTGAACTACTCTTATGGAAGTATCCCTGTATAACCAATTTTAGAACCATGCTGTTTAAAACGTAGGTAGTAGATGCTTTAAAAAAAAAAAAAAAATGTAATCACAACTGATGAGTTTACTCTGTGCATGTGTTAATAATTTGATTCCATGTTTGTCTATCAAAATCATAAACTAAAATTTCTCAACACGATCAATGGCGACTGAAATGTCGAAGATTTCTTCAAAAATTCGCTCATGGGGTCATGCTGCATGACTGGACTTTTTGTAACTCTGGCCACCTAAACAATTAATTTTAGTGAGTCCAAGTAGCAATTTCACATTTTGGGTTATAATTTTCCTTGTTTTTTCAGGTGCCACGAAGTATCGAGGGCGTTAAGCGTACTCGCATTGACTCTGGCTCTTTGAAGGTAGCCCTCTGAAGTGAGGAATGAAAGTAGCATCAATAAAACCGCCAAAGCTCACGGACTTTCGAGATCAATTTTTTTTTTTTTTTTTTTTTTTTTCCAACTACTTCGTTCAATTCTAGTTTTAATTTAACTAGTTACCTAAGCTATGTGCCATATGATACGATAAAGTTTATTCAACTTAGGTTCTATTCCAAATTGTCTAATGTTTTGCCAAACCTTTTTAGAACAAGAGTTCTAGTGATATAGATAATTTGTATTCCTTAACAGAGACTGATAATTTATTGTGATAAAGAGTACTTTTTGATCTCAGGAAGCGTTTTTATTGGTTCCCATTCAACCCACTGGGCGGCCGAAGGTACAATGAGATCTGGCCTGAGGTACCACTAGGTTTCACTTTTTTTTCTTTTTTTTTTCAAATTGTTCCTGTGTAATTGGTATTTTTTTTCCTTCACAGTTTGATAGCCAAATAATTACTCTTCGAGAAAATGATGAAAAATCTGAAAATGATAAGTATTCTGGTACCGAAACAATAATTCTACAAAAAGTGGCTAAAATTACTGAAAATGACTAAAAAAGTCCAGTCATGCAGCATGACCCCATGAGCGAATTTTTGAAGAATATTACCGATTTTTACAACAAGCGAACGGCATTATTTCGATTTTTGACTGATTTTTCAACTTTTAAATTTTTGAAAACTTAATACATATTCGTATAGGAAATTTTACGCTAATTCCGAACATACCACATGTTAGTATGCTGACAAAATTATTTCGCACGACAAATCGCAAAAAAACAGGCTGTTTTGAAATTTTTGACTACATTTTTGAAAATTTCAACCCGAAGATGTAATCCGATCATGCTGGCCAACGAACTTGAACTTTCGTTTTGTGTCCTTAACATTTTAAAATTTGTTTGAAGTTTCTAGCACAATTCTACGGACAGTTATCGTCTGGAATGACACATACATACATACATACATATATACATACATACATATATACATACATACATACATACATACATAAAAAAATGCGTTAAACTTCAGAATATGATTCAGAATAGCCTGAAACGGATTTCTGCATAAAAATTTTTCAAAAATTCACATTCTACAAATTTTGAGGCGAGAGCAATAGCTTAATTTTCTTCAAAAATTCGCTAAAATGACACCAACCCCTCGGTTAATAACACTTGGAAATTCTATCAGCCACTCCGATACGGAAGAATTCTCAAGCAAGACTGATTTCTGTGTAGCACTGTTCTTGGGAGCTTTTTGTTGACCTAGCGACTGCAGAGAACAGATGTCGCTAAGCTGATATGACTTAACTCCCAACTTCACTGGTCCCCCTCGAGGACATTTTATTCTCGGCCCACAGCTGGTATCCACGCAACATTTCAGAACTTTTTAAAACAATTTTTTTTTTCTAATTTCCCGTTGGTTGAATTTTTTTCCAGAATCTAAAACGATTTCACTTTTTTTTAAATTTATAAATTTATAATTATTATTTTTTTACTCTTTCTTTTAACTTCGATTCTCTTCTTGAGCTCTTGCTTTCTTTCTTGAGACAAAATTTCAGATCGATTTTTAACCCACTTCCCGATATCCAATCGATCTGAAATTTTGCACACGAGTTCATGCTGGCGTACATTTTAAATTTTCGCGAAGAAAAAGTTAGTTATATTATAAATTTTCGAAAATTTGAAATTTAATATGGGAAACCTTACAAGTGTTTTTCAAAAACTTTACAAATGTTTTGGCTATATATATATATATATATATATATATATATATATATATATATATATATATATATATATATGAAAACACTATATATAGGTATTATAAAAGATAGGAAACACTTAAATATATAGAGAGTATATATATTTAAGTATCTTTTCCAACTATTGAGCGTCTGCATAAAATGACAACGAATCCAGGGTCAATAAAACATTAAATGATTTTCCTTGTCAATTTAATTTAAGTTATTATCAATGTGATTTTGAAACAATGTGATTTTGTTTCAATTTACTGTTGCCAAGAAACTACCAAATATTGAAACAACAATAAAATTAACCGAGAATATGAGAAAAAGAAAGAGTTACATTAAAAACTTGTTTTTATGGGTTCCTTTTTTTTTCTTTCTTTTTTTTTTTTTTTTGATTTCCCCTTGGTAATTTTTTTTTTTTTCTAGCTCGAAACTATAAACTGTTTTTGACACACCACACCCATTCGAGTTTTTTACAGGGATGCTAGTTGTAAAAGTTCAGACTCCGTCTTCTTCCATTCGACAGAATAATGCAGAACGAAGTTGAGTTTTGACCATCTGACGATTTTTCGTTAATTTTTAATATTTTATTTTAGCGATTCAACGGTACTCACTTTTAATTTCGGCTATTTAAAGTTTTAATACACGATGCTGGTTACATTAATTGCTTTACGCTCTTTCGCACTCCGATCATTGCCCGTCATATTTCATCTGGGGGCCGCGCTGGAGGTGCTGGCGGTCGGATAACAGAAAGGTGCTGAAGGCGAAGGAAGGACTGAATAACATGAGCCTGTTTACAACAGCAGGTACCTACCGTTTAACAGCATTCACGTCATTATAAAAGTAGTTCCAATGTAATCCAGCTATCAAATATGATGGATACACTAATTCAGATGGGTTCAGTACCTATAAGAACCAATTTCAACCACCCTGAGGTGCGGATGGGGAAAGATGAACTGGATTTCATGGTCTGTTTATAATGGTAGCTACCTACTTACCACTTCAACTGCATACAAGTCATTATAAAATATTCTACGAACTCAGCCGTGACTTCTAGAGGACATCAACCTTCCAACCTACTTGTTTTAAGTTACCTTTTGGAAATCGACCATAGAAAGCTACCTAAACGACCATTATCATAACCATTTGTACTCTTGTCACATTATTTCATACTAAGGAACTCTCGATCTCTTCCGTTAGCCATAACTTGTGCATTCGCTCTTTCAGTTTTAGACGGAGGTGAATAATCTTGAATCTAGACTTAATATCGTGATTTTTGTAGCTAAAATTTCAAGTTATCGGCTATTTATTGATTCGAACGTTTTCTGCCATTCTAGTAGGTATGTAACCTACATAAATATGATTTTATAAAAGTTCTTAAATACCATCACTAATTAGTATTGTTTACTTTACTTTATTTATCGCAGTATTTACTCTCACACCATTCTTCCTGACTTTGAGTCTCAATGAAACAATAAAACCAAAAATTAATCATTTTCAGCAGTTTATCATTTAATTAGGTAAAAACTCAGAAACGAGCATAAGTGGCAACCTCTGTATGCTCTTCTAACATCTAATTTGGCTATAATGTTGAAATTGTTAAATTTGTAGGTCTTTAGTGGTTTCAACCAAATGGTGGATAGCACCTAATTATAATATTGTCCGTTATTCTTGTCTTCTTAACGTGTGTGATACGTGTACTTCCATTATCAAGGGCTACCTACCTAACGGTTGTAATTATCTGTACACAAAAATGTATTTTAAACATCGCATAGAACAAAAATGATTTCATTTAAACAAAATATACCTATTTAGTTTTTATTAATACATTTTAGCAAATCAGATACATAATTCATATCAACTATCAATCATATGCATATCAATTATTCAGCTGCATACCTACATCGAGCATATAACTGTATTTTTGGTTTTGACATGGATATGTCTTTGCTCTGGGGGGGTCAACCAAAAATTTCCGTGACGCAAAATTTGTGTCACAATTTCAGTGTTTTTCACGTACAACCCAGCCGTTGCTAGGGGAATGGAACTTCCGCAGTTTTCATCGCACAAAAATCGTTCGCCACTCGTTGGAAAGCGCTTGATTTATGTGATAAATGTTCACATCTTAAGCTACCGATTTCCCCCTCCTTACGTACCTGGCTACAATCCAAAACTAAGTTGATTGGGCTATAAACAATTTTAATAAGCCGGTTACAATATTCTTAACATAAAGCAATAGCATCATTTACTCCACTCCATAGGAGACATTTTCATCCTCTTGACAACAGTCGAGGACAACTCGAGGACAACCGTTATGAAATCCCCAAACAAAGACATATCCATGTAACATGGTATCTGCTTGTAAGGCAGATAGTGGAACTCGTTTACGAGTTCGTTTTTTTTTTTTTTTTCAGTTTTTTTAATCTGCTTTTTCGACTTACAGCGTCCAGTTTTTTTCTCTTATACCACCTGGCAACCCTGCTCAATGCCCAATACCTTATCGCTAAACGAGTTCCACTATCTGCTTTACAAGCAGATACCATGTTACATTAGGGTGGTTCAAAAAAAAAAAAAAAAGTTCTGGGATTTCTGGTCCCCATTGTGTTTTTGCTTCCTCGGTATGTCAGGATGACCCTCCTAAATTTTTAGCAAAAAATATTAATCCTAACCACTTTACCTGGGTCGATTTTTGCCAGTCATCGACCGCTATCGTAAACCAACCTCTAAATTGGTGCCGAGTTGATGATTTGAAGGACGGATTTCAATTTTTTTGGGTCAATTTATAGGTTTTCGCATGCGCTGAACACGATGAACTTATTTATTTTACGCTCCGTCCACTAGTTATCCCGTAAGCTGGCAGAGGGCGCTGCTTGAAGATAAGTAAAAATCGAAAATTTCACCGAAAATGCTGTCGCCTGGTTAAGAATTGTACTAGAAACATGCTATTATGGTCGGATAATATGCTTTGGCATGTTCTGAACATGATCCCGTTTTTTACTATACTTTTCCGCCGATGATTGCTCCGTTTATTGGCCGTAAACCTCAAATTAATTGTAGGGTAATAGACAAATTCACCCTAATTTCACCGGAAATTATGTCGCGTTGATAATTTAAGGTCCCGAAATACCTTGTGTCGATAAAATTTACTATTTTCCAGGATACTCGGTACAAAGCCGTTGGTAATTTGGCAAGGAGTTGAACCAGCATTGTACTTATTCGCTTAACGACCCGATACCATTGTACAAGCTTTTACACGTGAACGGTACCGCTGACAATAGCTAACCCTACGTTCAAACGATCCAATCACAGTTCATACAATTCAGAACTACGAATTTGACCCCGGAAAACCGATAGAAATTAAGTGATTTTACAGAAAAATGGGGGAATTTAGCTATTTTCTCCATTTTGCCGCTATATTTGGCAAATAAGTACAATGCCGGTTCAAGTCCTTGCCAAAAAACCAACGGCTTTGTACCGAGTATCCTGGAAAATACAAAATTTTATCGACACAAGGTATTTCGGGACCTTAAATTATCAACGCGACATGATTTCCGGTGAAATTAGGGTGAATTTGTCTATTACCCTACAATTAATTTGAGGTTTATGGCCAATAAACGGAGCAATCATGGGCGGAAAAGTATAGTAAAAAACGGGATCATGTTCAGAACATGCCAAAGCATATTATCCGACCATAATAGCATGTTTCTAGTACAATTCTTAACCAGGCGACAGCATTTTCGGTGAAATTTTCGATTTTTACTTATCTTCAAGCAGCGCCCTCTGCCAGCTTACGGGATAACTAGTGGACGGAGCGTAAAATAAATAAGTTCATCGTGTTCAGCGCATGCGAAAACCTACAAATTGACCCAAAAAAATTGAAATCCGTCCTTCAAATCATCACCTCGGCACCAATTTAGAGGTTGGTTTACGATAGCGGTCGATAACTGGCAAAAATCGACCAGGAGGGTCATCCTGACATACCGAGGAAGCAAAAGCACAATGGGGACCAGAAATCCCAGAACTTTTTTTGTTTTTGAACCACCCTAGTGTTACATGGATATGTCTTTGATTGGGGATTTCATAACGGTTGTCCTCGAGAGTTGTAAAAAAATCCTTTAACTTTGGACTGTAGGCGACGAAATGTAGGATAAAGAATTTATTCTATTATTCTTGGAGACACAATAAGCATACTATACATACTATTAAAGTTATTTTTCCAATACAGGCGCTATAATTTTTATGTTCATGATAGCCTGATTTTTCATTAATAAATGAAATTATATCATTTATCGTTTCGTTCTCTTACTGAGGACATCTTCAGATCTTGCTTTCTTGACATTGAGTTGACTTGGTGAGCCACTGTTTTATTTGACAAATCCGTTATATTCGGATGTTTATAAATTTTTCCCAGGACACACCAAGATCTGAAGATGTCCTCAGTAAGAGGACGAAACGTTATCAAATAAAACAATTAATGAAATAATTTCATTACTTTCCCTGGGCCGCATCCCGACTAATTCCAACAAAACAACGGTTTACTTTTAGAAATGTTGAAAAAACTGTGGAGAGAAGCTACAAACTACAATGAGTTGTTGTTTACAGTCGACTGTTGTCAAAAGGATGATAATGTTTCCTATGGAGTGGAGTAAATGATGCTATTGCTTTACGTTAAGAATATTATAACCGGCTTATTAAAATTGTTTATAGTCCTATCAACTTAGTTTAGGAATGTAGCCAGGTACGTAAGGAGGGGGAAATTGGTAGCTTGAGATGTGAACATTTATCACATAAATCAAGCGCTTTCCAACGAGTGGCGAACGATTTCTGTGCGATGAAAACTACGGAAGTTCCATTCCCCTAGCAACGGATTGGTTGTACGTGAACATCATTAGAAATTGTGACATACTTTTTGCGTCACGAAAATTTTTGGTTGACCCCCCAAAGCAAAGACATATCCATGTCAAAATCTTTACCTAGTTGTTCATCGGCCGTTCGTTAAATAAATAAATCAATTCACGACCTTTGCCCCGCGGACTTACATACGGCAGGAGGAGATACGATAGGTAAGCTTATAAGATACCTTTGCTAGCGGGACGTGGACGGGGTACGGGATGGCGTAAGTCCTGGTGATCTTGATCACACGCAGTTTCTCCTCGCCGTTGTCATGGGGACGCGGGGCGACGTAATTCCCTAAGGCGCCGTGACCGCTTCCTCCTCCTCCTCCACCGCCTCCTCCGAGTCCGTGCTCCTTGAGGGCCGCGTGCTCCCTGTGGTGCAGGACGCCGCCCTCGCTCAGGCCGACCAGCCAGACAACCAGACACAAAGGCACCTGCGAAATGGAACAGAAATTGAGGCTGATGGGCAGCACAAGGGCAAAATGGAGCAACTTTAGTTTACAACGTGAAAAAATGAACCCATAAAAACAAGTTTTTAATGTAACTCTTTCTTTTTCTCATGTTCTCAGTTAATTTTATTGTTGTTTCAATATTTGGTAGTTTCTTGGCAACAGTAAATTGAAACAAAATCACATTGATAATAACTTAAATTAAATTGACAAGGAAAATCATTTAATATTTCACCTCCTCCTCCCTCATTCTCCTCCTCCTCCCTCACTCCTCCTCCTCCCTCATTCTCCTCCTCCTCCCTCACTCCTCCTCCTCCTCCCTCACCCCTCCTCCTCCTCCCTCATCCTCCTCCCTCCTCCTCCTCCTCCTCCTCCCTACAATACACAACACTTGTAAGGTGTCCCATATTAAATTTTAAATTTTCGAAAATTTATAGTATAACTAACTTTTTCTTCGCGAAAATTTGATAGATTAAAATGTACGCCAGCATGAACTCGTGTGCAAAATTTCAGATCGATTGGATATCGGGAAGTGGGTTAAAAATCGATCTGAAATTTTGTCTCAAGAAAGAAAGCAAGCAAGCAAGCAAGCAAGAAGAGAATCGAAGTTAATAGAAAGAGTTAAAAAAGAATTTCCACCAAACCAAACTCTGCAAATGAGGAGCACACTATTTGGTTCGCTGATTTGTATGAGTGAGTGATTTATGGAAATAATTCTAAACTTTATTACAAAAATTATGTTTCCGCCCTTTAAAATTACGCATAATTTCTAATTCAGATTTAAAAAAAAAAACTAAGGAGAAACTTCGGGCCTCGCAAGGGGCTCCACCCCTTGACCCCGCCAGGGGGCTTGGCCCCCCTGGACCCCCCCGGATGTTATTACTTTGAGCCTGACTGCTAAAATGTAAAAAACATGGAATCATGTTTTAGCTCCTCGCTCTCACTTTATTATAGAAATGATCACGACGATTGAGCTCTTGTGAGATGATGATCTCCTAATAGAAACTCGCGAGTAAACATTCACTTTATTATAGAAATGATCACGACGATTGAGCTCTTGTGAGATGATGATCTCCTAATAGAAACTCGCGAGTAAACATTCACTTTATTATAGAAAGAGGCTAAAGAGGCTACATACGAAATTACAGCTTCCTCTAGTGTAAAGTATAGAAATTACCTATTAAAATGATTTAACCACCGCTTCACAAATCAAACCGTTCTCTCAATATTCGGATCACCTGCTATGAATCACATAATCGAAACACCAGCTCAATGAAATCATCAGAAATTAACAAGCGGTTGCAATCATGTTCACAATATCAATAATTGAGAATGATCACCTGTGTGTAAACAATTATTCATATAACCATGCTCATAACTCAGCTAGTTGGCCACGCACTTCGCAGTAGTTAATATAGTATGGTTGGATAAATCGAGAGCTTTCGAACGAATGGTCAACGAATTTTGTGGGATGAAAAACGACGAAGTATCATATCCCTAGCAACGACTCGGTTGTAAGCGGAAATCATCACAATTATTGGCGCTACTTTCATCTCACTTTATAGTCTCACTTTTCGGCGGGGGATCCATCGCTAAAACATGATTCCATGTTAAAATAAAGAAAAGATAATGTCCCATGTCTACACTATTACTAATTCGATACATTCCACGCACATGGCGACCTACAAACCAAGGTAGTAACAATCAGAGAGCGGTAGCAATGAAATGGGACCTTTGCTGTTATCCGACCGCCACTAAATCCACCGCCAACCAGAGTAGGGCATAATCTTAGAATACGAATACGATTGTAATCGCGATAATTATAACTGCGATTATATTCGTATTCGTGTAATAGTATTCGTCTGTCGGCAATTTTTTTTTTTTTTTTTTTTTTTTTTTAACTCATTTATTTTGGTAGATAGGTATTGCAATACAAAAAAAGTTACACAAATCAGGAAATGCTACTCCCCACTATAAGTCGTAGACTTGTGCTGTGGGGGGGAGTAATATATAATCAGCACACTCATTCAATACCTTATTCAATAATCATGTTGTAAGTAAATAACGGTAAATTAGAATTACTAGGTATACATCGGGTAAATCAGAATACATAGGAATTATTCAGTTACCATCGTAAAGTTTTAATATTATCTAATGGGTCTCAGATTGCCTCATTATTATATGTTTTAGCGAATTTTTGAAGAAAATTAAGCTATTGCTCTCGCCTCGAAATTTGTAGAATGTGAATTTTTGAAAAAATTTTATGCAGAAATCCGTTTCAGGCTATTCTGAATCATATTCTGAAGTTTAACGCATTTTTTTATGTATGTATGTATGTATGTATGTATATATGTATGTATGTATATATGTATGTATGTATGTATGTGTCATTCCAGACGATAACTGTCCGTAGAATTGTGCTAGAAACTTCAAACAAATTTTAAAATGTTAAGGACACAAAACGAAAGTTCAAGTTCGTTGGCCAGCATGATCGGATTACATCTTCGGGTTGAAATTTTCAAAAATGTAGTCAAAAATTTCAAAATAGCCTGTTTTTTGCGATTTGTTGTGCGAAATAATTTTTTCAGCATACTAACATGTGGTATATTCGGAATCAGCGTACAATTTCCTATAAGAATATGTATCAAGGTTTCAGTAATTTCAAAGTTGAAAAATCAGTCAAAAATCGAAATAATGCCGTTCGTTCTAGTTGTAAAAATCGAAATCTATCAATATTTACCTACATTTGTCTTTAAATCTACAAGATTAGTTTAATAATAATAAAGTTGAGTACCTCCTAATTATTTTTAATAATTTGATTCCATGTTTGTCTATCAAAATCATAAACTAAAATTTCTCTACACGATCAATAGCGACAGAAATGTCAAAGATTTCTTCAAAAATTCGCTCATGGGGTCATGCTGCATGACTGGACTTTTTTCAGTTCTTTTTTGAACTTTTCAATTTTAGAAATAGAGCGGAGCTCATGGGGTAGGGTATTGATCAGTTTTGCTCCCCGGTAATCATACGCCCGCTGGCCTTGGTGAGTCCTACGGAAAGGCAGTTTAGAAAGAAATTTTCCACAAGTTCTTGTTGTTCCCTCATCTAAAAATTTCAGGTGGTTGTTATGTAAATCCTTATAAATTTTAATTATAGTTATCTGGTCAATTAGCTCTCCCAATTTGAGTAATGCGAACTCTTTAAAGAGAGCTTCTGTCGAATATCTTGTCCTTTTGGTTTATTATTTCCAATAATAAGCCTATGTGATCGTGTAGCAAAAAATTTTTATAACCCCCCCTCAAACTTTGTCACTTTACGTTTCAAGGTGCGTAGAATCAAAATTTGAAATGTCCGTCCGCCGTTCGCCGTCCGCCGTTCGCCGTCCGCCGTTCGCCGTCCGCCGTCCGGGCCATAAAAGGCCTAAGAATTGACTTAAAAAACCCGTTCTTTCGCACATAGACTCCATTTGGGGTCTAGTTGGTCCTAACGTTTAACCATCCCGATCGCTTTACTCGCATAGATGCTATGGGCCAAAAACGGGCAAAAAAGTGTATTTTTCGACGCGCGCACGCTTGGCACGCTTTGCAGGGGGTCACGGTGGGTGGAGGGGGGGAGCGGGGGAGTGAGAGGAGGCGCCGGCGCCGCGGCACCTTGTGGCGGGTACGGCGCTGGCGTTCCTTCGAGGCATGAATATGTTTTTTTCAAGGTCATATTTGTGTGTTAATACCAAAGCTTTTCCTACGCATATTTAATAACATATCCTCTCAACTTTTCGTACGTACTTAGATAATGATATTATTAAGGCAATAACTATGGGTGCAGCATGAGGTGGGTACAGCGTTCCTTCGAGCATGAATATATGTTTTTTCTAGGTCATGTTTGTGTGTTAATACCAAAGCTTTTCCTACGCATATTTAATAACATATCCTCTCGACTTTTCGTACGTACTTAGATAATGATATTATTAAGGCAATAACTATTTGAATAGATAGGAGCTCAAATCGAGAAATATAAACATGGGTATATAATTATAGAAGTATAGGTTGTGGCAACTCGAAGTAGGACACGCCGAGGAGTCTGGACGGGCCTTATGACGTACGCTAGCCAACTAAAACTACGATCATACTCAATTGAAAAAATAATAAACCTTTGTGAAATAATTTGCAGCGTTTTTTTGGTTTATTATTTCCAATAATAAGCCTATGTGATCGTGTAGCAAAAAATTTTTACAACCCCCCCTCAAACTTTGTCACTTTACGTTTCGAGGTACGTAGAATCCAAATTTGAAATGTCCGTCCGCCGTCCGCCGTTCGCCGTCCGCCGTTCGCCGTTCGCCGTTCGCCGTCCGCCGTCCGGGCCATAAAAGGCCTAAGAATTGACTTAAAAACCCCGTTCTTTCGCACATAGACTCCATTTGGGGTCTAGTTGGTCCTAACGTTTAACCATCCCGATCGCTTTACTCGCATAGATGCTATGGGCCAAAAACGGGCAAAAAAGTGTGTTTTTCTACGCGCGCACGCCTGGCACGCTTGGCAGGGGGTCACGGGGGGGTGAGGGGGGGTGAGCGGGCGGTGGAGTGAGAGGAGGCGCCGGCGCCGCGGCACCTTGTGGTGGGTACGGCGGGCGCCGGCGTTCCTTCGAGGCATGAATATATGTTTTTTCAAGGTCATATTTGTGTGTTAATACCAAAGCTTTTCCTACGCATATTTAATAACATATCCTCTCGACTTTTCGTACGTGCTTAGATAATGATATTATTAAGGCAATAACTATTTGAATAGATTGGAGCTCAAATCGAGAAATATAAACATGCGTATATAATTATAGAAGTATAGGTTGTGGTAACTCGAAATAGGATACGCCGAGGAGTCTGGACGGGCCTTATGACGTACGCTAGCCAACTAAAACTATGATCATACTCAATTGAAAAAATAATAAACCTTTGTGAAATAATTTGCAGCGTTTTTCAGGTGTTTGTCTCATCTTAGGTTCTAATCAACTTCCACGCCTAGGTATCGAACAGAAGCAACTTGTTGTATGAATTCTCAGCAGCACTGAAGGTTATCTATACATTCCGGTACATGGCATTTTAGGTTCTTTATCTGCGGGATATCACTTTCTCTCACGAAATTACACGATTACACGAATACAGCCCATAAAAATGCGTCACGGTCATCAATTTCAATAGGGCGTCCCTCCTATAATATGCGAACCCTTACTAATATTACCTAGCTTCAGAGGGACGTCCTTAAAGCGAATTCAGCGATTGGAGCCCAGCCTATTTGTCTTAAATCTATTTTAATAGGACGTCCTCACAGGGCTACCAACGCATGCGCAGAGTGAAGTATTGAGTTGGGAACGATGAAACTGATAGGGGACTGTCTACCCAAATTGATATTCCCCAAATCGTTCGAATTAAGGCATAGATTAAAGTCATGGTGGGATAGGTTGGTTAATTTCGAAGCAGTCCGGTATAATTAGCGAGAATGCGAGAGAAAGGTCAAATCGCGGGTCAGATCGTGGAGAATATCAGGGTCTGTTGAGGTTGTAATCATTACGAAACGCCAAAAATGGCCTGGAGGGAAATGAGGGTGCTGGGGACGAGGGATTGGCCTTTATTCCAAATTTTCGCGGAGCTTCTTTGAGGAAAAATAAATGTGTATGCACGTGGAATGATGGGCGGTATGAATCGAATTACGAGTTACCCAACTCGGCTATGATATCGAAAGCCTGACTAGCAATTGGAAACCCAACATTTTCGATCCCATCTTCACCTTCATTTTTGAAAGGCTGTCAAAAGGTCAAACGATACTCGTTTTACAAAGCGTCTACCCACTAAGGGGATACATGATGACAGTCATTTTACGGGTTCGTACAATCAACGAAGGCAATTTTACTGCTCGTCCTACCTACACAATGTACACAAAACAATATTCAGACAATTTTAAAATTCTATTTGTTGGTGTTACCCAACTTTTAGTAGAAAACTTGGGGGTCGTTTGAGAGCCCCATCGTGGGTGCTTGCTGTTGAAATCACCACCCAACAAAAACAACGACCTCATTTCATGAACTATTCCCAAAAAATCGGTAGGTTGCAGCCTGTGTCTAGGCGAGGAATAGAAAGATCCAACATGGAGAAGGCCAGAAGTTAATGGAAGTTGAACTCTGCTCACTGGAAAATCTGGCTCTTGGATGACTGGTAATATATTGTAGTTAACTCTTCTCTTTATAATGATCGCCGAACCTCCCTGTCTAGTTCCGCTGGGTTGGTCCGATCTTATCGCGTTGTATCCTATAAAACTGATTTGATGATGGGTCAAGTGTTTTGTTTCCGTTAGCAACATGATATCGATATCGTACATTCTTAGAAATAGCTCGAGTTCGTGAAATTTATTGCTTATGCTGCGACAGTTCCATGTGCAAACTGTGAGGGATGATTGATTCGTGTTATTCATTTTTATTTTTTAGCAACAAAGGGAGCAATTGAACTAGTGGTATCACTGACGAAATGAGTTGATCAATTTTGAAACGAGCGTGGCTAGTATACTATTATTTGTAAGATGGTAGTCAATGGCGTTCGCATTTGATTTTTGTTCCACCTGTGGGGGTGATTGGGTGGATTTTTTTGGTAGGGGTGGAAAAGCTGGAGTACTCTTGGTATCGACTGGTTTATTGCTAGGGTTTGAGCTGGTTTTGATCATTTGAATAGTTCTGTGCTGGGAATTCTGAAGGCTTCTGTGAACACGGCAACCCCGGTAACTCGCAGCATGGTGGGAACTTGGCAATATGTCGACACATAAACTGGTCGACACCTCCTGTCGCCATATTTCCACACCAGGTGTTGAAGAACGTCGATAACGCACATCTTTGAAACTGGTCGACAGATTTATGTCGAAAAATTTGAGATCCGTTTTTCGCTGTATTTCAACAACAGGAGTTGAACATGAGCTAAAAACACCCCTCTTGAAACTGGTCGACTGCTAAACGACGACAAAAGGGTTGTTTGGCCACTACCTGTCCTCAGCCTTGGTCCCATGGGGTCTTTCAATCCGAGGATTAAATGAAAAGTCACATTTACGTTTCTAAACTGTTATGTGATCGTGTTATGAGACCACGAAACTATACACTTCATTCTGATCTACACATCCAACTAATCTGCATTTTTACTAAGGGATTGACTACTTGATGTTATGTATTTTTGAGATGCGAGCATCCAGACCACCAAACTATACACTTCATTCTAACCTACATGTCAGGTATACGAAGGATGTCGATGTAAATATGTCGACGTATCCCCATGGTTGACTTGGACGACCTTTTTCAACAAGGGGTGTTGAAAGTTGTCGACTAGTCGCTGTATTTTTGTGTCGCCATATTTCCAATGCCTGTGAAATCGACATTGGTCAACCCTTGGTGTTGAAAGATGTCGACACGGCTTCTTGCCCGTTTGTCGACCAGTTTATGTGTCGACATATTGCCCCCCATCCAGCATGGTTACCCTTACAATTTACACATATCGGGGATGCTTCGGCGGGCTTAGTACAACCTTCGGGCGAATGAGACCCATCACATTTAACGCACCTGGGATTTTCGTTGCAATAATTTTTAGTATGCCCGAATCTTTGACATTTCAGGCATTGTACAACTTCTCTTTTTGGTTTAGGTGGTTCGACCTTAATTTTTGCGTAGTACAATGAAGTGAGCTCAAAAATAGCGGGGTTTTTCGGATTAGGCTTTAAATCCAAAAAGAAGAGTGGAAGGGGCGTTTTAGTCACTGGATGACTAACATGTACCTATTGAACTGGTTGGTATGCTTTGCTTTTCAGTTCCTCCATCATCAATGTAGGGTCACTTGAGGGATATAAGCCGCGTATGACGACTCTGAAGTTTCTTTCGGAACGCAATTGAAATGTGTGAAACTCTGCGTTTGTGGATTTTAAGTAATTTTGAATTTTTCTATAATCATCTACCGACTCGACTGAAATGTTAACTTTATTTTGATTTGTGATATGCTTGAACTTTTCGATGCCCTAGTCATGTAGATTCTTGAAGATCTCATTTATAGTATTGCCATTACTGACGTAAATAGGTGGAGGAAGAACTGGCTTTTCTTTAATAGATGGATCGATTTGCTTTTCATCCTTATCTGGATCAGCACTTACTTTGGCAAGAGGTTGATACTTGTTGCTTGTAATGAAGAGAGATGTAGAGTCCAGCTTACGCTTCTTGTTGTTCGGATCACCCTCCCATATCAACACAACAGATAAGCGAAGAAGAAAGCGATAAGCGGCGCGCGGAGATAAGAGAGTAAGTAAGTGAATAGGGAAAAGTTGACAAAAGAGACAGAAAACAGAGGCAGTAAGACTATTAACGCACCTCTCGAGGTGCGCAGATTGAACTATTGATTTGGTAACAATGAACGTAACAGGGAACCATCTACTGCCTAATCTACAAATTCCCTGAAAATTTTATCAAAAGCGAATAAAATCTGTGATAATTAAGCTTGTTATTAGGATCCCCCAAGTTTGAGCGTGTTCCGACGACTAGGGCGTGAGAAAATAATGCTTGGTAGTTTTGCGTTTGCGCATGCGCAGAGTGAAGTATTAATTTGGGAACAACGAAACTAATAGATGATAGGGGACCGTTCACCCCCTAGCCCGTACATTCTCTGAAAATTCCATCCAAATCGGATTAAAATTGTGGAAATTAAACTTGCTACAAGGATTCGCAGACACACGACACACACCCACACACTCACATACACACACATACGGAATCAAAGTTGTTCAGAATGGTCTAGAACGTAAAATGTAAGTGGAAACTTTGATTTTGGAGACCAAAAAAATTTTTTCTCCTGAAAGTGAAAACAATTAGGCGTGAAAAAAAGTCCAGTCATGCATGACCCCATCAGCGAATGTTTGAAGAAATATTCGACATTTCAGTCGAGTGTAGAGAAATTTTAGTTCATGATTTTGATAGACAAACATGGAATCAAATTATTCAAAATATTTCACAGAGTAAACTCATCAATTGTGATTACTTTTTTTTTTTTTTTTTTTTTTTTTTTTTTTTTTTTTTTTTTTTTTTTTTTTTTTTTTTTTTAACAATTAAAATGTCATCCAAATCGGATGAAAACTGGAAAATAAGCTTGTTACAGGGATTTGCGGACACACTACACACACACACACACACACACACACACACACGGAACCAAAGTTGTTCAGAATGGTCTAGAACGTAAAATGTGAGTGGAAATTTTGATTTCGGAGACCAAAAATAATTGTTTCTCCCGAAAGTGAATGCCTACAGGTAGACTCTGAAGCAATATACGGGTCTCAATGCTACATTTTCCATATCTCTATTGTATCTTCTCTTCTATCCCTTGTACAATTCCCCTTTTTGTTTTAATAAGCTGTCAGCTACTTTCGTCATTCTTCTGGTGGAGCAAAATGATCAGCCTTTTGGTTTATTATTTCCAATAATAAGCCTATGTGATCGTGTAGCAAAAAATTTTTATAACCCCCCCTCAAACTTTGTCACTTTACGTTTCAAGGTGTGTAGAATCCAAATTTGAAATGTCCGTCCGCCGTCCGCCGTTCGCCGTCCGCCGTTCGCCGTTCGCCGTCCGCCGTCCGCCGTTCGCCGTCCGGGCCATAAAAGGCCTAAGAATTGACTTAAAAAACCTGTTCTTTCGCACATAGACTCCATTTGGGGTCTAGTTGGTCCTAACGTTTAACCATCCCGATTGCTTTACTAGCATAGATGTTATGGGCCAAAAACGGGCAAAAAAGTGTATTTTTCGACGCGCGCACGCCTGGCACGCTTGGCAGGGGGTCACGGTGGGTGGCGAGGGTGGGGGGGGGCGAGCGGGGAGTGGAGTGAGAGGAGGCGCCGGCGCCGCGGCACCTTGTGGTGGGTACGGCGCCGGCGTTCCTTCGAGGCATGAATATGTTTTTTTCAAGGTCATATTTGTGTGTTAATACCAAAGCTTTTCCTACGCATATTTAATAACATATCCTCTCGACTTTTCGTACGTACTTAGATAATGATATTATTAAGGCAATAACTATTTGAATAGATAGGAGCTCAAATCGAGAAACATAAACATGCGTATATAATTATAGAAGTATAGGTTGTGGCAACTCGAAATAGGACACGCCGAGGAGTCTGGACGGGCCTTATGACGTACGCAAGCCAACTAAAACTACGATCAAACTCAATTGAAAAAATAATAAACCTTTGTGGAATAATTTGCAGCGTTTTTTATTGTGGTCTATTGGCTGGCCGAAACGAAAATTACTATAGAAAAATGCAACAGTTTTTTTTTCTTTTTCTATTGATTTTCACGTACAACCAATGCGTTACTAGCGAAGTGTAACTCTCTTAGTTTTCATTGCAGGAAAATCGTTCGCCACTTTTTGGATACTCTCATTTTATCGCAACATCTCATGATCCCTCAGCCATTGTGGTGTCAAGGAAAGCTGATTTATCACGCAAATTTATAAACTAATATTGCCAAGTAACCATAATTAACTAAAGGCCGTATCACACTTGCATGTTATCAACTTTTTTCTCGCATTTTTAATGCTCGAACCTGAAGAATGCAAAGTGATTTTTTCCAAGGTCAGCTTTGAATGTTGATGAGGAATAAGTGCAAAAACAGCGCATACTGGCGGAATGCAGTTTTATTAAGTCTGTCAGGTTAGGGCTCTTAGGGGTTTTCCATTGAATTGTTACGTTCCCAAGGGTTACGTTTTACCATTTTTCGCGTTGAGGTAAGAATTAGAACGTGTTCTAATTTTCCCAAGTGAGTTTAAAAATGCTCCGCTAGGATGCGCAATGGTCGAAAAAGCTGACCTTGGAAAAAAACACTTGGCCTCCTTCACGTTCGAGCATTAGAAATACGAGAAAAAATCTGAAAAAATGCAAGTGTGATACCTACGGTCTTGATAATATGGCAAGAAGGCACTAGGTACATGGAAAGTATACTATTGAGTAGAAGGTACTTGTAAGCAGAAGGTACTAGAGGATGCATAGACCTCTGATCAGCTGATGGGCTCCTAAAGCTGATGATTTCTATCACATTTAATCAGGCGCAATGAAGAGGACTTAAACTGCTTGGAGGTTCAATTCAGAATCGTGGAGAGACTTCCTGAGCTGCCACGACCCTGTTGTGTAAGAACTGTGAAACCTCGCATCAGATGTTTATTGATTAAAATCTAAGTTTGATTAGAGAGTTCATTCAAAACCAAGTTCCACGCCCTCGGTTACGGGCGATCCGGTATTCCCGATTTGAACTTTCGCCTCGTATAAAACCTTCCAGCCGTTCTCGCTCTCCCGTCAGCCTCAAGCCGGAATTTCATACCTTGTTAGCCCGAGATTACCTACTGCCTACCTACTACTAGAACATTCCTCGTCCTATAATCAAAAACCGCAATCCCTCCCAGAAACTCATCTTCACCTTCTTTTTTCGAAAGGCAGAGGAAAGGTCGAACGTTACTCGCTCGAAAAAAAATCGTGTTTCTTCTCGACCGCTAATTACGGAAGGAAGGGATTTAGGATTTTTGGAGCTTTTATCATCAAGGAGTGACCAACCGGGCTGCAGATTGCCACATCACGTGATTAAGGGGAATGATACATGAGGATGACATGAGCCTCCTTAATAGTCGTTTCTTGTAATAGCGCGATGAATCAGAACTTTCTAGTCTTCGCTCTACCTCCGTTTTTTTTTTTCGGGGTGAAGCGATTTTTATGCTTCGAAGGCTTTTTGCCTGGGGGGAGCGCCAACTTCGCGGGGGTCTTCGAAACGTTGCGCAATTTCGTTAGCGGCTTCGAGCGATGGCTCCGAAAAATGAATGGTCACCTGCGAGTTCTTTGAAATCTCGAAATCGCAGGGTCAAGTGGTCAAACTCCGGAATCTTGTCGCACGATAATCTTATCATCTTAAACTATGGTAGGAATGGTTTGAGGGGATGAGGGATATGTATGGCTCAGTGTTGGGCCTAATCTTATCGTCGAATACGAATACGATTGTAATCGCAATAACTATTCGTTGATTCTGAGTCAACTGCGATTATATTCGTATTCGTGTAATCATATTCGTCTGTTGGCGATTACACGAATACAACCTATAAAAATGCGCCACGGTCATCGATTTCAACAGGGCGTCCCTCCTGGGTCATTCTCATTTCACTTGCCGCTTTCATGTCCCCGACGACGAATTCTCACAATTCTTGACCAAAACTAGTGATTTTGGGGAAAAAAGGGTAGTATAAGTTGGGAGATCAACGAAGTAATAATTTGATTGCCCAAAATCCCCTTTAACCAATACACAGTGATGACGAATGAAACCTGAAATCCTGATAACTCATGAGTGTTACTGTTTCCTCCTACCTAACACCTAAGTAGAAGTTAGGTAGTTACGAAACAATGACAATCTAGAACTGACTAGGGTTACTAGCTGGTTACTCCTGGTAAGTTGGTTCCTCTATATATAGAGTAAGGATTTACATGTGAGACTGTGAGATGTGAGACTGTAGTGGAATGCTTGGAGTTGCAGCAGTTTTTACAGCGAAAGAAGCCTAAAAACATGTTGAATATTTTTATTTTCAATCATGAGTGTTACACAAATTACGAGTGTTGTTGGTGCTTAAACAAAATAATCCTATATCAACAGCCATACTGCTTGGTGACAGGTTTCAAACAGTAGCCATCCCCGAGTTTTGTCACTTCATCATCCTTTGTGACGGCATTTTTATCGGAAATTCTCATGAGTGTTACCTCTCAGGAGTGTGACCAAGGATGGGTAACATTCCTGATATTACGTTAACACTAATAGGGTAACACTCCTGAGATTTAAGCTCAATTACACTGCCTCAACATGAATTCCGTGAAATCTAAATATTACGATTGAACGTGATTCTTTTGTACTTACTTGAGCCCTGACAACTATTTTGCCAAATCATCCATATTACAGAAATCAATTTTTGAAATCTGGTAACACTCATGAGTTGGATATCCTGTTTTTTAATACAAAAAAACAAATAAAATACATCAATGAAAAACTCACTGTTCATCTATGGAACACAAATCTGCAATGTACAATGAGTAGTATTTGCCGATCTAACCTCATTTTCGAGCACTTTCATATTTCACGTCACTGAGGTTCCCAAACGCCCCAAAGCGGCAAATGAAATGAGAATGACCCTCCTTGCTTGCTAATATTACCTAGCTCCGAGGGACGTCCAATTGAAATAGATTTGAGACAAATAGGCTGGGCTCCAATCGTTTAATTCGATTTAAGGACGTCCTTCTGAAGCTAGATAATATTAAGAAGGCTTCGCATATTATAGGAGGGACCATCTATACAGGGTGTCCCATCTTAACGGGTCCATCGGGAAATTACAGCCTTACGGTGCCAGCTATCGAAATGCCATGTTTTAGGGTCTCAAATCATTGATTGAAACTGACGGTTTCCTCTTGACCGCCCTTTTTTATTGCTTTTTTCGATTTTAGGTTGAATTTGGAACAGAAAAGACCTCCATGAAATTTTCTTTTTGGGGCTCCGTTTCTGAGTTATTCCACTTTTGCGAAATACAGAAAATCGCCGATTTCTTTCAGACATTACCAACACTTTCTTACTATTTTTATCTTCGATTGTTGAGATTTTCACCACACTTTTGAAATCAGTATTAAACTATCTATCATCAGACCCCAGCGTCCATAATCAACAATCACCATTAGGGGGATGACATTACACTTGAACCGCTTACGATTTAAAAAAAGTTTTCCAAATCGTCGTTTAAAAAAAAAAAAAAAAACCCCCCTCAAACCGTTCAGTATTATTAGTCATTTATTGGGGTTTGGAAAACTTTTTTTAAATCGTAAGCGGTTCATGTGTAATGTCATCCCCCTGATGGTGATTGTTGATTATGGACGCTGGGGTCTGATGATAGATAGTTTAATGCTGATTTCAAAAGTGTGGTGAACATCTCAAAAATTGAAGATAAAAATAGTAAGAAAGTGTTGGTAATGTCTGAAAGAATTCGGCGATTTTCTGTATTTCGCAAAAAGTGGAATAACTCAGAAACGAAGCCCCAAAAAGAAAATTTCATAGAGGCCTTTTCTGTTCCAAATTCAACCTAAAATCGGAAAAAGCAATAAAAAAGGGGGGTCAAGAGGAAACCAGTTTCAATCAACGATTTGAGACATGGAAAAATAAAAATCGTACTTCCGCATCGTGAAGCTGAGTTGAAATACTGTAAAAAAGGTCCAGTTCAATTTTTCGATAGCTCGCACCGTAAGGCTGTAATTTCCCGATGGACCCGTTTAGATGGAACACCCTGTATATATGGAAAAACGCAAATTGTTTCAAAGTGTCACATTATTAAAAAATTTTTTTAAGTTTTGAATCTTAAAATTTCCGATCCATTGCCATAGCCTAATTTTTATTAGAAATTTCGCTGAAATCGTGGCGATTACCAATGTGGAGTGGGAAAAATCATGATCCTCCGAAGTGTTGCCTATACCATTAAATTACCTGCCTGATCTGGTAAGACCTAATGTTTATGAGGGTTACGTCATTTACCATACACCTTTTCGGAACGTGTCTTTAATAGCTAATTTAACGAATTAGTATTCAATTGACAGGGTTGCTATAAATAAGAATTTTCTGCCTGGAGACATAAAGATTCAAAACGGCATTATGTAAAAGCTCTCCAGTCCTAAAGTAAGTAAAAGTCCTGCAAATCGGCATTAGGAGAGAAATAGAGGATTCCGCGGGTATAGACGGCTGGTGGCCGGTTATTACCTAACTTTGCCGGTCTACGTGATATCTACGCTGTTAGTGTTTATTCTGTGGTGTACGTGTTACCATCTTTGGACAATTTTAAAGTTTTGCTTTTGGTGATTTGGGGTGTCCAAAACTAATCAATCTATTCGTTCTACATTTACGAATTGAAAACAGAAGAGGAGGATCAGGCTTCGAATAACGAACGAAGCACTTTTTTAATCCCTTGCCCCGTTTAACTTGCGGTTTGTCGGTTGTTTAACTTGCGGTTAACTAAGTGGAGAGGCCCTGTGATTTCCTCTTTACATGGTTTCCCAAGTAATTTGGCACGTAAAGTAATATATTAATGAATTTAAATCATGAGAAAAATTACCTTTCCCAATGACGTCATTTAACTAAAACTCTCGCCTAATCAGTCGGCTGATGGACAAAATAAAGCCTATACTACCAGAGATTACGTGGAAAATCGTCAATAAAGGGGACTTTTCCTCGATACGGAATACTTATATCGAGTAATCTTCAATCAAAACGGCTATAATGTTAGACTATAAGGTTATTTGGGTAGCGAATTGCCAAGTAATTTTCGTATTATGGCTTTCTGGCATGAATAAATGTTCCAGTCATGCAGCATGGCCGTATGAGCGAATTTTTTTAAATTGTCTATCGTACTATAATATGTTAAATTGTCTTGAAATTTGAGCAATATCAGTAGAGAGGAATAGTTAAAAACCATTTTTATGGCAAACAAATTCGTACCTACCAAATAAAATCTGGTATTCCCGCCTCCTCGCTTGCTTCGCTCCTCTGTCACCTCCACGGGGCACCAAAGCAGAAGGATTTCCTCCCTGATTCCTCGCCACAGACGCTTCCTTAACCTGTGAGAAAATCCTTTGCACATAAAAGCGACCTCGTCTTCCAAGCCATCAGGCCCTTCAGCAGACCGCCTCGCCAGTTCCTACCGGTAGGCGCTCTCCTAAACTTCAATATGGCCTACCAGCCTCAGCAGTTGTGTCGGCATCAACACTTCAGTCTTCAAGTCCTCAAAAGGCCGGAGGTCCCGGGGGAGGATTGCTGAACAGCGGCCTGCTGCCCCGCCTGTCGGAGATGTGGCAGAGGCCCCACTGCTATTTGCCAAGATTGCATCCTGGACAAGCTGCTTACAGTGGGACCTCAGGCGAAAAGATTGAATGGCAGAAAACGTGTGCATGGGAAAATTTTGTTGCAAAAATACATTAATATTAATTCCTCATTGTGCACAGCCTCTGCCTCCTCTGCTGCTATTTGCCGCAAATCCTCAGAAGCATACCTGGGCCACTCTCGCTCTATATCAATTGCAGCGTTGGGCTTTACAGGATGCTTCTGCCAGACATGGGCACTGAGGCCACGCTTGGAGCTAAAGGCTCTCTCACAGTGGACGCACTGGTGGGCATTAATCAGGTCAGAGGACGAGGATGAAGGGTAGGATGAAGAAGAACAGAGGGAGTATGAACGACGATTTTCTGCCATGGGGGACTGAAGATAGAAGGGTCAGGAGACCAGTTGACATGAGTCTCCCCTGGGTTGCACGACGGGGATGTATGACCTTGACTTGTGTAGGGATATGAAGGAGATCCAAAGAGATTTAAAAAAACCAGCAGTTACCCTACCCCAGCGACACACACACATGCGTAATAATAATACAAAATATAAAAAAAATGTGTGTGTGTGTGTGTGTGTGTGAAAGTATTAAACTAGGGTTCGTTTCAGAATGTCTCAACCAGAGTTTCAATGAAGAAAACTTCCAAAAATTTCGATTTTATAATTTTTGGAGCCATTTCAATAACTTCATTTAGGTACTACGTACTACGAAAATTTGCTAATTGAAATCCAATGATGTGGAGACATTACAACATCAGTTGCGAATCAACAGTTTGTTGAAACATTTCCAAGATTGTTACCATGGGTTGGGAAGAAATATTGCCACTTTATACCCACTATACTTGAACATTTAACACGGAAAAACATTACTAGTACATTTTATGGTGTGTTCTAAAGATCAACATGACCAACAACCCTACCCGGTCATGCTGACGCTTTCCTGAAACCTGAATAACGTTTGAACCATGTGAACTGTGGAAAGAAAACCGACCTTTCGAGCACGAATTCGGAATGAACCGCGTACCTACTTACTTACGGAAACCTGCACTTCAAGATGGATGGGGCGATTCGGTACCGCCATAAGATTTTCTCTAGTCACCACTTTACAGTAAAGGTTTGAAAAAAAGTTCGATTGATTCTTAACCATTGAATTTTCGATGAACCTATCGCAAGTAGCTTGATGTGATTATACACATAGTTTTGGCAAATTTTCACAAGCATTGGTAGGTAAAGTAAGTTGTAAAACAAATTGCAACTCTTACTGAAACTGGACAAATTTCAAAAAATCTACTAAAAAAGTTGCAGTCATGCAGCATGATCGTACTGAGCGAATTTTCGTAAATTATCGTACTATGTAATGTTACATTGTTTTGAAAATTAAGGACTTTGAGAGAAAAGAAAAATTGTTAACTACCAACTTTATGGCAAAAAACTCCTTCTAAATAATATTTTGCGATTCAAAAAGAGATTTTGGAATTTCGACTTGTTTGGAGTTTTAGCGAATTTTTGAAGAAAAAAGTCCAGTCATGCAGCATGACCCCATGAGCGAATTTTTGATGAAATCTTCGACATTTCATTCGCTATTGATCGTGTAGAGAAATTTTAGTTTATGATTTTGATAAACAAACATGGAATCAAATTATTAAAAATATTTCACAGAGTAAACTCATCAGTTGTGATTACTTTTTTTTTTTTTTTTTTTAACAAGTACCTACTACCTACGTTTTAAACAGCATGGTTCTAGGATTGGTTATACAGGGATACTTCAAATATTACCGATTTTTACAACTAGATTATTTCGATTTTTGACTAATTTTTCAACTTTGAAATTTTTGAAAACTTGATGCATATTCTTATAGGAAATTTTACGCTGATTCCGAATATACCACATGTTAGTATGCTGAAAAAATTATTTTTCACAACAAATCGCAAAAAACAGGCTTTTTTGAAATTTTTGACTACATTTTTGAAAATTTCAGCCCGAAGATGTAATCCGATCATGCTGGCCAACGAACTTGAACTTTCGTTTTGTGTCCTTAACATTTTAAAATTTGTTTGAAGTTTCTCGCACAATTCTACTGACAGTTATCGTCTGGAATGACACATACATACATACATACATATATACATATATACATACATACATACATACATAAAAAAATGCGTTAAACTTCAGAATATGATTCAGAATAGCCTGAAACGGATTTCTGCATAAAATTTTTTCAAAAATTCACATTCTACAAATTTTGAGGCGAGAGCAATAGCTTAATTTTCTTCAAAAATTCGCTAATAAGCTATTGCTCTCGCCTCAAAATTTGTAGAATGTGAATTTTTGAAAAAATTTTATGCAGAAATCCGTTTCAGGCTTTTCTGAATCATATTCTGAAGTTTAACGCATTTTTTTATGTATGTATGTATGTATGTATGTATGTATATATGTATATATGTATGTATGTGTCATTCCAGACGATAACTGTCCGTAGAATTGTGCTAGAAACTTCAAACAAATTTTAAAATGTTAAGGACACAAAACGAAAGTTCAAGTTCGTTGGCCAGCATGATCGGATTACATCTTCGGGTTGAAATTTTCAAAAATGTAGTCAAAAATTTCAAAATAGCCTGTTTTTTGCGATTTGTTGTGTGAAATAAATTTTTCACCATACTAACATGTGGTATATTCGGAATCAGCGTAAAATTTCCTATAAGAATATGTATCAAGTTTTCAAAAATTTCAAAGTTGAAAAATCAGTCAAAAATCGAAATAATGCCGTTCGCTAGTTGTAAAAATCGGTAATATTTGCATGAAACATTGTCCAAATTCAGATTGAACTACTCTTATGGAAGTATCCCTGTATAACCAATCCTAGAACCATGCTGTTTAAAACGTAGGTAGTAGGTGCTTTAAAAAAAAAAAAAAAATGTAATCACAACTGATGAGTTTACTCTGTGCATGTGTTAATAATTTGATTCCATGTTTGTCTATCAAAATCATAAACTAAAATTTCTCAACACGATCAATAGCGACTGAAATGTCGAAGATTTCTTCAAAAATTCGCTCATGGGGTCATGCAGCATGACTGGACTTTTTATAGATTCTTTAGCACATTTAATGAAATTCAAGTACATTTTTAGCATACTTTTGCGCATAAATTTTTCAATGTTCTATTTTATAGTGAATAAACTTTACTTGAGCAATATTCTGCTAAAAATATAAATTTAACAATTTTTAGCCGTTTTTGCTATTTTTAGTGATTTTTGCAGCACTTTTTTTGAAATTTGACCAATTAAATGTGATCCAAAAGTGCTGCCCTACGAACTCGTCCTTTCGCTTTCGTTTGGAAAGCTTGAGAAACATGATGTTAAAGTTTGAGACACATCGGTCGAGTAGTTTAGGAGAAAATGAGTCATTGTTATTGAAAAAACATGATTTTAAAAGAGTTTGTTTATATTGTGTAGTGTTAAGATCACTCAAAATCCAAAAATTGATTTTTTTTTTTTTTTTTTTTTTTAACAAAAGTGACTTGCGCCTTTGCATAAAGACTGCATTCCGACCGCCACCGTTTTCCTGAGCCTCAAACGCTGCCGTTATTAAGTACCTACCTTCAAGATTCGGTCCCTCTTTAAAAGGATGAATTCATGTTTTAAAAGGACAAATTCGTTTCGAAAAGTCCAGTCATGCAGCATGACCCCATGAGCGAATTTTTGAAGAAATATTCGACATTTCAGTCGCTATTGATCGTGTAGAGAAATTTTAGTTTATGATTTTGATAGACAAACATGGATTTCACAGAGTAAACTGATGAGTTGACAGGCTGGGTTGAGTTGCTTTGGTTGTTGTTTTCAGTTGTGATTACTTTTTTTTTTTTTTTTTTTTTTTACATGCACCTACTACCTACATTTTAAACAGCAAGGTTTTAGGATTGGTTATACAGGGATACTTCCATAAGAGTAGTTCAATCTGAATTTGGACAATGTTTCATGCAAATATTACCGATTTTTACAACTAGCGAACGGCATTATTTCGATTTTTGACTGATTTTTCAACTTTGAAATTTTTGAAAACTTGATACATATTCTTATAGGAAATTTTACGCTGATTCCGAATATACCACATGTTAGTATGGTGAAAAATTTATTTCACACAACAAATCGCAAAAAACAGGCTATTTTGAAATTTTTGACTACATTTTTGAAAATTTCAACCCGAAGATGTAATCCGATCATGCTGGCCAACGAACTTGAACTTTCGTTTTGTGTCCTTAACATTTTAAAATTTGTTTGAAGTTTCTAGCACAATTCTACGGACAGTTATCGTCTGGAATGACACATACATACATATATACATATATACATACATACATACATACATACATACATAAAAAAATGCGTTAAACTTCAGAATATGATTCAGAATAGCCTGAAACGGATTTCTGCATAAAATGTTTTCAAAAATTCACATTCTACAAATTTTGAGGCGAGAGCAATAGCTTAATTTTCTTCAAAAATTCGCTATAAGGGCGAATTTATTTTGTAAAAGGACGAATTCATTTTGTAGAAGGACGAATTCAATTTGAAAAACCAATATTTCGGTAGGTTAGAAGCTTTCAAGTAGTTAGAAGGTTTGAATCCTCAGGTCCGGTGAAAGATGAACCCCGACCGGCGGATCCTGAGGGAGACGCAGGAGCTGATGAAGGACCCCGTGCCGGGGATCGTGATAAGAGCCGACGCCTCCAACCTCCGCTACTTCTACATCGAGATGAGCGGCCCCCCGGACACCCCCTACGCCGGCGGGGTCTTCGAGATGGAGCTCTTCCTCCCGAAGGACTACCCGATGGTGCCACCGAGGGTCAGGTTCCTCACGAAAATCTACCACCCCAACATCGACAACTTGGGTCGGATTTGCTTAGGTAAGCAGCATCATTAATACACGCCCACGCTCTCCTTGAACCCCCACCTAAAGGGAAAACGCTGCAAATTATTACACAAAGGTTTATTATTTCTGTATCATACAGACCTTCTACGTAGAAAACTGACCATAATTATTTAGCCTCACTTATAGTTTACTAGCCGCTCCGGCTCGCTACGCTCGCCTCCACGTCCAGCCGGGGGGCAAGCCCCCCGGACCCCTCCTTAAATTGCTCGCTTCGCTCGCAAAATGTGGCATGTAGGGAATTTTGCTCGCTTCGCTCGCAAAGTGTGGCATGTAGGGAATCTTGCTCGCTTCGCTCGCAAACGATAGATCCCTAAGGGTAGGTTTACCGTGTGTAGGGTATGTTGCTCGCTTCGCTCGCAAACGGTAGATCTCTAAGGGTAGGTTTAACTTCTGTAGGGGATGCTACTCGCTTCGCTCGCTTGAGGAAGTTATACTGCCCACCCAACTTGGCAGACGTTTTTTTCTGTTGGAAATTCTTACAAACAAATTAAATCTTATAAAACTACGTGGAACCACGAAAAGTTTATTAGGGAATGTTGCTCGCTTCGCTCGCAAGGTATTGCTGCATATGTGTAGGGGAAAACCGGTATTTATTCCGTTGAAATGAGTCAAGTGCGTAGTGAGTCCCCTGTGAGTCATCCAGTCCCTTTCAGGTAAGCAACGTTGTGTAACGGCGGCCCGGGTCGATTAAAAATGTAATTTTAACGATTCGCCTCGCTTCCGCTCGCGATTCGACCGAGTTCTCGTCACTTTTTTCGATATCCAATTTCGGATTCAGATTCGGCGGACCCAAAGCTGTATTTCGCCCGCGAAAACCGTTCCGAAAAACGTACCTTTATGGGGTATATTTTAATCAGAAAAAACCAAGTTTTTTGTCAGACTTTTCGAGAAAACGGGTCCATACTCTCGCATTTTTTTTACGCATTTCCCGATACTTTTTTCGCGATCCGATCGCGCCGTCGTCTTCCTCGTTCAAAAACCTACGAAACCGGTATTTTTCCGGAATTTTCGACGGCCGTTTAGAGGGGTAGGGGATGCGGGGAAGTCCAAAAAGCGCACATTAATTCTTACTTCGACCCCCCTCCCGCCCTACGGCCCATGGTTCGGCTGGGATTAGACAATTTTAAATTCGCTCGCTCCCCCTATCGGAAAATCCGAAGAAGATCCCCCCACTCGTACACTCCCCCCACTCAGCCGTTTGGCCGTGCATAGACACGACAAACAAACAAATAAACAGACAGACAAACGGAGTTTCATTCTTATTAATAGTATAGATTTACTAGGTATCGAAACTCGGGGCTTCGTGCTTCCAATATTTGGTTCACTCGTTCACTACCTACATTACAATTCCAGGTGGACGGAGGACGGCGGACGGACATTTCAAATTTGGATCCTACGCACCTTGAAACGTAAAGTGACAAAGTTTGAGGGGGGGTTATAAAAATTTTTTGCTACACGATCACATATCACTGAGAGAAAAATGTGCTTATGGAAAGTCGATCAGAGCCAAAAACCGATCGAGTTTAGCTAAAACCAATGGAGTTTGTGTAAACATCAATCTGTTTTAGTTAAAAACGATTGACTTCTATCGAGTAACTGCATCATTCTATCGAATGTTGCTAAGAGCTGGTGGAGTTTTGTTAACGGTCTATCGAGTAGAGGTATCAGTGGATCGTGTTTTCGCAACAAGAAGTTTGATCGAGTTTCCTAAATCTGTCTCCCATCGAGTAATGTCAGGCGGTGATGGGGTTTTCTTAATTCCAATGTAATTTTGTTACCGTCCATCGAGTATTTGTACTCCTCCAAACGTGTGTCTGTTGCTTACACAGACCCGTTTGATGTGGTGAAAGAGTTTTTCTATTTGACGATCGACTTTTCCCTTCCTTCAAACGAGTTTATATAGCCTTATGAGAACCACCTTGGTTGATGGATCGGATTTTCATGATGGGGCGATCGAGTAGTGTGATGGGGTGAATTAAGAGGAACACGTTAGAAGAGTCCATGTACTTTTTCCATTCTTCAAACGAGTTGCTATAGTCTTATGAGAACCACCTTGGCTAATCAATCGGATTTTCATGATGGGGCGATCGAGTTATGTAACGGAGTGGAAGGAAGAGGGACTCGTTAGAGGAGTCTATAGCATTTTCAAGTCAAATTAACCTTTTTACAAGTCAATTTAACCTTTTTACAAGTCAAATTAACCTTTTTACAAATCAAAATAACCCTTTTACAAATCAAAATAACCCTTTTACAAATCAAAATAACCCTTTTACAATTCAAAATAACCTTTTTACAAATCAAAATAACCCTCCTTGAGCAATGAGCATAAATCGTTGAATGGCAAAGAAAAGAAACTGAATACATTGAATACGACAAAGTAGGTGTAATAATAAAAAATTAAAAAATATCAATTTTCCAAAAAAAAAAATATATCAAAATGTTCCATCAAAAACTCAATCAACAAAAATATCAAATTTCGAACTAAAAATTCATCAAAATTTTCCAACAAAAAAATGAGGTAGAAAGGCAATGAGGTCAATCAATATATAGAGTTCAATATATAGTGAGTGAGGATATGAAAATTACTTGAAGATCACAGTGAGAAGGAATACTGGTGTAGAAATTCATGAAAAAGGAATGCCAGTTAAACCCGTACTCCTATTTCTTTGCCCTTCAACGATTTTCACGCATTGCTCAAGGAGGGTTAATTTGATTTGTTAAAGGGTTATTTTGATTTGTAAAAAGGTTAAATTGACTTGTAAAAAGGTTAATTTGACTTGTAAAAAGGTTAATTTGATTTGTAAAAAGGTTAATTTGACTTGTAAAAAGGTTAATTTGACTTGTAAAAAGGTTAATTTGACTTGTAAAAAGGTTAATTTGACTTGTAAATGCTATATCTACTTTTCCCATTTTTCAAACGAGTTTATATAGCCTTCGCAACTGTTTGTCGGCGAAAATGTAAACTTATATTTCGAGAAATCACATCAAAGAATATTGGCCGTCCCCTACAGCCGTGCTTGTACATCGCCACTGACACTACCCGTTACTCAACGTACGATACTCTTTGAATTTGAAATTGACACTCTTTCCCCGTCTTCCGCACCAACAATTTTGCCACGCTGGCTCCACACTTATAACAATTCGCTCATTTTACGATACTCGGTGACAAGACCTGTTATCTACGGTGAAATCCAGGGGGGGGGGGCAGGGGGTCATGGCCCCCTCCCGGCCCGACCAACTTGCACTAGATATAATTGATTTTTGAAAAAGAGTTCTTATTATATTTCATGATGAGGTACCTAATGGAGATGGGATACACCCTATTCTTTTTGTTTTTTTCTCAAACACGGAGAAAGACCAGCGATATCAAGCTCCGACATGAGCCACGACAGAATAAATCGCGCTTCTTCGTGGTTATCAGCTCTAATCCGAGAACGGAATAAGATATCGCAATTCTGGCTTCACCTTCGTTTTCAGCACTAAAAAATCTTTAAAATTAGGCGTCACTCGGCAAAAAATGGAAAAAAAAATTTCTAAATACTAACTTATCCAAAAACCGGGGAGTCGGAAGGGTAGTCCAAACAATTTTTTGGATTTTTTTCTGATTTTTATTTGCTTAAAACTGAATCCCAACCCCATAAACGCTCTCCAAGTTTCACTTCGATATCTCAAAAGTTGGGTACCATTATTGTATGCGATCTACCCTTGACCCTTGATCTATGCGACTCATTTGAAGACGCAGTATGCGACCTACAAAGTGGAAAAACGAGAAAAGCCTTATCTTAGAATTAATTACTCCGATTGAAGAGCGTCGTTGTTTTGGGCAGCTCCAGTTGTGAAGCTCGCCATCAATGAAGTTTGTAGTTGTGCAGTCCTCATCACGTCCGTCCAAAAGGAATCGAAAATATTGTTTGCTGGATGAAGGGAACGCCAACACTCTCCGACCAACTGCCTCTCTAACATGTTGCTTGCTCCATTGACTTTAATGTTACACCGCATTTTTACATGCCGTCATAGATATTTTATGGTTTGAGTTTGAGCTCCACTGGATGGAATCGTTAAAATTTGTTCGTTTTTCGAATCGACCTGTATGTTTGGTACCCTCTTTTAACGCATCTCAGAGTCACAATTTTGATAATTTGACCATCAGCATTTATTTTCCGTGTCGATCTCATGTACTGCTTCAGGTCCTCTCAGACGGTTCACCATCCCTCATTTTCGTGTACTTCTGTTGCTCGGGCTGCACATCTCTCCCCTTCATGAATTTTATGCACATTCCTTCATTTAAAATAACCTACGGGTAACATCACGGATAAGCATGTTTTCGGTTGATAGAATCAACCAAATCAATCAGCAAGGGCTGATTAGACTTGACCAAAGAGGAAAGTAGGAGGGTTGAGGCATAAAACGAATTTGAGGTGAAAGGGCATCAGATAAAACAACAGCTCTCGTTCAAATCAAGAAAACAACCGTAGGTCGCACGGCGGAGAGTAGATTGCATACTGCATCTGGAAAGCTAGTGTAGGTCGCACACTATAATGGTACCAAAAATTGTGGGGGAAAAATTAAGAGGAAGGGGGTTACTTCTCTTGAGAAAAATGCTCAGATTCCATTCTGTCTTGGCTCATGTCGGAGCTTGATAGATATCGCTGGTCTTTCTCAGTGTTTGAGAAAAAACAGAAAGAATAGGGTGCATCTCATCTCCATTAGATAACTAATCATGAGATATAATATGAACTTTGTCCGACTGATCTGGGGACTTTGGCGTCTACAAGAAAAAGTTATCACTTGATTCTTTTGAGGAATGTATTTCCCGTACTTGAAGGGCTTCACCCAAAAATATCCTTTTTTTTCTCAATTTAAGAACAAATTGACCCTAATTTCCTAGTGCCTAACGTAAGAGGTCTGAACCACACATTGAGGGAAGTTACAAACAGGCAAAACAAAAAAGATTTTTCCCAAGCACCGCCTAACATCTACACCTGAGACCCTTCATTTTTTTTTTTTTTTTTTTTTTTTCCACTTTCAAGTTTTTTTCGTGTTTTTGACCGTACACCACTAAAATGACCGCATCTCTCCTAACTTACAATGTAAACTTGAAAATAAATATTTCGTAGGAATATATACGTTAAATTTTCCATCTCGCTATTGTATTTGAATTATTTTTACAGTGAGTCACGTATGCGAAAAAATTGACTAAACACGAGAATTCCTCACATTTTAACAATTATACGGTTTTTTGGGGTGCGTTAATTATTGAAACAATACTGTAAAAACCGTGCGCGTTGCTGGAAAAACTTCCCCAATATTTCAGCTTACCAACGGTATAGTAAATTTTTATTTTTATTTGCTATTTAGAGAAGAAAAGTACGTTTATATTTTGAAAAAACATAGTCTTTTCTATAAAATTGAAGGTTTTTGTGAAAAATTATCCTCCAAGAAAATTCGAGTTTGGGGCCGGTTTCATCTTATTATTTCACACTGAATCGAATGGTAAAACTTGCAGATCTCCCCAAATCCGTTATAACAGAGTATTCGTTGATTCTGAGTCAGCTGCGATTATATTCGTATTCGTGTAATCGTATTCGTCTGTCGGCGATTACACGAATACAACCCATAAAAATGCGTCACGATCATCAATTTCAATAGGGCGTCCCTCCTATAATATGCGAAGCCTTGCTAATATTACCTAGCTTCAGAGGGACGTCCTATTGAAATAGATTTGAGACAAATAGGCTGGGCTCCAATCGTAGAATTCGCTTTAAGGACGTCCCTCTGAAGCTAGGTAATATTAGCAAGGCTTCGCATATTGTAGGAGGGACGCCCTATTGAAATTGATGACCGTGACGCATTTTTATGGGTTGTATTCTTGTAATCGCCGACAGACGAATACGATTACACGAATACGAATATAATCGCAGTTGACTCGGAATCAACGAATAATTATCGCGATTACAATCATATTCGTACTTCACGATAAGATTATGCCCAACACTGCTGGGCTCCAATCCTTGAAATCGCTTTAAGGACGTCCCTCTGAAGCTGGGTTATATTGGCAAGGCTTCGCATGTTATAGGAGGGACGCCCTATTGAAATTGATGATCGTGACGCATTTTGGTTTATTATTTCCAATAATAAGCCTATGTGATCGTGTAGCAAAAAATTTTTATAACCCCCCCTCAAACTTTGTCACTTTACGTTTCAAGGTGCGTAGAATCCAAATTTGAAATGTCCGTCCGCCGTCCGCCGTTCGCCGTTCGCCGTCCGCCGTCCGCCGTCCGGGCCATAAAAGGCCTAAGAATTGACTTAAAAAACCCGTTCTTTCGCACATAGACTCCATTTGGGGTCTAGTTGGTCCTAACGTTTAATCATCCCGATCGCTTTACTCGCATAGATGCTATGGGCCAAAAACAGACAAAAAAGTGTCTTTTTAGACGCGCGCACGCCTGGCACGCTGGGCAGGGGGTTACGGTGGGTGGTGAGGGGCGGTGAGCGGGGGGTGGAGTGAGAGGAGGCGCCGGCGACGCGGCACCTTGTGGCGGGTACGGCGTTCCTTCGAGGCATGAATATATGTTTTTTTCAAAGTCATATTTGTGTGTTAATTCCAAAGCTTTTCCTACGAATATTTAATAACAAATCCTCTCGACTTTTCGTACGTACTTAGATAATAATATTATTAAGGCAATGGTTATTTGAATATATAGGAGCTCAAATCGAGAAATATAAACATACCTTTATAATTATAGAAATATAGGTTGTGGCAACTCGAAATAGGACACGCCGAGGAGTCTGGACGGGCCTTATGACGTACGCAAGCCAACTAAAACTACGATCATACTCAATTGAAAAAATAATAAACCTTTGTGAAATAATTTGCAGCGTTTTTATTGGTTGTATTCGTGTAATCGCCGACAGACGAATACGATTACACGAATACGAATATAATCGCAGTTGACTCAGAATCAACGAATAATTATCGCGATTACAATCGTATTCGTATTCGAAGATAAGATTATGCCCAACCCTGCCTAGGATCGGTTCTTATCATTTCAGACGTGCTCAAGGAACGATGGACTCCCGCTTTGCAGATCAGGACGGCTCTGCTGAGCATCCAGGCGCTGCTGGCGTCGCCGAACCCCGACAGCGCCCTCAACGACGAGGTCGCCGAGCAGTGGAGGAGAAGCGAAGTGGCGGCGCAGGACATCGCTAAGAGCTGGACGAAAAAATACGCGACCAAATCCACCGGCTCGGCGTCGACTCCCGCGGCGACGACGGGGACGATCAGCAGAACCGAGTCGAGGGCTTCCGACGACAAGAGTCAACCGAGACCGTCGAAAGAATGAAAACTACATAAATGAAAATTCCCCGGCAAAAAACCCTGAAATTTATTATTTTAGAGTTTACATTGCTAACTGGAAAAGACAGGGAAAACCTGGAAACGTCAGAGAATTCTTGGCGTCGGGAAAGTTATACTGAACAGGGACTAAAATTGAAGTTTATGATATTAGTCTCCGTTCAGCATAACTTTAATAATGTTTTCTCTGTATACCCCAAAGTTTTTTCTCAGTTTTCTCAGTAGGTATACCCAAAGATGCTGTCCAAGTAGATAGCTACCTACTAAAGCTCAATGACGAAGATATGAAATACGCGTCCAAATACAGTTTTCCAAGGTAAATTAACTATATATATACAAGAACAAAAACCACAGTTTTCATCCTGTCTGTTCATATTAACTCGCATCCACATTAGGAAGATTCTAATTGTTATATAGCATTCGCACTTTGAATTAAACCTATCGCGAATTGAATTAAACCTTTTGCGAATTGAATTAAACTTCCCGCAAATTGAATTAAACTTTACTCAAATTGAGTTAAACTTTTTGTAAATTGGATTAAACTGTTTGCAAATTGAATTAAACTCTGCAAATTGACCTTAGGTGAATCTGTTGTTTTGATCAAGACAAAATGTTAAACTTCAACAAAATGTATATATTGTAACAAACCGTGCAGGTGATGGAAGGAGAACAAATATTGTAGATTTAAACATAATCCAGCACCTCATGAAGTTAATCTGAAGGTAAATTATTTATTTATTAATAACAAAACTGAGCTCGCAACGTAACCATCTATAGTTGACATTTTATATAATTTATGGGCATTAGCAAGAAGACTTCTAAAAGCAAAAGGTAATGGAGAGGTAGTCCAGTACTTATGAGCTGCTCCAGTAACTGCAGCAGTTGTGAGCAGCAGAAACATATCCATAGCGTTTGCACAAATGCTGAGCCGTCCTATGAGGATAGCTTTGGTACGTAGCAACAGGGAGGGATCAGTGTTCCTTTCTTGCTGTTTTTTCTTTTTTCTTTTAAATTTAAGCCGCGTCTCAACCGGAAGGGTTTCTTAATGTTATTGATCTTTTCACGTATGTATGTTTAATTCAATTTGCGGAAAGTTTAATTCAATTCGTGAAAGGTTTAATTCAAAGTGCGAATGCTATATACCCTTCCTCTGTTATCATCCCTGAAGATGAAATATAAATATTTCGAAACGTCGGCCTAGAGTATAGACTTTTCATTGACCGACCCTCGAGAAACGCGAAACATTTTACACCTAACTCAGCGGTTGAGAAAACCCAGCCTGATTAAACCAGGAAACGTCAGGGAGTTATCAGCGTCGAGAAATGTCAGGGGGTTTGGCAAAAAACCACCAAATCTCAGGAATTTTTTTTTAAATCAAAACTTTATGCAATAATTTTACAGCGTTTTTAGGTACCTACCTATGTTCTAACTCCAACTTCACCAACTTGCATCATAATGATTATCTAAAGTGGTTATTAAACTGTTCAATGAGTATCAGCGCTACAAGCTGATACTTTGCAACATAGATGAGTCTTTGCCACCCGGACACGTTCAACAAATTAGATTTAATATAATCAAAACCTTGCAAACAAGCAATGAGAAATTCATACCGTGTATTCTTGGACTTTTGTTCTGGTGAATAACAAGAGAATCGTCCATTTTAGGTATATTTCAGCGAAATTTGCAGGACATCGCCAAGAGCTGGACGAAAAAATACGCGACCAAATCCACTGGCTCGGCGTCGACTCCTGCGGCGACGACGGGGACGATCAGCAGAACCGAGTCGAGGGCTTCCGACGACAAGAGTCAACCGAGACCGTCGAAAGAATGAAAACTACATAAATGAAAATTCTCCGGCAAAAAACCCTGAAATTTATTATTTTAGAGTTTACATTGCTAACTGGAAAAGATAAGGAAAACCTGGAAACGTCAGATTAGTTGGACATGTAGGTCAGAATGATGTGTATAGTTTGGTGGTCTGGATGGATCCCTTAGTAAAAATTAATACAGATTAGTTGGACATATTATAGGAGGGACGCCCTATTGAAATTGAATGCGGTCGTATGGCGAAAAAGAGTCAACGATCCGCATAAATCCCGATCAATCCCCATTCCATAGAAAATAGTTTGTAAGTGCGGGGATATAACAGGAATGATCCGGGTATTCAGGAAATGTCAGAGAATTCGGCAAATCTCATGAATTTTTTAAATCAAAACTATGCAATAATTTTTCAGCATTTTTAGGTACCTATGTTCTAACTTCAAAATCACCAACTTACATCATCATAATAATTAGGTATCTAAAGTGGTTATTAAACTGTTCAATGAGTATCAGCGCTACAAGCTGATACTTTGCAACATAGATGAGTCTTTGCCACCCCTGGTTCCAACATAACCTACTTAGTCGTAAACTATGCTTGAGAAAAATCCTCAGAGCATTGACTATATAGCTACTAGGGTAAGTGACCCAAACGCCGCCTAGGGTCCTAATACCGCCTACCCGTGTTGTGAAGAGCGTATATGCACTACCTGCATAAGGAAAGCTCTTGCCAACTTCATTGCATTCCTTGTGGTATGACCTTTTATTACCTAATAATTCAATTTGGGATCAACATTGTGTCCGAAATTGCTGTTAACAGCACCTCACATTTGAGGGATTCACTGGTTCATCCTGGGGGATTTTGTGGATTTTTGTCGTGAATTCGGCGAGATTTTTTGCTGAAATGTCAGGAAATTTAAAATTTCCATTTGAGGGCGACCCTGTTGCTTCCAGTCCTCAGATAATAAAAGTTCCAGTCATGCAGCATGATCGTATGAGCGAATTCCCGTACTATATTATGTTAAATTGTTCTGAAAATTTGAGCACTTTGAGTAAAATATATTGTTAACTACCAATTTTATGGCAATAAACTCGTTCTAAATAATATTTATATGCTCTAATATCTGGAAAACCATGAGGTGTTCTTCTTTACTTCCTCCTTTTAAAACTACATTAAGCAAATGGAAATATATATATATTAGAAAGATAACAGAAAAAACGTCACAAAACTATTTTTATATTTCGTCTTTATGCCTTTTTCAAACTAATATAGAAATTGATTAATTGTAAGAAATTGGTTTACAACGTTGACAAGGAATTTCGGTAACTTTGGGTGTTGTTTCATCGTTTTATGTTGAGGCCTGGAAGATCGTAAGCACCCAAAACGTTGGTTGTTGACATGGATATGTTTTTGCTCTGGGGGGTCAACTAAAAATTTCCGTCACGCAAAATTTGTGTCATAATTTCAGTGATTTTCACGTACAACCCAGCCGTTGCTAGGGGAATGGAACTTCCGCAGTTTTCATCGCACAGAAATCGTTCGCCACTCGTTGGAAAGAGCTTGATTTATGTGATAAATGTTCACATCTCAAGCTACCAATTTCCCCCTCCTTTCGTGCCTGGGTACATTCCTAAACTAAGTTGATTGGACTATAAACAAGTTTAATAAGCCGGTTACAATATTCTTAACGTAAAGCAATAGTCATTTAGTCCACTCCATAGGAAACATTTTCATCCTCTTGACAACAGTCGACTGTTAACAACAACTCATTGTAGTGGCTTCTCTCCACAGTTTTTTCAACATTTCTATAAGTAAACCGTTGTTTTGTTGGCATTAGTCGGGATGCGGCCCAGGGATTTGTTTAAAGTTAAAGGCTTTCTTTACAACTCTCGAGGACAACCGTTATGAAATCCCCAATTAAAGACATATCCATGTAACATGGTATCTGCTCGTAAAGCAGATAGTGGAACTTGTTTACGAGTTTTCTTAACATCCTAAATAATTTTTTTTTTTTTTTACTTTTTTTAAAGATTTTGTCATTTACCTACCTAATTTTGTTACCAAACTTCTAAAATTTGGATTTTCGGCCAATACCGGAATTTTCATTCATAAAGTGTTCTAATGATCTATGTCTACTACACTTGGTGGTTACGAAAGTGGACTAGGAGAGGACTCTTATAATACACAGAGGCACGGTTTGGTCTATATTGCATCAATGTTTGTATCAAGTGCAATTGCAACTGTTTTTTCTAATTCGTGAAGCAGTCTCTTGTTCTTGTGGGATCTCATTTTGGTTTATTATTTCCAATAATAAGCCTATGTGATCGTGTAGCAAAAAATTTTTATAACCCCCCTCAAACTTTGTCACCTTACGTTTCAAGGTGCGTAGAATCCAAATTTGAAATGTCCGTCTGCCATCCGCCGTCCGGGCCATAAAAGGCCTAAGAATTGACTTAAAAAACCCGTTCTTTCGCACATAGACTCCATTTGGAGTCTAGTTGGTCCCAACGTTTAACCATCCCGATCGCTTTACTCGCATAGATGCTATGGGCGGAAAACGGGCAAAAAAGTGTCTTTTTCGACGCGCGCACGCCTGGCACGCTTGGCAGGGGGTCACGGTGGGTGGTGAAGGGAGGGGGGGGGTGCGGGGGAGTGGAGTGAGAGGAGGCGCCGGCGCCGCAGCTTGTGGTGGGTACGGCGTCGGCGTTCGTTCGAGGCATGAATATGTTTTTTTCAAGGTCATATTTGTGTGTTAATACCAAAGCTTTTCCTACGCATATTTAATAACATATCCTCTCGACTTTTCGTAGGTACGTACTTAGATAATGATATTATTAAGGCAATAACTATTTGAATAGATAGGAGCTCAAATCGAGAAATATAAACATGCGTATATAATTATAGAAGTATAGGTTGTGGCAACTCGAAAGGAGTCTGGACGGGCTTATGACGTATGCTAGCCAACTAAAGCTACGATCATACTCAATTGAAAAAATAATAGACCTTTGTGAAATAATTTGCAGCGTTTTTTTATATTTCAAGTTGTATAGAAATTGGAGATTTATGAGTGAAAAGAAAATGTTAGCTATTAATTTTATGAAAAAAAAGTGTTCTAAATGATACTCTTCTATTCAAAAAGAGATTTTGGATTTTAGGCTATTTTTTGCAATTTTATAGATTTTTTAAAACAAAATTTAATGAAGTTCAAGTTTTTAGCATAATTTCGTACATCAATTGTTGAATGTTCTATTTCATAGTTGATAAACTTTATTTGACCAGTCTTATGCTAAAAAATATCAATTTAACAATTCTTAGCCATTTTCAGTGATTTGTCAGCACATTTTTTGGAATTTGACCAATTAGATGATATCAATATACAGTATAGGTAACACTTTTATGTGTTGGAAAGATGACTTGGTAATAAATTGTTTTGTTTATCAACTATATTAAAAAGCGTAAAATTGTGAGAATGAAGCCATTTGTGAGGTCCGAAGCTCCGAGTTCCGATACTAAATATACTATAAGCGGCGTTTAATAATTATGGACCAGAGATCTACGTAGAAGGGCTTTTTTTTCAAGACTTTTATGCCGAAACAGTCATCAAACGCCGCGTTATGGGTTGTGGCATGTCGGCTTACAGGTAGGTCTTCATTAGCACTCACCACAGACGCTCGATGATTGTTGACCCTCAAGTTGAGTTGAGTTTCGGCCTTCCCTACGTAAAATGCAGGACACTCTTTACAAATCAACTCATACACACACATTGGTGTCTGGCAATCTGCTGACCCTTTGCATGTGTATGAGGGGATTGTTGGGCGATCCGAAAACTCGTCCTCAATGACTAAAGGGCAAACCTTGCATGTTTATCCTCCAGGCCTCAACATAAAACGATGAAACGAAATCCAAAGTTACCCCTTGTCAACGTTGTAAACAAATTTCCTACAGTTAATCAATTTCTTTGTTAGTTTGAGAAAGGCAAAAAGCCGAAATATAAAAATAGTTTTGTGACGTTTGTTCTGTTATCTTTTCTAATTTTGTGATTATAATCAAGCTCTCCTAGAGTCATTTTCAATAAGTGATATAAATATAAATATATATATATATATAGGAACCAAGTGTGTCAAACGAAGAAGTGGAGGAATTTCAACATCACCATTTATCGATAATTTCGAACGAGTCCAATTTCTTTAATAATTATTGTTTTTTACTAACCTAAAGAGGTATTAATAAAGAGTTTGAACAAAGTTCATAAAATTCAAAATGCAAGGTACAGATGAAGTTGTTCAGTTAAACATAGGTAATGAAATGTTTCACTAGAGGTTTTGACGCATTTCATTCGAATATTCTATTGTTTATTGGATGTTATTTCTAGGATAACGATCCTAGAATTGGTTTAGACCAGAAAATTAAGGTTACCATCTTTAATATAGTAGTAAACTGATATCATGCACAATGCTCATGTTCAAATGATTCCTGTCTTGTTTCAGGTAAAAGTAGTCAAGTAAAGCGGTATTTTATCCACTGTTTTCACTGCGGTTCATTTAGGTAAAGTATTCTGGAGTCTGATGAAAGTCTTTTTGGGTCGAACTAATGTTAGGTTTGCAATCCGCATTTTTCCACCAGTCAATATGATGAACAACTTTGACAGGCTGCCCCGCCAAATTTCGCCAAATGCACTTGATCACTTTTACCAGCTACCATTTAAACACTATTAACATTTAAACATTATTGAGTTGGATTCTTAATCCATATACTACTTATACTAACGTCTTAATCTCTGTTTTAATCTCACTCACCAGCGTCATTTCCAAGCTGAGCGAAGACAACCAACAGCGAAGATGGTCCGCTTATGAAGTCCTTATGTAGCCTCCCCGCTCCCTTTAAATCCTTTCTCCAAACATTTGCTTCCTCCACCGGACCACTTCCGAAGCGATATGCAGGTTGTCGGTAAGGTGGGCAGGGAAGGTAATGGAGTCGGCAGGCATCTTGACTGTTCCTTTCCCCTGAACATCCCTACTCTCCTACGGGCGATCTCAATAATTACCTGCCTACACCCCTGGCGTGCTCCTCTGTGAAGGCTCCCCTTCCCATTTTTTTGTCGTCAATAGGCCAGAGGGTATTAAGCTGAAAGAAAAAGGGAATTCGTCCGTTTAAGAGGAGTGTAACTGTGAGATAAGCTACCTACCTACTGTTACGGTTGCCGACCCCATGAGGAAACTGCTCGCATTGTAAGAACTCCAATGTTCAGACAATCGGCGTGGCCGCTGCCGTAATCTGATTGTTCTGTTTGGGACCCGATGGGCTGAATGTAACTCACTTTGAGTGCAGGGAAACCGGCATAGCAACAAACGCTGCAAATTATTACACAACAGATCATTTATTTTATTTATTCCTTCAGTTGCCATGATTCAATTCCTATAATATATGGATTTCGGTATGTAGGGGAGAGTGGGGTAATACCGCCATGTCGGGGAATACTGCCACCCCATATAATTAGGTATTTAACCACTTGAGTGACAAATCTTGTTGCCAAATATCGTCATCTTTAGATCAGCAGTAATGTTGGAAAAATTGGTTTGGGGTCATTAATTTGTTTTCATCAAAGATAAGCGAGTTCACAGTTTTTGAAGCTTGGCATTCTAGTTTTACTGTTGTCGAGTTTTCGTGGTAATAGTTTTTTATGCGTTCATGTAAATTGTTGAGCATGACGACGTAGAAAAATCATTTAGCTACAGTTTCCACCCATTATTTCATGATTTTTTACGAAAACTGTAGTTTTTAATGATTTTTCATTTCCATAAGTTCACTGGGGCAATAAATAACGCCTTACCGAATTCACGGTAATTCCGCCATGGCGGTAGTCCCCCAATGCTCCAATCATCAGTATGGTTGGAAGTTTCTTGTGGTAATATCACCTATTTCTAATGATTGTGAGTAATTAAAAATAAATTAATGTTTAAAATACGAATTATATTGTGATACCTAGCTTATCTCCATAAGCACCACTATATTTCCCTCATCGTGATTTATTACATGTTTACCTACCTATCTACTGAATAATTTTACAGTAGGTATCTACCTAACTGCCTTCCTAAATTAACATAATCATTGTAAGATTCCACTCTGCTTGCTCTCGTTTTGGCTTTGACAATGGACGTTAGTCTTGTCTTTAAAATCAGGGAAGATGGAATACTATTATAATATTTCTATTTTTAACAAGTTCCGCGTTGAATGTTGTCAATAATTCAGTTCCTGTGAAGGACCAACATTATTTTACCAGTTTTTATTTTGTTCCAATTTTACTATTCTGATGTGGAAATTGTTTGTCAACCTTTAGTGAATCCTTTTCTTGTAAACTGACTTCCCAATATGGTGAGAAGGTACCCAAAAGAGTTTTTGAAATTCAATAAATCGTTATTCCGATGTGCTCATAAGAGACTGTTCATTTCCTCCTTGTTTTAATGTGGCGGTATTCCATGGCGGTATTTCATCAGCTAGCTGGGGTAATACCGCCATTTACAAGGGTCTCGTAAATTGCTGTTTAGTAGGTACTAATATAAAGTTCCTACACAACCAGCAAAACGTAATTCACTACTAGAGATGTTTTTTTTACAATCTGCTTCAAAATATGAAGCTCCTGAGTGCAAACTTGGGCTGTGATAGACAAATATACTTAAGGTGGCGGTATTATCCCATGTTCCCCTACTGCTTATCCTTTAGAGGCCACATGTCCGAACCAGTGTGGGTTCTTTTTTTTCTTTTTTAAGGAAAGATACTTTATTTGTAAATCAATGATTTGTATCATTGTATTTGTACAATCAATATTGTACATCTTAGTTGGTGTAAATGCTTTGAATGGAGTAGGAACTACCTAATTAACATGAAGCTTGAAGGAGCAACAGGCCCCAATGGCTGCCCTCCGATAAAAAATAGAAAAATCTCTTGTGATTAGATGACTTCTTGTGTGTCCAACAGGTCCGTGTGTCGTTTTCTCTTAGTCGTCGTGTCATTCGTGGCTCTGGAATGTGTGCTGCTGTAGCGTGTACTGATGAATTTGTGTGAGTTGTCATTGACGTGTGTAGTCTGTTGTAACGTGACTTGATAACTTCTTCTACCCTGGGAATTTTCAGATCATTATGGATTATGGTGTTGCGTGGAAACCATGGAGCACCTACGATGGTCCTTAGGTAGATGTTTTGTTTTGTCTGTATTTTATTAATTTGTGATTTGCAGACTGAATTCCAGATTTCACACCCGTACATCCATATGGGGCGCACAAGGGTAAGGTTGAACATTGTTTGATGTTCAAGGTTTGTTTTTAACCCACTCACTCACTCGTTTTCAAATTCTTGGCACAACAAGTTAACAACCGCCCACATCTGTGCACTTTCTAATGTAAATTATTCAGAATACAACCCTCAATTATTAAGAGTCGCGCACAATTTTTTTGTTATTTTATTTATTTATTTTTTTCATTTTTTATTGTTTTTTTTATATATAGTAAAAGTACAAATTTTTACAATTTGCTTTTTAACATCATTAATTTGGGCGCAATACGCTTATTACTAGTAAAAAAGTCTTTATATATATATATATAATATATTATATATATATATGATATATTATATATATATATATATATATTACACATTTCAACATTGACAAATATATTATCAACACACATGTACAATACCTGTTTTCGTGACAGTTAAATCCAACTTTTATGTCTAACTTATGGGATTCTACTAGGAAAAAATTAAAACTTCCACAACTGACAACCACAAGTTTTAGGTTTTTTCCTTTTTCATTTTTTTAATTTTATTTTTAACATAGATTTTATTATTCATATTTATATTATTAATTCATTTAATAAAGAATTTATCAACTACAACCTTTACTTAGAGTGATAGGTCAAGGCACTGCTCCCTTATCAGGGAAGCCCCTATTCGTTATACAGGTTTATTTAGTCTTTTGAGGTGGAGAGGGAGGCGCGATTCGGCTGACACTTTTATTTATTTTTTTTTTTTTTAAATAGAAACTTTATTGTGGTTGGCCACTATTAAGTGTACTTATAAATGCGGTATACGTAGAGATTAGAACATGGCACACGTAGCATTAGTACCCCCCCCCCCTCTGAAGGGCTAATGCACAATAAATAGGTAATTTTTTCACAATGATTTAGACTGGATAATAAATAAATTAGAACAAGCAAAATTCAAACAGTTCAACAGTAAGTTTAGCAAAGTAGATCGGTGGTAACTGAATTAACCAGATTATATAAGTAGATAAGTTTTGAAAATGCTAAGTTGAACATTTAGGTTGAGGGTCAGGGTGGTGCAGTAAGTAGATCGCTATGCCATTTTCGTTTCAGCCTGCGCTGGTCTCTTGGTGTACGAGGAGGTTCCAACATTGTGCGAACGATTGGGTTACGATGATTGTTCATGCGGTTTGCGAATTTGTTGTACGCCTCAGAGATAACTTCGGTAACTTGGGGAATGTTCAAATCTGCATGCAATGTAGCGTTTCGGACAAACCAAGGAGCTCCTGTTATAATGCGCAGCGTCCGATTTTGGAGCGTTTGTATATGCGTGTTGGCAGCTGAGCTACAAATTTCGCACGCATATTGCCAGATGGGGCGCAGTAACGAGAGGTAGAGCAATCTCTTGATGTGGAGTGGGATGACTTCACTTGCCAACAGATACTTTAATTTTTTTATCTTTCCACGAATCGTCGCTACAAGTGTAGTGATGCGTAGATTCCACTGTAGTTTGCTGTCCAAGGTGAGCCCAAGATGACTGCGTCACATCTGCTCACTGATTCACCATTGAGTAGCAAATCCGGCACAATGATGTTACGTCTGTAGGTAAAGCAGACCAGAGAGGTTTTGTTCGCGTTGAGCCGGATCTTCCATTTTCTTGTCCATTGGCATTTGACATCAATGTACTCCTGGAGAATCCCATGAGCTTGCTCAGCAGTGTCCTTCCGAACCAGAACGGCTTGGTCGTCAGCAAAGTGGGCTGTTAGCACTGATGAACTGCGTGGGTAGTCATGTGCATAGTATATGTACAGCAGTGTGCCCAAGATGCTTCCTTGCGGAACTCCTGCCAAGATATTGTGGGTTTTGGAAATAGCTGAACGACATTTAACAGCGTAGGTCCTGTTAGAAAGGTAGGATTGCACTATTCTGTCGTAGGTATCTGGAAGGACAGGTTTTAATTTCACAAGGAGCCCATCATGCCACACCCGGTCAAAGGCCTTCTCTGCATCCAGAAAGAGTCCTAAGCATACACCTTTGCTTTCGTAGGTTGTGAGCAACTCGTCAACGACTCTGTGTAGCTGTTGTGGGCTGGAGTGTTCAGTACGGAAGCCGAATTGTTCATTAGGAAGAGAGGGTTCTAGAAACTGGAGTAATTCTGGGAGCAACAGCCTCTCGAAGATCTTGGCAAGGAGAGACAGCAAACTGATCGGCCTGTAGTTTTTGATGTCATGTGAGGATTTTCCCTTTTTCTTTATCATGACAACTTGCGCGAATTTCCATTTACTTGGGAACTAACTCAGTCTTATAATGGCGTTGTATATGGTGGTCAACTGTACTAGTGGTTTACGTGGGAGGTTAACAAGCAGGGAGCGAGTTATGCCATCGTACCCGGGGGCTTTTCTTGAAGGAGAATCTCTGATCGCTTCCTTAACTTGGATTGGCTTGAAGATCATACTGAATGGTGATAATTGTAGAGGGCTGGACAAAATGCTATCAATTTGCGAGTTGAAGTCGGGGTCGCCAACTGTGTTCGGTGTAAATTGTGTAGAGAGTTCAGTTGCAAAGGCATTTGCTTTTTTTAGGGGTGTACAGATCCACCTGTTACCCACGCGAAGTGGAGGAATATGGTTACCTTCCTTCGTAGCCTGTTTAGTTTTTTTCCATAAAGATCCGTCGGAGGTGTCAAGATCTGCTGATTTTGACCTATTTCGGCTATTCCGCTCTGCATAAAGTGCACATTTCAATTCCTCTGTCACTCTATTATAGGCTCGCTTGTGGTGTGGAAATCTAGTAGTTTGCCATAGGGCTCGTGCTTGTTTTTTAACCCGATGGAGGTCTGTTATATGAGATTTGATTACATATGAGGAAGATGTGCTTGATGGACAGTGGTGGGAGCTTGCAAGGTGTGCTGCAAATTGAACATTCCGGGTGGATATAGAGACAGCCTTGTTTATATCTGACGGAGTTTTCAGTGGAAGCTGGAGATCTGTTGTGATTTGGAGTGTGTTTTGATGCACTCTCCAGTCAAACGGGTGTTTAATATGCTGACACTAAGAACTTTAGTTGCTTAGTCCTCATTTTCATCTTTTGAGACACTTCATTGATGTGTGATGACCATGTGAGCTTTGAGTCAAGGATGAGACCAAGATATCTTACCTCGTTCACTTATGGAATCGTTTCATTATTGAAAGTGATTGGGACATAATTTATTCGCTTTTTATAGGTGAATTTTACGACCTTTATTTTTGCGGGTATCTATTGAAGTTATTTTTCAGTCTGGTAGGTAAACTAGAATAATTACATACTGAGACCTGTGTCCGTTTGTTCTGAAACTACTTATAGCCTCTCGATCGGAAACGATAGCCTAAACGATCGGAGGGCTCCGAAAAATTGTGGAGGCCGATGAAAGTTTATTCACAAATGGGTCCCACATCTAGATACGAATCATGAAGTTTAGTGCCCCCCAGATCAGCTGAGTGAGATCCGGAACTAAGTTCTTTGTTATTCAACCTATGAAGCCGAAATTTGGAATGGAGCGTGTTCCACGTTCTTTCAATGCTTCGCCTAGGCTCAAGGTGAAAGCGAAATGAAAACGAAATGAACTTCTCATTAAACAGATTCGTCTTGCTACAAAGCTGGAGTTTCAGCACAATCTATAATTCTGATTCTTTTCGCCATTTATTTTGATTTACTTATTACTTCTTTTTGTGATATACCTAGATAAATACCATTTTTGGTTTATTGTTTTCAATAATGAACCTTTGTTTTTTACTTTTATTTAGTAATTTCATTGTTTTACATCAATGGTTGAGGAGTCTGTGTTTCTGGGCAGAAACGATGCTAATTACCTATTTTAATGAATGTATAAAAAGACTAAATTCTTCCATTAGCCAAAGCCATTTAATTTTTTTTTTTTTTTCTTTTAAAGTACATATAGGCAGGTTAAGAATGACAAGTTACCTCATCAATTAAGTAAACTAACTCCTGAGCCAACTTCTATCTGGATGATACCCTGCAATTTGAAATGGAGCCTCTTTGAGACTGCTTGGTCACAATGACAAGGTACATAGCCACCATGATCAGCTGATAGGATTATCATTGTCTTTTGATGTCCCAGGGAAGCTCCATAAGGACCAACACAAGTACTCGTAACGGAAGTTAGTGAAAAAACTTTGTCTATTTCCACGAAAAATAAAGAATTACATTGTTAAATCGATTTCGACGGTTAGGCCATCATCAGTAACAAACAATAACTGAAGACACATTAGAAAGAACACAGCGTTTACAGTCACAGGTGAAGAGAGATTGAATCCCATTGGTCAAGAGAAAGGAAAGAGGCAGGGGGTTCAACCAATTAAGTGCAAACAAAGTGAAGGGGACTATAGCGAATCAGATGAAGTGCAAGAGGGGAAAATAACTAATAACTAAATATGGTTTTAACAGTGTGAAAGGATAATTCCAAGGTTTATATAAATGGACCTATCAGTGGTGATATATATATATATATATATATATACTCGGCGCTTCGCGCCTCGCCGGGGGGCTTCGCCCCCGTGGACCCCCCTAATCTATACTCGGTGCTTCGCGCCTCGCCGGATCTTTTCTCTTTTCTACTGCGTAGAAAACGAGGATAATTTGCTATGCAATTCTTAGCCTGAATCAACTTAGTTTTGGAATGTAGCCAGGTACGTAAGAAGGGGAAAATTGGTAGCTTGAGATGTGAACATTAATCACATAAATCAAGCGCTTTCCAACGAGTGGCGAATGATTTATGTGCGATGAAAACTGCGAAAGTTCCATTCCCCTAGCAACGGCTGGGTTGTACGTGAAAAACACTGAAATTGTGACACAAATTTTGCATCACGGAAATTTTTGGTTGACCCCCCAGAGCAAAGACATATCCATGTCAAAAATTAATTTCTCCCTTGATGGGAAAAACAAAAGATCATGGATATGTCTAGTACCTACTGCTTACCAGTAGATTATTCCATTATGGTTACAAAACAATATTAGTTTATAACTTAGAGTAGTTCATTTTTACAATTTGATTTTGCATTCATGCCGTCGATCAACAAGTTTGAGCTGCTGACCAGCTCAACGGCTCTTTCGTATTATTTAGCTGTAAATAATAAAAGAAAGGAGACCGGCCGAGGAAATACATGAAAGCCGGAGCGAGTTCGGTGAATTTCATCGCTTATACTCCAATAATCTTAGAAGAGTGTCTGAAGATTTTGTGTGATTATCTTCCATAATGAGGTTTTATCATCCATATAAAAAAGACCTTTCAATTATCACTAATTTCAGAGATTAATTTAGATCAGCGATAATTTAAAGGTCTTTTTTGTATGCTAAAACCATTTTGTATACTCCAAATTGAGGGAAAGTGAATAACACTTTAAATCATATGCAAGAATGACAGTAAAAACCTTCGATTACATCGTGAACAAAATTAAGCAAGAATTTTACCATTTATATTCAACAAGAATTTTAATTCGTTAAATACAATGATTTTAAAAAAGGATAACAACAAATATTTGGTAGAATCCAAAAGTTTATTTGTATGGCAGAATAATAGGAACTACAAGAAAGATTTCCAGAAAAATTGCACATATGTAAATATACTCTGAACAATTAATAAAATTTACTCACATGAGCATGACTCAAACCTTCGTATTTTGTTTTTACCATTGTCTTGAAACACTAGACAATATATTGTAATTTTCTTCGAAACTGGGCATCTCCCGATAAAGGTGTAAAACAAATGTAACAAATGAAGAACTGGCCGTTTCTATATCAGCTAATTCCATTATCACAGAAGGAAACGTGCGGAAAAAGTACGAAAACAAGTTCAAAATGTCGAAAGAGGTTAGAAAAACATCATATAATCGCGTTTGACGCGCGGCGAACGCGATAAAAATCAAACTTGTTTGAAAATCAAACCGAAGCGTTCAACGCCGTCGCGTCGCCGCGCGGGCAGGGTCACATGACAAATTTCGCAAATTTCATTGGTCCGCCATTTAAACGCGTAAACGCCTGAACGCATTGACGCGTTCGGCAAATCCACGTAGGACACTGCGTTAGAGAGGTCATGAGATGTTGTAATAAAATGAGAGCATTCCAAAAAGTGGCGAACGATTTTCCTACTATGAAAACTATGGGAGTTACTCTTCCCTTGTAACGCCATGGTTGTACGTGAAAAATCAATAGAAATTCTACCTAGCCTTCACTTTTCGAGTTAATAATACTCTAAAGTGCCGGAGCGTTGCATTTTGTGTGGAGAAAAAAAAAGTGTCGCGAAAAATTCCTTGACCCCCAGCCAAAAGACATATAAGTACATGTCAAAAATCAACATTACTTTCCACTCTGCAGGGATGTGGGGTAAGTAAAAATGGAAATTACTTTCCACTCTGTTGGGATGTTGGGAAAGTAAAAGTGGACATTACTTTCCATTATGTTGGGATGTTGGGAAAGTAAAAATGGACATTACTTGCCATTATGTTGGGAAAGTAAAAATGGACATTACTTCCCACTCTGTTGGGATGTTAGGAAAGTAAAAGTGGACATTACTTTCCACTCTGTTGGGATGTTGGGAAAGTAGAAAATCCCCTGTTCCATGCTAATATATATATATATATACATATATATATATATATAGGTATATATTTAAACAATTCAACATTAACGGTTGAGGGGGACCTTGCATTGATGCAGGGTTAAAGGGGTTGCATCGCGTTCTGGGCCAGAGCGTATAACGCTGATAGCCAATAAATTGGATAACGAAATCAGTTCCGACAGTATTAACAAAATCGACGAGAGCCAACTCGAATGGAAACCGGATCGAGATCGCTATGGATCGAGAGCAGCTAGTTCCAATGATAGGGAAAAGTCTATGCATCGTCTAGTACCTACTGCTTACAAGTACCTACTACTCAATAGTACCTACCATATAGTGTTTACCTACCAGTATTCTTTTCGCATTATTAGTTCATTATGGTTACTTACTGATATTAGTTTATAACTTAGCGTAATAAATCAGCTTTCCTTGACCCAACAATGGCTTTGGGATCATGGAGATGTTATGATAAAATTAGAGCATTCCAAAAAGTGGCGAACGATTTTCCTGCTATGAAAACTAAGGGAGTTACATTTCGCTAGTAACGCATTGGATGTACGTAAAAATCAATAGAAAAAGTGCCGGAGCGTTGCATTTTGTGTGGAGAAAAAAAAGTGTCGCGAAAAATTCCTTGACCCCCAGCCAAAAGACATACCTATCCATGTCAAAAGAGTAGAGAAAAAGTTTCCGATCTGGCTAGGGAATATGTAAAAATTTAGAAGATAAGCAATGGCATACCTTATTAATGTAATATTGTTACAGTATACTTTATTGTGGGAACATTTCTGATAAAATCGGCAAACTCTATCATCGAGAGGTTACAAAGTAGGTTTTAAAACTAAAAATAGTCTTTAACCATTACAAGGATCCGGACAAAATCAAAGTTCAGGATAAAAGTGGGGTTTATAAACTAAAACGTTTTTGTGGCTTATTGCGGTCAAACTGTTAGGAAATTTAGGGAAAGAATAGACGAGCATCAGGAGGATTTCAGGGAAAATAAGGGTAAGTCTACATTTGCGAAACATCTTAAGGAATCCAATCATAGTTACAATTATGATTTGACAGATAGACAGTTCGTAGAATTTCTTCATTTTTGCCCAAACGGAGGTTGGTATGTTGAATGTAGGTAGTTGAAAAATTCGAAATTATCAAAAATGACAGATCTGGTAAATGTTTGAATGAAGATATACCTCAATATATTTCACCACTGATAGGTTAATTTCTATAAAGCTGGGAATTATCCCTTCACACTGTTGAAACCATATTTAGTTACTTTCCCCCTTTTCACTTCATCTAATTAGCTATAATCCCCCTTCACTTTGTATGTACTTAATTGGTTGTACCCCCTGCCCCTTTCCTTTCTCTTGACCAATGGCATTCAATCTCCCTTCACCTGTGACTATAATATAAACTCTGTCCTTTCTAATGTGTCTTCAGGTATTGTTTGTTACTGATGATGGCCTAACCGTCGAAATCGATCTAACATTGAAACTCTTTATTTTTCGTGGAAATAGACAACGTTTTTCACTAACTTCCGTTTTGAAATGGATTTCCACAACTTCGTCGCGAGTGATTTAGTTGGCACAAGTACTCGTAGGGAGGTAGGTAATTGTTTTGACAGACAGTTGGTTAGAAGAGCCACCTTCTTAGTTACCCCCCCCCCCCCCACAAAATTTGTAAAATTTAACCCCAAAAACAGGTTTTAGTGCATTCTCGACATTTTTAATGTCAATTGGTTAGGCAGGGGTGCCCCCCCCCCCCCCAAACTAAAATATTTATTAAATAGGTAATGTAAATGATACACTGATGTGATAAAGAATGTTGTATTTCTTGTTTTACAAATGTAAGTAATTAATTTTTAATTGACAGTATAAAGCAAGTACAATAACGCTGGTTACACATTGGGCGGTTTCGGCCGCGGCGGCAATTTTGCCGTCGACGCCCGAGAAAATCTGCTTGCTTACACACTGGGCGGTCAAAACACCGTCAATTTCATTCAGCTCATCATTCAGCTGTGGTGATCCCGCGGGCTTGGGTTGTAGTTGACGTTTCATTATATGTGTACACAGGCCCAATGTGTAGAAATTAAGTGTGTGTGTTGTGTGTGTATATTGAGTGGTGTGAGGATAATTCAGCAGGTCAGTTGTATACAAATTATTTAGTGTGAGTAATAAAATGGACAGAAAACAACTGTTAGCACTGTTATTGTTCCATCGAAGACGAAAGAGGAGAACAAAAAATCGCAGTGTTTGGATCCATCCAATAAACTTAAGGAGAAAAGAATGTGGAACCTTTTACACATTGTTTGAAGACCTGAGGAATGACGAGACTAAATTTTTTAATTATTTTCGAATGTCCGTCAAGTCCACCAGAAAGACAGCATCCAAAGAAAAAACACACGATTGAGGAATTGTGTTCAGCCAGTAGAAATGCTTGCTGTTACATTGAGGTAAGTAGTATTTTATATACTCTGCTTATTATTATTACAAAACATTACTATTTAAATTTTTCATTTGTCAGTTAATTAAAAAATCTCTGACTCCACTCTAATCCACTCTGACTACTATATTCAATATCATCACCCATTTCACTATCACTCATTTTCACTTGAAAACACGGACCAACGAACACAAGACGTCTGTGGAACCAGCTCAAAGGTGGACTGGGAACTGGCGGCGACGGCAAAAACACCGCCAAATGTGTAGACTCGCATTTGGTCACGTACGCCACTGTGAGCCTGCAGGCGGCAGAAAAACCGCCCGCCGCAGTGGCAGTGGGCGGCTGCACAGCGACCGCAAACGGCAAAACGACCGCTCGGCATTTTTGCCGCCCAATGTGTAAGCTTCCATTTAAATCTTCAGACAACTGCTCGAACGGCGGCGACGGCGAAATTGCCGTCGCGGCCGAAACCGCCCAATGTGTAACCAGCGTAAGTATATGTAGAATTTCAACGCACTCCCAGTGCGGCGCGGCAGTGTCAAAGACATTACCGCTGTCATTATGGCACTCACAACGCATGCGCACAATACCTGTTTCTACAACATATTATCCAATAAAGTAATTCGAATTGAAAACAGCTGACGCTAGCAAATTGTTAGTATAAATCTTATTACTTGTCTATAAAAAAATTTAAAAAATACTCATTTTTCTAAACCCCCCCCCCCCCCCCCCCCCCAAAAATTTTAACGACGCAGTTTGCGTCGTGACCCCCCCCCCCCCTGTGGGCACCCCTGGGTTAGGTATATTAAATATTAACTAACTTTTTATACAACAACTATAGTAGGGGAGAGTGAGGTAATGACGTCCACCTAACATTCAGATGCGATATATCTGCTTTGTAAAGCACGACAAATTTGTTCATGGCGTGATTCATTAGATAGTTATAGGTAGTTCTGAATGATATGTTACTTTTTGCATAAATAGTTACGTAGGGAGGAATAAACTCAAATAATTAGGAAGTGAGGTATAGCTAGTATTACTCCATTAGATAGGGTAATCACAGCCATGGAATGGGGTAATATTAGCCACGTGGGGTAATACCCATCCACCCACGAAAAACATAACTCTTGATTAAATGTAACAGTTTAATTTATTGAGGAACATTGAATAAAATAAAACATGTTTTCAATAAAATTGTCATTGAAATATTTCGGTTAAAAAACAAGGTTTTCATTGAGAATGTAGCTTCAGGATCAGAAAAGAGACTAGTAAACTAAATTCGAATAATCGTGTAAGAAAACTATTTAAAAATTTCAACCCAACAATGAATGCTGAACAAGCCGTACTTGGTATCTCTCCTTACCTAGACTGCAATTGTTCTATTCACTATTTTTCACTTTATTTTTTATTTTTATTTTTTGTATTCTTCCCCAGCGTCTGGTTTGTGCCGAAATCCTGGTTATAACAGATGAAATTGTTAATCGGAATTTAACAGCTTGGTCATCGCTGCCACACAAAATTATTGTTTTCTCTCTTGATGAGAATGGAGATTATATACAAGAACAGGTAGAAGTAGGAGAAGGAGTAGATGAAGAATCAGTAGAAGAAAATTAGAGCTTTCGTTTTTCAAATCTAACATTACTGATTACTTTCAGTTATGGATTAGCTTGAGGATCGCGGATATGGTATCGTAACAAATTGAACTTGCTGAAATAAAATTGTTGCCCTTATGTCGAAAAAGTGCTATATTCATTTGAAGAACAATTAGATTTAATTAGGACCTAATTGGGTCAAGTCGGAGAATTATTAAATCTTATATATGTCCCCCAATTTTTATAATAAATTTAGTATAAATGTCCCCCAACAACCGAATTTCAATCATCGAACGGCAGAATCTCCCTGGAAAGCTCTGTGACTGTTGAGACAAAACGCTTGCATACGAGTCTGCAACGCATTGGGACATTTTCATGTGTTTACCTATTGCTTTTTACCTCACTGTAGGATTTTCTAACTTTTAAGGATTTTACAAACATGTAAAGAGTTTATTCATTTTATGTCTTTAGTTGCAGACTCGTATGTGTTACAGATTCGTCTATTAAAATTATTACCTATTAAAATGATTTGACCACCTCTTCACAAATCAAACCGTTCTCGCAATATTCGGATCACCTGCCGTGAATCAAATCATCGAAACACCAGCTCAACGAAATCATCAGAAATTAACAAGCGGTTGCAATCATGTTCACAATATCAATTATTGAGAATGATCACCTGTGTCTAAACAATTATTCATACAACCATGCTCATAACTCAGCTTGTTGGCCAAGCACTTCGCAGTAGTTAACATAATATGGTTGGATAAATCAAGAGCTTTCGAACGAATGGTCAACGAATTTTGTGGGATGAAAAACGACGAAGTACCATTGCCCTAGCAACGACTCGGTTGTAAGCGGAAATCATCAGAAAACCAACCGTAACGTTACGTGACAGTTTTTTGTGCAATGTGCCAGGGCAAAGACATGAAAATGTCAAAAATTTTAGAACATTTGACATTGTAATGAGGCTTCGTTGTGGGATGCAGGATATCATAAATGAGAACTCCAATAAGTCTTAGATGTGAATGGTATATTTCATGGCCCTCTTGGCTCTTTATATACATGCTGGCCTGGTGAGGGGGGGACACCCCCCAGGCCAGATGAGAGTGACAAGTTTCCACGGGTCCGTGTGTATACTACAGACATTATTACACAACTGAAATCATCAAATCTTAACATAATAAAAAGTCCAGTCATGCAGCATGACCCCATGAGCGAATTTTTGAAGAAATCTTCGACATTTCAGTCGCTATTGATCGTGTTGAGAAATTTTAGTTTATGATTTTGATAGACAAACATGGAATCAAATTATTAACACATGCCAAGAGTAAATTCATCAGTTGTGATTACATTTTTTTTTGCACCTACTACCTACGCTTTAAACAGCATGGTTCTAATATTGGTTATACAGGGATACTTCCATAAGAGTAGTTCAATCTGAATTTGGACAATGTTTCATGCAAATATTACCGATTTTTACAACTAGCGAACGGCATTATTTCGATTTTTGACTGATTTTTCAACTTTAAAATTTTTGAAAACTTGATACATATTCTCATAGGAAATTTTACGCTGATTCCGAATATACCACATGTTAGTATGCTGAAAAAATTATTTCGCACAACAAATCGCAAAAAACAGGCTATTTTGAAATTTTTGACTACATTTTTGAAAATTTCAACCCGAAGATGTAATCCGATAATGCTGGCCAACAAACTTGAACTTTCGTTTTGTGTCCTTAACATTTTAAAATTTGTTTGAAGTTTCTAGCACAATTCTACGGACAGTTATCGTCTGGAATGACACATACATTCATACATATATATACATACATATATACATACATACATTCATAAAAAAATGCGTTAAACTTCAGAATATGATTCAGAATAGCCTGAAACGGATTTCTGCATAAATTTTTTTCAAAAATTCACATTCTACAAATTTTGAGGCGAGAGCAATAGCTTAATTTTCTTCAAAAATTCGCTAAAAAGGACCAGATTAGGTACACTGCAACTGGCACTTTAAAAAACACTTTAAATATAAATTTGATTAAAGTAATGAATACATAACACACGTCACACAATGGATGGTCAGGTTGACCCATCGAACATGATGATTTGTGTCTGCATTCACGACATTCCCACAAAGGTGAGTTGTCCTTGTGTTCATGGGAGGCCAAAAATAGTTGTTAGTTCCCTTCAATATCGTCCAAATTGTCGTCATCAGATAAATCTGTTTCTGAAATCGCATCATCCGAGTGTTCTGATTCTCTGTTAAGTAATATTTCTTCCGTTGTGTGAATTTCTTTGGCTTCTTTGGTAGGGATGCCTCATTGTCGTTTTGTAAACCCCGTTTCCTGACATTTTTTATCCTTTTCTTGCTGCCATTCATGCTTCCGTTGCCCTTTGATAGACCTGGTCCATCAAGACCATTTTCGTTGCTGTTCAATTTCCTTGCTTCTTGGCCATTTTCTGTTTCCCTTTGTTGTTTTTGTCGTCTATTTTAACTTGGTGTTTTTCGATGAGTGCTGCTTTTCGGGGCGTGGAGGTAAGAATTTCGGAAAGCTGCTTTATATTTCTGTGGTTGTTGATTGCTGCTGGAGTAGGGAGACCCAGCATTTCAGTAGTTGAAGATTCACATTCATTGTTGTTTATGGGTTCTTGTGCTGAAGCAGGAATGGCCGTATTATGTTTTTCTTAATCTACAGTAAATGTGCAGCACCTTCCCAGTCGAGGCTTAGATGCATTACCGTCCCTCATTCTTTCTTTAAACGTGCTGTATGGTATGCTGAACTTCAAGCTGACTGAATGCCAACTTAACCCTTTTTGCGCATCCATTGCTACCTTCAACTCTTCTAACGTCCAGGAACATCTCTCTGTCGTACTCAGCCGCTTACGTGGCATCTGTAATGAAATTAAGCAAATAACACATGCTAATATATAACATGCAGAAAAGAAGTACCTACCAACGAGACGTTCCAGACCTGATGAGAGCACCTCCCACCCCACTGGCTTTCCCCCTCTGTTTGTTGGGAGCGTCTGAAGCCTGCCCAGAGTGTAAACTCTGGTGGCTTTTCAAAAAATCCACGTTCAGCGGGTTTTTTCAAATATTTTTCTCTGAAAAGTTGATGTGAAACATGCCGCTCCATAAGTAAACAGTCTTCTCCTCGACCTTCTATAATTGTACTCAATCTCTCTCGAAGGTAAGTAGAGTTAGTAATTGTAGATGATTGGAGCAGAGTGCATTGTTCGCATTAATCACCCATCTGCGGCTGTATGGCTATTTTCTCAACACCAGCAAAATTTCAACCTGTTAACCCATTTCTGCTCACAAATCAATTTTTTGGGAATTTTTTCCAAATTTTTTTCAGAAATGATTTATTACCCTTCCTAGATATGATAATTGATAATATTATGTAATCCCATGTACTAGAGGCGTCAGAAGAGCCCGTTACATAAATGTAACACTGGGCAGTAGAGGGTCCAATTTACTCACAACCAAATTTCACTGAAAACTTGTCTATTAACTGATTAATATTACATTTTCGTTACATTATTACACAAAAAATGAAGCCTACAACAACCCCTACAGATGAAATCAAAATTGTAACAAAAAAAAAAAAAAAACGTGAAAGGCGGTGAAACCTCCATACTTCGTCCTACATTGGTCTAAACATATCAAACTTGCAAAACAGTTTCAATCAAATAAAACACGTGAACTCAAAACAATGTAACTGAAATGCTGAACTGACAATAGGTACTAGAAAAAAATCATGGTTGGTGGTGAAATTGACGGAAACACTCGACGCAAAGCCCGACGTCACATTTACTGCACCGAGTTTTCACAGATTTGCAAAACTGGTCGCAACATCTCCTTCTCTTGTCGTCCGGAACTTTTCTATCCAGTGGTCAATGCGGTCGAATCTCACATATTTTGAATTCCGGTCGATGGATGAATATCTTCCAGGCCCTTAGGGCAGTGTATTTTACTTGTTCAAATAACGCAAAACTATCATTCTTCGGAATTCCAATTGAGGCATTGAGAGCACCACTGCAATCATAGAAAAAATGTTGATAGTTACCATGTTACAAGGAATTTACGTTTTCGCATGCGCAATCGGTAGGTTTCATTGATTTGAATGTAATGAAATTCATATGGGACTGTAGTGGATTTTTATATGTTTTACTTGGTGTAGGTAGACCAAGTGGGACATTTATATTCTGGTTATGCGGGTTAGTCCCTGAGGTATTCCTGTAAGGAATGTGAGCGAAATCGCCAAGGTCAGCTTGCTTGGCGGGAGGAACTTGAGGAGAGTTCGTGTCGCAGCCGCGTGGAGCACTGGGCTCGCATAGTGGGTGCTGGGTTCGATCAGTTTGGTACTGAGCCGTTGTGTAATATTCCGGCCTAAGATTTATATCTGTAGGGGGAATATACTGGGCTTGGTTGAGGTACTGAAAAGTATCCTTTGTTTTTTGCACGTTGGGAGTGTGTTTGACACTCGGATCGGCCGGGTAGCCTTGTGTCGAATATCGTGGATATTCAGAAATCTTTGTCGAATCATAATGATTGACTTCAGAGCGGGTCTGAAAGGTATCCTCGAACTTTTGTGTGTGTGAGGCTTGATCTAACGTTTCCTTCATGAATACGTTAGGTAAGAAGGCGATCTCTTCGCGAGAATCGAGCCTTTGGCCGTCGCTAGGAACAGCGGACGAGTCGAGTAGCGGGTAGGGAGCGCTGCGTGGGCTAAGGCCCCCGGCCGCGCCGTGTTCTGCTTCCTCTTGCATGAGGAAGTAGGACGGGCGGCGCTCCATCGATGTACTCGAGTTTGTTAACTCGTTTTTGATACCTCTACGTATAGGATAGAGGGTTTGGAAGGTGGACTCGCTTGACAGAGCTTCTTTCCTTTGCTCGGATGTCAGGGTCCTACCTTGTAGCCTTGAAAAAGGCTTCCTTGGACGATAAATTAGAGCGGATGAGCTGAGTAATTTATCGGCGTGCCCCAGCGGTCGGTGACGAGCTTAGTGCTACGAAACCCGGGCGACACGTCTCGGAACGTCCCAGCGGGCGTACGATCTAATGAGAATATCAATAGATGTACCGGGTGGCGTCCTGACAGAAGAACTACGTTGGGCAATGAGCAGGATAAATAATCACTGGACTCGTAGATGCCAATGCGAGATCTGTGTGGAGAGAAGGTATGCCTTGTAGAAAGCAGTAGGAAGCCGTTCTGAGATGAACTCGTGAGCAGAAGGGTCGTCAGCGTAGAGCGTGTAGAATCTTCGTACTGCAGAGTGTAGTCGTCGAGAGCGGAGAGTGGAATGAATTTCGGAGGGCTCCGAGCGGGGTAATTATAGGGAGGTGGCCGCCTCCTGCCGCCTCCTGATTGGTCCGCTTAATTTCATTAATTCAACTGTGTTATCTCATTGGCTCGCACATTGTTTTCTCAGAATCTGCGAGTATGATAGCTGAGTTGGTCCTCCGGGGTGGCTTCCCCGCGTCCGTTGCTGCGACGGGGTCCCCGGAGGTGGCTTCCGTGCGTCCGTTGCGGAGACAAGGACCTTGAGGTGTCTTCCCTGCGTCCGTCGTTTAGACGGGGTCCTCGGGTGGCTTCCCTGCGTCCGTTGTTCAGACGGGGTCCCTGGGGTGGCTGCTGGACCAGAGGTGGTTGCTTGCCGCCTCCTGGTTGGTTCGCCTATTGTCTCTCGTGCAATCATTGTTTCTGATTGGCGAGTAGGCTTGCTAGAACTGTCCTTGTTAGTTTTAGAGGACGTTTGATTGTCTGTTTGAGTTTTCTCATTCAAGGCGACTTGGTTCGAGATACTTGTCGGGTCTCTCTCGCCCAGTAAGTGTTTAGGGAGGTCGCCTTGTATGTTATTTGTTAATATTTCACTTTTGAGAGAGAATTTCGTATTTTCTCTCTGGTGAAATATTTTGTTTGACGGAGTTATAACTCGACGTCTTATAAATATTTGTGTGCCATGTCTACCTCTTTTTGGTAGCCCTGAAAAGGGCTGTTGAAAAGAGGGGGTGGTTTTCACCACAGGCGCCCCCCCAAGACGTCGTGTTACTAACGACGACGCCGGTTGGGGTGTTTCGAGCGCAGTCACCCACTTCTCGTCGAATTTGGTAGAGGGGACGCGTCTTCTGGCGGATTTTCGGGGAGTCTCCTCCTTATTATTATTTTTTTTCTGATTTGTGCTTAGTGACACAGCTTCGTCTGTGTTTAGAGTGTAAGCTGGTTTGATTTGCTGTTTGGGAACTTTTTTTGTGTGTTCGCCAATTTGTACTGTAACCGAAAACTTATCTCTTTTAACAACTTTGAATGGTCCCGTGTAAGGACATTGCAAAGAGGAGAGCTGTGTGGGCACTCTGATATAGACATGTGTACATGTATCCAAATTTTTGGGCATGTTGACGGCATATTTCGTATTATTATGTTTAATATGCGTAGGTCGGAAGAAGAGAGGCTCAGAAAGGTTTGTAGAAGTTACGAAAATGTCGCCTGGGAGCGGCACGTCAATTCCGTAAACTTTTTGGAAGGGTGTAGTTTCCGTTGCTGGGTCTACTGCCGTACGCATGGCGAGTAGTACTTTTGGAAGGGCGTCGAGCCAATTTTCGTTTTGTGCTTTGAGAGCCTCTTTCAAGGATCTATTTCTGCGTTCCACCATTCCGTTTGTTGACGGTTTGTATGGTAACGTGTGAGTATGTTTTACTCCGAGACGTTCCATAATGGAATGAAATAGATCTGATTCGAATTGTGTGCCCTGGTCACTTGTGATGTATTTACGTAAGCCTTTTGAGGCTACCCAAATATTGATAAAGGCGTTTGTGATCGTGGATGTTACGATGTTGTTAAGAGGGACTGCCTCTAGCCAACCCGTTGCTCTATCGACCATCATTAGAATGTAACGTTTCCCTCCTTTAGCTAAAGGTAAGGGTCCGGTAATGTCAACGTGTACATGTGAGAATTTGTTAGCCGTTTCAAATTCGGAGTAAGGGAGCTTCACGGAGCGAGTGATTTTTGCTCGTTGGCAAGTCTCGCATGCTCGTACCCAGGTGGAGACATCTGCACGAAGGCCGTGCCAAAAATATCTTTGTTTTACTTTTTACACTGTAGAGTGTATGCCTGGGTGTCCCAAATTGTGAATTTGGCTGATTATTTCGTGCCTTATTTCGTTTGGAATATAAGGTCTTGGGTGTCCTAGGTCTAGGTTACACCAAATCTCTCCTTGAGGGAATTCAACTCGTGTGAGTTTTAGTTTGTCCTCTGCGTTAGGAGGAGAATGAATCTGTGCATTTGAGATGTGCAGTAGAAGATTGCACTCTATTGCGGCCGTAATTTGTGAAATTTCGGCTGTGGACGGACCCTCGTCAGTTTGTGTTGAAATTGACTTTGTTTGAATTTCAACTGGATCGAAGGGTCTGGAGAGTGCGTCGGCGACGACGTTGTCTTCTCCGGGTATATGTCGAATGTCACTTGTCATTTGGGAGATGTATGTTAGCCATCTCAATCGCATTTTAGAAAAATGTGCGTTTTTCTTAAGCATCGTGCCTAGCAGAGGCTTGTGATCTGAGCAAATATGAAAAGAGCGGCCGTCCAAGTCATTGTGCCAATGAATGCAAGCTTGGTAAGCGGCGAACATCTCTTTGTCGAACGAGGCTTTATTCTTCCATTGTTCCGGAATTTCTTTACTGAAAAATCCCAATGGTTGGTAAGATTTCGAGCCGTGTTTGTCTGTAATTTCCTGCTCCAGTGCCGCTCCGATGTGTGTATCGGATGCATCGCAAACTATTCTCCACTCTGCTGTAGGGTGTGGATGAGCAATATTGTGCAATGTAGCTTTTATCATTGCTTGTTTTAAGCTGTTGAAAGCTTTTTCTCTCTCTGATGTCCATTCGATAGGTGTTTTGTCATTTTTTTTGTTTGACTGAATGGAGTCATACAGAGGTTGCGCTGTGTGAGCGAATTTATTTGAGCAAGCTCGGTAGAAACCACACATACCTAGGAATCTGCGTAGGCTTCGTACGTCTATTGGCCGAGGGATTTGTTCTATGGCTTCTATTTTATCTCGTTTAGGAATTATCCCTTCTTTCGATATAGTGAAACCTAGGAAATCGACGGTAGGTTTTGAAAAAATGCATTTATCAAAACCTACTCGAAGTCCGTGTTCTCCTAGTTTGTCGAAAATTTGTTTGAGGTGGTTCATGTGTTCTTTATAATTTTTAGAAGCCACCAATATGTCATCTAGGTAGACAAATGCGAAATCGAATTTTCGCATGATGCTGTCCATGTACCTTTGCCATGTTTGAGCCGCTCCGGCCAAACCCATGCTCATTTTTTTAAACTCATAGAGCCCGAAAGGTGTAATAATTGCTGTTTTATGAGCGTCATCTGGGTGCATCGGGATATGGTAATATGCCGATTTTAAATCTATTGTCGAATAGATTTGTGTATTATGTAAATTCGCTTGGAAAGAGCGAATGTGAGGAGGAGGGTAGGCGTCTTTCTTCGTTTTTGCGTTTAGGAAACGGTAGTCGCCGGTGATCCTCCATGACCCGTCTTTTTTTGGCACACAGTGTAACGGGGACGCCCATTCGGAATCTGATGGTGCAATTATGCCCTCGGAGAGCATTTTGTCAAAAGTACTTTTGACTTGAGCCCGTTTTTCTCCTGCCATGGGTCTTGCACGGAAGTGTACTGGTGTTCCTTCCGTGGTTATACGGTGGTAAACCCCGTTGTTTTTCCACTTTCCTTGAAGTTTGCTCATTTTATCATTGTATTTTTCAATGATAGAGCGTATGTTTTCGTCCTCCATGAGCTGTATGTCCTCTGGTTGAGGGCTGTTGTCACGATGAGGGATAGTAGCTGCTATTTGTTCGTCAGTGAATTTTTTGTTCATGACTGCAGCGATTTTTTGATCGGCATAGCTCTTTATTTTATCTTTATAGATATATTTGTGTTTGACCCGTATTCCGATATCCCAAGACTCGAGGAATGGTATACCGAGGATCGCTAGATCAACTTTCGTGATCATGAAATCGGTGGTCATGTCTCCGAGGCCGATGTTAATTGTCGTGTCAGCACGCCCTAGTGTGTCTATAGGGGCGCCGTTAGCTGCTGTGAGCTTGACGTTGGACTTACGAATTTTTAAGCCCAATTTTTTGGTGACATTGTGGGGCAGAATGTTCACTTCTGCTCCTGTGTCAATGAGAAATTCAGTGCCATTTAGTTTGCACTTGAAAAAAAGCCTTTTATACTCTTTAGTCTGCCGGTGTATAGGCTCAGATACACTGGCAGTTATTCGTTTTCCGAACTCTCTGCGTCGGAGGTTGGAACGGTACTTTCTTGTACCGATCTATGAGTATTTTCGCTTGAAACCAAGGTTTTAGGCTGGCTGATAGGCGCTGCCTTTTTGATAGGTTTGGAGGCGGTATTTGCCTTCCAAGTGCAGTATTCTGGGTCTGCACACTTGCGAGTTTCGCTACCGAAACGTGTGTGGTTTCGGCAGACATAGGCCGTCGGTTTGTGAGGCTTACTCTCTACTTGCTGAGGTTTGAACTCAGCTTTTTGTGAGAGGGCCTTTTTGAAACCAGTCTTCGTGGGTTTCGAAGTAGATTCTACTCCTCGTATGTTGAGAGAGGGGTTCGCTGTTTTGTACGCGTGTAGCGTATCAGCTAGGTCGAGCCGGGCGTTCGTGGTAGGCTGTGCTGCGACCATGCCTCGGGCTTCGATAGGCAGAGTTTCGATCCACTTTTGAGTGATCAGAGCCTCTGAGAAGTACCCAACAGCCTTAGAGTACATTTCATGGTACTTGGTGCTGGGTTTTTTGGCGAGAGATGCGGGGTCCTCGAGCGCAAGGAGCCTGTCCTGTAAGGACAACCCGTATTCTCGTTGTAGGCGCTGTTTGGCCTCGTCATAAGGTGCGTGGGGTGCTGTGAGGTAAGCTGAGTCAATAGCTTCCCGCATTTCCTCCGGTACCCACTTGTAGACAGCTGAGAAACATTCGTTCTGCGTTCTCAGGTTTTTTCGCACGCAGTATTGATCGAACTCGGCGAGTGCACGATCGATATTCTTCTTTTGGAAGATAGGTCTTTGATAATCTCCCATTTCCTCCAAAAGTGCTCGAAAGCCACTTTGTGTAGAGGGTTGTTGTGTGAGATGTGGGGCGTATAGGCCCGGCGGGGGTCGCACGCCCGCAGTGGTTCCCTGAAATCCACTAGCTTCATAAGAGGGAACGAAATGCTCCGTGTTAAGCCTGTTCAAAGGCGGGGTCACCATTTGTAGTGGATTTATATATGTTTTACTTGGTGTAGGTAGACCAAGTGGGACATTTATATTCTGGTTATGCGGGTTAGTCCCTGAGGTATTCCTGTAAGGAATGTGAGCGAAATCGCCAAGGTCAGCTTGCTTGGCGGGAGGAACTTGAGGAGAGTTCGTGTCGCAGCCGCGTGGAGCACTGGGCTCGCATAGTGGGTGCTGGGTTCGATCAGTTTGGTACTGAGCCGTTGTGTAATATTCCGGCCTAAGATTTATATCTGTAGGGGGAATATACTGGGCTTGGTTGAGGTACTGAAAAGTATCCTTTGTTTTTAGCACGTTTGGAGTGTATTTGACACTCGGATCGGCCGGGTAGCCTTGTGTAGAATATTGTGGATATTCGGAAATCTTTGTCGAATCATAATGATTGACTTCAGAGCGGGTCTGAAAGGTATCCTCGAACTTTTGTGTGTGTGAGGCTTGATTTAACGTTTCCTTCATGAATACGTTAGGTAAGAAGGCGATCTCTTCGCGAGGGTCGAGCCTTTGGCCGTCGCTAGGAACAGCGGACGAGTCGAGTAGCGGGTAGGGAGCGCTGCGTGGGCTAAGGCCCCCGGCCGCGCCGTGTTCTGCTTCCTCTTGCATGAGGAAGTAGGACGGGCGGCGCTCCATCGATGTACCCGAGTTTGTTAACTCGTTTTTGATACCTCTACGTATAGGATAGAGGGTTTGGAAGGTGGACTCGCTTGACAGAGCTTCTTTCCTTTGCTCGGATGTCAGGGTCCTACCTTGTAGCCTTGAAAAAGGCTTCCTTGGACGATAAATTAGAGCGGATGAGCTGAGTAATTTATCGGCGTGCCCCAGCGGTCGGTGACGAGCTTAGTGCTACGAAACCCGGGCGACACGTCTCGGAACGTCCCAGCGGGCGTACGATCTAATGAGAATATCAATAGATGTACCGGGTGGCGTCCTGACAGAAGAACTACGTTGGGCAATGAGCAGGATAAATAATCACTGGACTCGTAGATGCCAATGCGAGATCTGTGTGGAGAGAAGGTATGCCTTGTAGAAAGCAGTAGGAAGCCGTTCTGAGATGAACTCGTGAGCAGAAGGGTCGTCAGCGTAGAGCGTGTAGAATCTTCGTACTGCAGAGTGTAGTCGTCGAGAGCGGAGAGTGGAATGAATTTCGGAGGGCTCCGAGCGGGGTAATTATAGGGAGGTGGCCGCCTCCTGATTGGTCCGCATAATTTCATTAATTCAACTGTGTAATCTCATTGGCTCGCACATTGTTTTCTCAGAATCTGCGAGTATGATAGCTGAGTTGGTCCTCCGGGGTGGCTTCCCCGCGTCCGTCGCTGCGACGGGGTCCCCGGAGGTGGCTTCCGTGCGTCCGTTGCGGAGACAAGGACCTTGAGGTGTCTTCCCTGCGTCCGTCGTTTAGACGGGGTCCTCGGGTGGCTTCCCTGCGTCCGTTGTTCAGACGGGGTCCCCGGGGTGGCTGCTGGACCAGAGGTGGTTGCTTGCCGCCTCCTGGTTGGTTCGCCTATTGTCTCTCGTGCAATCATTGTTTCTGATTGGCGAGTAGGCTTGCTAGAACTGTCCTTGTTAGTTTTAGAGGACGTTTGATTGTCTGTTTGAGTTTTCTCATTCAAGGCGACTTGGTTCGAGATACTTGTCGGGTCTCTCTCGCCCAGTAAGTGTTTAGGGAGGTCGCCTTGTATGTTATTTGTTAATATTTCACTTTTGAGAGAGAATTTCGTATTTTCTCTCTGGTGAAATATTTTGTTTGACGGAGTTATAACTCGACGTCTTATAAATATTTGTGTGCCATGTCTACCTCTTTTTGGTAGCCCTGAAAAGGGCTGTTGAAAAGAGGGGGTGGTTTTCACCACAGGACTGATACGAATGCGATGAAATTAATAGGGGCTCATCTAGGGCCTAACTCGCACAATCCCTGAGAATTTCATGAATATCAAATACAAATTGTGGCGGTTAGACGTGTTACGAGGATTTGCAGACAGACACACACAGGCAGAGGGACAGGAAGACACGGATTGAAATTTGTTAAGAAAACTTTGAAATGCAGAATGGGAGAAGAAGTTTCAATTTTGGAGTAAAAATCCGTAACCTTGGTTGTCTCGGAAGGAGAACCATGCCAAAGGAGTTTGGTTGGGCGACTGCCCAGCGTTACAAATATGTAACGCAACAATTCAGGCGAAGCTAAGGGACACACAAATCGATAAATTGTTGATAAAATGTATTAAACTGCTAGGTTAGGTCCCTGAGAACATAATTTTAGTGAACTGAATAATATAAAATGCATATAAAAAATGAAACACTTACTTTTCATTCATTGGGTCTGAAGTCTGGGGAAAACGGAGAGGGAGCACTGTATGATTGAACACAGAAAACTCAAAACGACACGAACTATCACGATGACGCTATGAAACTGACTGGTAGGGCCCCCTCTACGAGATCGAACACCCAGAATAACGTTATCATGTTTGAACTTGTCGCAGGAGGCGCCTGAACGGAAGCTGTTTTGTGTTACATAAATGTAACGCTGGGCAGAAATGGGTTAATTAATTTATTTTTTATTAACATTTAATAAAGAGATATACTATGTATAAATGTATAAAGTTATGTATAAAGAGGTTGTTAATGTACCTAACCAGTTGACATGAGAAATACGAACAATGCACTCCGCATCTACAATCTAGCTTTAATAAAAGCAATGATATATTATCTCAACACTAGCGTTCCCCCCGCGCGCGTTGCTGCGCCCAAATTTCTCGCTGGATAAATGTTGGTTCATTTTTCAATAATAAACTTTAGTAATCGACTAATTAAAATCATTTTTCAACATACCGAATTCGTTGCTTTATGTTTCATGATGCGTAGAATCCGAAAAACATATTAAAAAATAAGTAAATAAATAGACATAATCCCTCCTCCCTCCTCCTCCTCTTCCCTCCTTCTTCTCCTCCTCCTCCTCCTCCTCATCCTCATCCTCCTCCTACCTCACTCCTCCTCCTCCCTCATCCTCCTCCTCCTCCCTCATCCTCCTCCTCATCCTCCTCCTCCCTCACTCCTCCTCCTCCCTCCCTCCTCCTCCTCCTCCTCCTCCCTCCTCCTCCTCCTCCTCACTCTGCCTTCGGTCTTGGCTTGGGTAGTTAATTTTGTAAACAATAAATTTCTAAAACCTGACACTGCACCCTTTTATGCCCTCTGGGTCAGAGCCCTTTGAACGGATTTGCACCAAACTTTACAGGAACAATCCTTGAATCATGCCTAATAATACCTGAAAGTTTCATTACAATCTGTCGAGCGGTTTCGGAGTCTATAGGCAACATACATACATACATACATACATCCTCTTTTATAGATATAGATAGTTGCCACTGTATTTTTTCATAGTGAATCATGAACGGAATTTAACCTGGGGGCCCCTGACTACAAAATATACATCAGTTGAATTTTCTGCCCGAACAGAATGTGATTTTCAATCAATAATATCTAATTAAACTGTAGGGGCCGGGGGTTTCCATGAGCGTGAATGGAGTTTCAAAAGTATGTTTAAAAAATCATTCCTTAATTTTATTTTGTTGAATTATGAAAAAAGGGTAATTATGCATTTGAAATTATATAGTTTTGTGTTCTGCTTTAAATTTCAAACAAGCGTATGGAGCCAGGGGGCCCTGCCCCGGCGGTAGTTACAGCCCTGCATTCTTGGAGCTACGCAAAAATTTAGATATTGGGCTAATATTATATATTAATCGTTTCAGTAAAATCTAGATTAGCTGGACAAATAGATCAGAATTACGTTTAAAAATTTGTTTTGAAGTTGAAAAAGAAAAAAAACTGGCAGGCTTGTTAATTTGAATCTGTGACATTCTGTTTAGCGGTCCGGCACACTTCTGTCACAGCCACAGAGGAAGTTGGAAGTTTCTGCTCAACATCACTTCTACACTGCAGAGCGGGGGATATCACACGTTCTTTTACCACACATCCCGTCAATTTAAGAACAATGCTGTGTGTTGCAATAATAATATCAACAATAACAATAATTATAGGCTCAATAATATCGTAACTCTCAACATCGATGACAAAAATATCGATCATCTATGCAATCACATCTCAGTGTGAAGAAGAAACTGTCTCAAGTTGTTAATACGCCAGTGCTTCTAGCGGGTTCTTCAGAAAACAGCTTAGCCTTGCGCTGTCCCAAAGCTCTTCTTTTTATTTTGAGAATGAGGTGACGTAGAGGTTGTCGCTTGTAATGTAGACGTTGCTCCTGGCGCTCATCAGTTACCCCTTCTGTTTCATTATTTTCAATAATGAAGCTTAGTAATCACCAAGAAAATAAATTTTTACCTTACCAAACCCCCCTCAAAATTTTGTTGGTTTACGTTTCAAAATGCATAGAATCTAAAAGTCGACTAAAAAAATTCCGTCTGTCCAGAGCTTTTCTCCAAAACTACTGGACCAAAGTTTGGCTGGAAAATCATACAACAGCCGGGAATGTGCCAGTATCATCGGCATCAATTTTGATCAACCCTAAAGGGCAGTAATTAAGAGCTGAAATTCTAAAAGTCGAGATCTCAAAAACTTTCAAGTTAACATATTTTGTTGGTTGTCATTCACATATTTTTTCCCTACAAATAGAAACGAAATCATCCAGAAAGCCGTACGATTTTCCATTCTCTCACTACAAGTTATAATTGCACAGAGACCCTACGATTTTTAGGGGGAACCAAGTAAGTTTCATCAATGACCGCTAGATGGTGTTAGGCTTGCAGCAAGCGAGTCTTGCGCCACTGCCGCCTTTTTGCCAATTCAAAGCACTGCATCAGCTCGTGTAAAGAAAGTTTAGGTGTGCTTTTTAATTTCATTGATTTCCCTTCAGTAGGTATCTACATCTATGCAGACACATTAGATACCTACCTAATGATTCGTAAAATAATATAGACAGGTGTTTTGTGTAGAAGAGCTAATACAATGCAGAAATAATAAACCTTTGTGCAATAATTTGCAGCGTTTTTTGTTTGTGCTGTTGTTGGCCTTAGACAAAGTATGCGAGGAAATTTGGTAGTTGAGGTATTCAAGGGGCTGAATCCGAATTTTAGGTCAAAAATTCGAAATTCCGACCCACCGGAATGCCCCTGTGAATGGTTCTTACTTCAAGTGGGATTGTTCCACTCAGCTCAAGACGAATCAAGAGTAGGTATTTGGTTTAAAGTTGAATGTAAACAGCTAACAAACGACGTTTCAAAGAAAGAAAAGTCCAGTCATGCAGCATGACTACATGAGCGAATTTTTGAAGAAATCTTCGACATTTCAGTCGCTATTGACGGCTGAGCGGAGCGAGGCCTTGGGTCTGCGTTCTAGTACGTACATAAATATAACTTCTTCATAATTCCATGACTGATATTTTATAAGCCACAGTCAGTATTAAAGCTACATCAAGTCCTAAAACAGTTGAGCGTAAAACATTAAAGAGAGCGACCGAGAGAATCGGAGGACGGAATATTTCACAGAGTAAACTCATCAGTTGTGATTACATTTTTTTTTTTTTTTTTTTTTTTTTTTGCAAAAACAGCATGGTTCTAGGATTGGTTATGCAGGGATACTTCCATAAGAGTAGTTCAATCTGAATTTGGACAATGTTTCATGCAAATATTACCGATTTTTACAACTAGCGAACGGCATTATTTCGATTTTTGACTGATTTTTTAACTTTGAAATTTTTGAAAACTTGATACATATTCTTATAGGAAATTTTACGCTGATTCCGAATATACCACATGTTAGTATGCTGAAAAAATTATTTCGCACAACAAATCGCAAAAAACAGGCTATTTTGAAATTTTTGACTACATTTTTGAAAATTTCAACCCGAAGATGTGATCTGATCATGCTGGCCAACGAACTTGAACTTTCGTTTTGTGTCCTTAACATTTTAAAATTTGTTTGAAGTTTCTAGCACAATTCTACGGACAGTTATCGTCTGGAATGACACATACATACATACATATATACATACATACATACATACATATATACATACATACATACATTAAAAAAATGCGTTAAACTTCAGAATATGATTCGGAATAGCCTGAAACGGATTTCTGCATAAAAAATTTTCAAAAATTCACATTCTACAAATTTTGAGGCGAGAGCAATAGCTTAATTTTCTTCAAAAATTCGCTAAAATCATAAATCCGGCTAGAGCAGGTTTAGCCCGTCTGCCGGAGAGACTTAGGCGCCTTACGAAATTTTAAATTCAGTAAGCTATAACGACAACTACCTATCTACTTACTGTAAGGGGGCCAAAGAGAGCCACAACATCAAAGAAGACAGAGTAATGGTGATCACTGCGAGGCCAGTCCCCAATTAAATTCCGCCACAATAACCCTGAGATAGTGCCATGCCTCTCTGCAGAATTTCGCCAGTGCTTGCCAACTGTTCACATCATGAAGCAATCTGGGTAGCCGCATCAACACCAAATTCGTGGGGGTTATGTGTGTGTGTATGTGGGGGGGGGGGGGGTGTACATCCTGTACAATCACGAACTATTCGTCATTATTACCAAGAACTAAAATCATACTCGCCAATATGTTTCAAATATTCAATTCTACATTGAATAATATCCACCCATGGGTTAATAAAACACATTTCTACCATAATGCTGACTTTGAAGTATTTTCCGATCATTGCTACTCCTGCAAAATAAAAATACTTCGATCTATAATGGAGAAATTTCCAAAAACCTGAAAAATGGCTAAAACCCACATGTTTACACCTACTCTACCTTTTCTAATCCGTAAATTATACAATTTTACAAATACCAGAGTTGGGCAGTACCTATATAAATACCTATATATGTAGTTATTTGGGTAACTAGATACTTTTTAGGTTATTTCTGGCTAATTTGAGGAATTCTTGCCGGAAAAGATGCCAAACCAGCCAATTAATGAAAAATGCATAGTATTTACTGTATAGTTACAGGAATGGAATCCTGAACGTATAGTTACAATCACTTGGTATCTGTATCTGCAGTCACAAATATTTAACGGATACTGTAACTGTATCCGAAATCCGCGGATACAGATTCTTGCCAAGGGAAAGTAACTACGGATACAGTTACTTGTATCTGTAACAGTAACTGTATCTAGTTACTTAGTCGGATAGAATCACATAAATCGTCCTAATTTGACTGGAATTCCAGAAAAAAAGAACGCCTACTGTACACCTAGTCGCAGTCTCGGAGTCTACAGAGTATGAAAGGGGGAAGTAACAAATTCCAGTCATGCTACATGGCTACTGCAGAGTGCATTTCAAAGAAACATGCAGTTTTTGGATTTTTAATTCCGCAAATACTTGAAGCAGTCGGGAAAACCTGAAATTTTCTACAACACATTCTAAAAGCCTCAAAAGTATGCAGTAAAAGTTTTAGATTTTTTTATTGACTCTAAGGCGAAAACCACGTCAGTACGGCGTGCTGTGTGCAAAAAGTTGAACAAGAAATTCTGAAGGCCAAAGGAGTAAGTATACTATCAAATTTTCAGATTTTTCCAAATATGCCAAGGTTGAGTTTTTGCGTATTTGCGGAACTAAAAATCCAAAATGTTTCTTCGAAAATGTACTCCTTAGCCACTGCATAAAAGTGATTTGTTACTTCCCGGTTTCATACTCCGTAGATTCCAAAACTGCGATCAAGTGTGCAGTAGGGGTCAATTTTCCGAATTCCAGTCAATTACGACAATTTTTGAGATTGTATCCGAAAAAGTAACTAGATACAGTTACGGTTGCAGATACAAGTAACTGTTTCTGTATCCGCAGTTACTTTTCCTCGGCAAGTAAGTATCTGTATCGGCGGAATCCGGATACAGTTACAGTATCTGTAAAAGTAACCGACACAAGAAAAAACGATCCCAGGGCTTGTAACTGTAATTACGAGCGGATACAGTTACTCGAACCTGCTAGTAACTGTATCTGTACTTGTAGTTACAATTTGCCCAACTCTGACGTCTACACAAGTATCTATATGTGTATATTAACACAGAACTTGCTTTAGCCTTGGCATCTCCAACCGAAAACGATTTATGTTAAGTTTTATGTTAACAAAAATATGTTGCGTTTTTGTGTAATGAAAATGTGTTGGAACAATTTACTGATGATTTCAACTTAAAACCAAGTCGTTGCTAGAGAAATGGCACTTCTTCATTTGTCATCCCACAAAATTCGTTGACCATTCGTTCGAAAGCTCTCGATTTATCCAACCATTATGTTACCTACTGTGAAGTACATGGCCAACAAGCTGAATCAAGAGCAAGGTAATGAGGTAGCTTGTGTATAGAATAATCGTTTTCACATAGGTGATCATTCTCAATAATTGATATTGTGAACATGATTTTGCTCGTTAATTTCTGATAATTCATGTTATATGAATAAATGAAAGCTTATGACGAGGGGGGGAGGGTTTCAAATATGGCGCTGGTGATAAATAAATAAATTAAACAACTTGACATCTAGTGATAAGATACACCACAAAATCTGAGTCATTCTTATATGCGGGTTTCACGGGTTTATGTGACATACTGTGTTTCAATAATTTCATTCTAGGTATGTAGAGGTAACAGAGGGGCTTGCCCCCTGGCGAGGCGCGGAACGCCGAGTTTCATTATTTATATAGTTGAGTAGACGGGTGACAAAGGGCCTTCAGAAATACACAAGCTATTCTTCTGAATAACATTTATAATTGGTCCAAAACTGTTACAAACGAATTAGATATTTTATTACTATAATTATTTTATAATACTCTTTTTTTTCTAATTCGAACTTGCTTGTGCCCATGAATTCACAACATTCAGATTTTAACGTTACGACTTACGACAAACATAAAAAATGTGGAATATAAATTCTTCGTTTGCCTTAAATTTGAAAGTTAAATATTGTATATGCTCAAAAATGTGTTACATTTCGATAAAATTGAGCTAATAAACGGTTAAAAAGGGGAAAAAACGGCTGCGCCCTTATGAAATCACAACCTTATGAAAAAATTACAACATATTGTTTAGGAAGAGTTTATTAACTATAAAATATAACGTAAAAATGGCGATATCTTATTCTGTATTAAAAACATTACATTACATAGTTGAAATTGACAACAACAAAAATATATATATACAATTTATTGATTTAAAGATTTGTGGCTCCTTTTGTGCCACTCCGTGTACCTACTCCTCTTGTGCCAAGTTGAATCCAACGCTACAAAAATTTATAGCTGCAATGATATTTTTTATCACTGTAAACAATATCAATAAAACGATTCATTTTTGTAGCGTTGGACTTAACGCTAATAAGACGAGTACACGACATGCTTTAACATAAGATTATAAAAATAAAAATACTACATTTCGTTGAAGGATGTACATGAAACTGTATATATTTACAAGGGTGGTGTTTAAAAACATGCCACAATTCTTTCAGAGATCAAGATATTGGAAGTCTCGCTGCTCAAGTATTTCACGAACCTGAACAAAACGTTGAAGACTTGAGCGCGAGACTTCCAATATATGAATAATATGAGTTAGTTATATGAATAAATGAAAGCTTATGACAAGGGGGGGAGGCTTTCAAATATGGCGCTGGTGACAGTCTCGCTGCTCAAGTATTTCACGAACCTGAACAAAACGTCTTCATCGTTGGAGGGCAAAGCAGAAAACACCAGTCTGACGGCATCCAAGCTGCAAAAAAGAAATATAAACATTATTAGAAATTAATAATAACAGGGGCGAAGATTCAGGGGTATCGCGGGTGGCACCGGCACCCCTGATGAAAAGAATAAGAAAAAGGTAGGCAGTGTAATGTTCAGGGAAAATAACCGACAGTCGAAGAAGTTTGATTAATAAGCATCATAGCTCAACCGATTCGAGTGTTGCAACTAAAGGGAAATTTCCCCTTAGCAGTGAGGAAATGAGTTCAAACTCCGTCCGAGGTACTAAATATTTATGGGGGGCGTAACAGAGGCAAAGTCGGTAGGACCGGATATATACGAAACAATAATTAATTAAATACCTCTGGAGCCAAAGGAATGTAAACATCACATTCCTTGATGTAGCATCTTTCACTTGAGTCAAAACACACACTGTGACAATGCTGAATTGTGAATACACCTCGCTCGGCTGCTGAATTTCTTCCAGCGAGCATCTGCTGAGCCAGCGGCCTGCAATTTCAATTTGTCATTTCGTCCGACCCCAAACCAGCAGTGACGGTTGGTATTTATCAAGGATTTAGGTCGCCCCCCAGATGTGCAATGGGGTCCTAAATCCTCGACAAAGAGGTAGAGGAGAGTGACAGTATCCCGTCAGAGAGATACCCACTCCTACTAATAGCATTAATGAGCTATATTCGGAGTAGATTGGATTTTTATATTGAAATTTTTAAGAATATTGAATATTTAAAATTTAATATTAATATTAAATATTGAATATTTAAAGAAAAGGCGGAGGCGGATCCATGTTTGTTCCTGAAGAAGTCAAGACTGGTACAGATCATGATTGCTCTGTATGTTGATGATGGGATCTGAGCTGCAACGTGTAAAGAAGACCTGGACAATTTTGTGAGGATCTTAGGAAGGAGTTCAAGATCACCACGAAACCTGCGTCATACTATTTGGGGTTTGAACTTGAAAAAGAAGAGGGGAAAATCATGATAACCCAAAAATCCTACCTGAAGAAGGTATTAGAAAAATTTGGTATGGAGAGTTGTCGACCTGTAGCGACACCAATGGAAAAGGACTCGGAAGATTATGAGAAACATGACAATGTTGAGAGGTCATTTCCTTACCGACAAGGTATTGGTGCGCTGATGTATTTGATGGTGGGAACCCGACCTGACATAGCGTATGCAGTTGGGGTCCTATCAAGAAGTTTGGAAAAACCAACTTGGAAGGACTGGTTGAAAGTCAAGAGGGTTTTTTGGTATTTAAAAGGGACTACCAACATAGGGCTAACATACTCAGCCGATCAGGGTAAAACTTTAGGAGAGTTATAGTGACGCTGATCATGGTGGATATGTTGAGACAGGAAGATCAACTTCTGGAGTTGTAGCTCTTTTTGGAGGTGGAGCGCTGTCTTGGGTAAGCAAGAGACAAGCTTCAGCTGCGATCTCAACGACGGAAGCTGAAATTGTGGCAGCTAGTGAAGCAGGGAAGGAAGTGGCGTGGCTCACCCGATTACTTCAAGAAATGGGTAGTTTGAAAGAGGTTCCAACACTGTTTGTGGACAATGAAGCTACCATTCGACTTGCGAAAAATCCTGAGTTCCACAGACGAACGAAACATATCAGGACAAGGCATTTCTTGGTCAGGGAATTGGTCACCAGTGGGGAGCTGTACATCGAAAAAGTGGACACTGAAAACCAAATTGCAGACATATTTACGAAACCTTTGTCCAGAAGTAAATTTCAGTTGTTACGGTCCAAGCTTGGTTTGTCAACAGTCACCATGTAACATAGTAACAATGAGGGAAGGTAATGAAGTTTTGGAGGCTTCATTTCATTGTTACTACAAGTTCAATCAATTTGTGTCGTGTTGAGGAAGTGAAAATTATGTTACCAAGTTTACCCTTCTATTTATTTTGTACATATGATTGGTTTCTTTTGAAATTCAATAAATGTTCCGAATTTACCGCGCTAAGTTCATGTGTACGCTTTTTTTAACTTTAATATTCCAGGACCTGGATCACCCATCCAACGCCAAACTCAGCTTCTCAAGAACACGAGAAGAGGCGTGTGACGCCTGTTGTTTTCCAACGGAGCAACGGCAGTTTCTCTGGGATTCTGATGGGAAATCTATCACACTCCTTCACTTAAAGACATACTTGATTGAAGAGCAAGTATGTTAACCAGGTGGAATAGTTTACTGGTTGAGAACTGATGCTCATTGATAAATAGCTGCATTGGCGATTGAGGATGGGAAAAGAGAAATTAAAACAGGATGGATTGTCAATGAATCTTCATATGAAGTATTCATTAGGTAATTAACCCCCAATCAAAGATTGGAACAATCGGGAATAAACGGTGGCCCAACTATGGAGACTTATACCTTAAGGAAAATAAAATAGATATAAATTAATATGCCCAACATCGGGGACTTAAATTGGGAACTAAGCCCTGGAAATAATAATTGGGAACAATGCCCTTGAATAATTAAGAACCAAGCCCGGGTATAAAGAATCCCATAGGTATGAAATTGAAAATATTAGAGGGGAATAAAAGAGAAATTATAAGTCAAAGACCAATGAAATTATTTATATACCAAAGGGTGATAATGGGAATTCCTTCTGGAACCCCGGGCCATGTTTCTTCTGAAACATTAACGCCCCAAAAATAGTGGATTGGATTACTAGGCGTTAGCCGTCCATAAACCTAACCACGCTCTGCTACCATATCAAGGATTTAGGTCGCCCCCCAGAGGTGCAATGGGGTCCTAAATCCTCGACAAAGAGGTAGAGGAGAGTGACAGTATCCCATCAGAGAGATACCCACTCCTACTAATAGCATTAATGAGCTATGTTCGGAGTAAATTGGATTTCCAGGACCTGGATCACCCATCCAACGCCAAACTCAGCTTCTCAAGAACACGAGCGACGGCAGCGCTTTCTCTGGGATTCAGACGGGAACTCTATCACATATTTGACTCCGGGGAAATGTTATGTTCAAGGAAAATAACCGACAGTCGACTGGATAAATTGGCTTCATAGCTCAACCTGTTCGAGTGTTGCAACTAAAGGGAAATTTTCCCTTAGTAGTAAGGACATGAGTTTGAACTCCGTCAAAGGTATCAAATATTTTTGGGCCGTAACAGTGGCACAGTCAGTAGGACCGGATATACAGGGTGAGTCTCTCGCAAATGCAAAAAAAAATTTGGGTAAAACTACATCATAAATGGAGTAAAATGCCGCCAACTGCATATTTTTATCTCAATCCGTTCTTGAGATAAGATTTTTTAAAGGTTTTTCAGGAAACCCGTGTTTTTCCTTTTCTTTACTTCATTTAATTTTAATTTTTGACCACATTTTCGGAATCAGCACTAAATTTACTATAAGAATGGTGTACTTGGGTCCTTGAAAAGTACCATCCAAAGGCCCTCACATCAGCTCAAACATTGACGATTTTGAAAAAATAATATTTCTGAAAATCTTTAAAACTTTACTACTTTTTTAAAAAGAATCCTAGAAACTGGCAAATCTCATGAAAACTGCTTCATCTAATATGCTTTTCAACGGTATAATCAAGTTTACTTTTATTTTGTTATTTAGTGGAGAAAATGATGTTTTAATGTTAAAAAAGGTGGGTTTTTCAATGAAATCGTTGGTTTTCTCGAAAGATGACCCTCCATGAACCTACGAGTATGGGGACGGTTTGTATGTATTTTTTCACGCTGTATCAAGTAGTAACATTTGTAGATCTCTCCAACTCCGTTATAACCGAGTTTTACACTTAAAATCGCAAATGTTTAGTTTGTTTGTTACGATTAAATGTATGTGTGTTATGGAGTAAAACTAGTTAATTAAAGTGTAAAACTCGATTATAACGTAGTTGAGAGATCTGCAAGAGTTTCCATTCGATCCAGCGAGAAAAAATACATAGAAACCGACCCCATACTCGTTGGTTCATGGAGGGTCATCTTTCGAGAAAACCAACAATTTCATTGAAAAACCCACATTTTTTAACATTAAAATATTATTTTCTCCCCTAAATAACAAAATAAAAGTAAAATTGATAATACCGTTGGAAAGCATATTAGATGAAGCAGTTTTCATGAGATTTGCCAGTTTCCAGGATTCTTTTTAAAAGAGTAGTAAAGTTTTGAAGATTTTCAGAAATATTATTTTTTCAAAATCGTCAATGTTTGAGCTGATGTGAGGGCCTTTGGATGGTACTTTTCAAAAACCCAAGTACACTATTCGTATAGTAAATCAAGTGCTGATTCCGAAAATGTGGTCAAAAATTAAAATTAAATGAAGTAAAGTGAAGAAAGTTGAGTTTAAAAGGAGAAAAACACGGTTTTCCTGAAAAAACCTTTAAAAAATCATATCTCGAGAACGGATTGAGATAAAAATATGCAGTTGGCGGCATTTTACTCCATTTATGATGTAGTTTTACCCAATTTTTTTTTTTTTTTTTTTGCATTTGCGAGAGACTCACCCTGTATACAAATCAATAATTAATTAAATACCTCTCGAGCCTAAGGAATGTAAACATCACATTCCTTGACCAAGCATCTTTCACTTCCTCATTGACTTGAGTCAAAACACGCACAGTGACAATGCTGAATTGTGAACACACCTCGCTCGGCTGCTGAATTTCTTCCAGCGAGCATCTGCTGAGCCAGCGGCCTGCAGTTTCACTTCGTTATTTCGTCCGACCCCAAACCAGCAGAGACGGCTGGTATTTGGCTCTGGGGAAATGTTATGTTCAAGGAAAATAACAGACAGTCGGCTGGATAAATTGGCTTTATAGCTCAACCCGTTCGAGTGTTGCAACTGAAGGGAAATTTCCCCTTAGTAGTACGGACACAGTTCCACCTCCGTCCGAGGTACCATATATTTTTGGGCCGTAACAGTGGCACAGTCGGTAGGACCCGAGGGATGTTGAAGTTCCAGCATAGCACACTGCATTATGTTTACTAAGTTTTTCAAAGTCATTTTGGTTTATTATTTCCAACAATAAGCCTATGTGATCGTATAGCAAAAATTTTTTATAACACCCCCTCAAACTTTGTCACTTCATGTTTCAAGGTGCGTAGAATCCAAATTTGAAATGTCCGTCCGCCGTTCGCTGTCCGCCGTTCCCCGTCCGGGCCATAAAAGTCCTAAGAATTTACTTGAAAAACCCATTCTTTCGCACATAGACTCCATTTGGGGTCTAGTTGGTCCTAACGTTTAACCATCCCGATCGCTTTACTCGCATAGATGCTATGGGCCAAAAACGGGCGAAAAAGTGGCTTTGAGAGTTAGACGTGTTAGACGCACGCCTGGCACGCTTGGCAGGGGGGTCACGGTGGGTGGTGAGGGGGGTAGCGGGGGGTGGAGTGAGACGAGGCGCCGCGGCACCGTGAGGTGGGTACAACGTTCCTTCGAGGCATGGATATAGGTTTTTTTCTAGGTCATATTTGTGTGTTAATACCAATGCTTTTCCTACGTATATTTAATAACATATCCTCTCGACTTTTTGTACGTACTTAGATAATGATATTATTAAGGCAATAACTATTTGAATAGATAGGAGCTCAAATCGAGAAATATAAACATGCGTATATAATTATAGAAGTATAGGTTGTGGCAACTCGAAATAGGACACGCCGAGGAGTCTGGACGGGCCTTATGACGTACGCAAGCCAACTAAAACTACTTACGATCAAACTCAATTGAAAAAATAATAAACCTTTGTGAAATAATTTGCAGCGTTTTAAATTATGTTCACTGAAGAGATATTTTCAACTCATTTTTCAATTGTATATCTTGTTATTTTTGTCTTTCATAAAAAGACAATTTAAGTCAATTTTAAGTTTCTCACTTTTTTTTTTTTTTTTTCTTCAGAATTGCATGTTTTCATCTTTATTATTGTCATTTGGATTTATTCAGACCCCTAACTACTAGTTACAGCCATGTTCAACTTTGCAAAGAATCAGTGGGTTAAGTTGAACAACTTTGAATTTAAAAAAATATATCAAAAAATATTTTTAACAAAGTGCCTTTTCAGGATCTGGTTCCTTAAAAGTGTAAAATATACATAGGTAACTTTTTTTTTTTTTCAATTGTAAATTGCTGCACATAAAAGTTATTCATTGAAAACCTCCAAATGCGTTCAACTTTACCCACTTCTACGGTAGGTACCCATGAAAATTTCGATTACACATAGCCTACAGTATCATCCGAAAAGAGGAAGAGTTCAAACAAATTTTTCACTTACTTCACTTTGCCGATAATATTTTTCACGGTGATGACGCAATCACTCATTTTATGAGAGTTCTTCAGTTCTATCGTAATCTTGAAATGGGCTCCGATGTCATTGTTAACAACCGTGAAGGAAATGCTGAAAAATTTAGAAAGAAGGATTACAAATAGGAAAGAAAAGTCGAACATCTTATTGAAACGACACAGGATAACTTAGCCATCAGTGCACATCGATGATTTGACACGAATTTACAAACACTTTAAAAACATCTGCTTTTACTCGAAGTGATGTGGCCACGAATTCCACGAAAATGAAGAGTTACAATGTTAGATCGATTTCGACGGTTAGGACATCATCAGGAACAAACAATAACTGAACATACGTTAGAAAGGACACAGTTTATATAGTGACAGGGGAGGAGAGATTGAATCCCGTGGGTCGAGAGAAAAGCAAGTGCTTTAGGTACAATTAAGTGTATATAAAGTTAAGGGCATTACAGCTAATTGGATAAAGTGAAGGGAAAGGATTGTTCAATAACCAGGAGATAATTCCAAGCTTTACAGAAATGGATCAATCAATGGTGAAATATACTACACACACACACACTTTACATTTACTAGATCTGTCACTTTTGATAATTTCGAAGTTTTCCAGTACATTCAACATAACACCCTTTGGAAAAAATTGAAGGGATTCCACAAACTTCCTATTTGCCAAATTGTAGGGGATGTGTACCCAAAGATTAGTCACCCTCCTGTTGCCAATTGGGCAACGAGTCCAAACCATAGCTCCTACTCAGCTGCAGGAGATCGTCCACAGCCCAGAGTATGGGGTAAACAATTTTTTCATCTATAGTAAACTGAAGACATCGGGATCCTAGAGGCCCCAACTTCGTCTTCTTCTGCCCTTTTTTCCCAGAACAACCCCTTATGTGTGTGGCCACTTATGGTGGAATATTTGGCCCAGAGTGTAGCGTACACTTGGCTCCAAGTGTAGCAATCGGGATCACTCCTTACTCTTTACGGTCAGATGACCGTTTGGACCTGCCTCACGACAAATATTGGCGAAGTGGGTTAGTGAAGTGTTGACCAGCACTGGAGCTGATGGTGTCTTTTAGCCCCACTCCACCAGAAACGCTTAAGCCTCTGTGGCAAAGAGAAGGGGAGCTCCCTGGATACAGTTTTCCGGGTGGTGGGTAGTTTTCTGTGTGGCCACTGATAGTGGAATATTTGGCCTACAAGCTTAGTGACTGGGTCATCACTCCTTAGGGTCAGGCAACCATTTGGACCTGCCTCACATCAAATATTGGCAAAGCGGGTCACTGAAGTGATGATCAGCTCTGGAACTGATAGTGTCTTTAGACGCCACTCCATCACACACACTTCAGCCTCTGTGGCGAAGAGAGGGGGAGCACCCCTGGATACAGTTTTCCGGGTGGCAGCTGGACACACTCCTCCGCAGTGATTGCTAGGCTTTATGATTGAACCCTAGTTCAAAATTCCGTGCTTGCAGATGTTTGCTCGGCTCACACACTTGCTGTGTGTGGCATAACTTATAGTGGAATATTTAGCCCAGATGTCCTCATAGCGTAGCGACTGGGATCACTCCTTATTCCTTATGGTCGAACGATCGTTTGGACCTAACACCAAATGTTGGTGAAGTGGGTTAGTGAGGTGTTGACCAGCGCTAGAGCTGACGGTACCTTTAGGCCCCACTCCACCAGACACGCTTCAGTCCCTGCGGCAAAGAGAGGGGGAAGCCCTCCTGGATACAATTTTCTGGGTGGCGGGCTGGATACCCTCCTCTACAGGGTTCGCTAGGTTTTATGATAGGACATGAGTTCAACCTCCCGTGATTGCAGCCGTTTCCTCAGCTCGCACACCTATTTTAGGTTCTTAGTAACCTTCTTTTTGTGCTTGCAGCTGCTTTTCGGCTCGCACACTCATATTCTGTTCTTCAGTAAGTTTCTTACATGTCAACACCTAACAACAATATATACTGCTTCCAGGTGTGAACTCCTGGATATAAAACCAGTAGCTGACTCTTACTATTTAGGTTCCTTGCCAAGCACACCTTGACTTTGTTTTGCTTTTGCAAAAACGACCTGCTTATATCTAAAATATTCTGTTTGCCATTCTTTGTGATAAGCACACAACTATTATGATTGGCTTTTCAATATGTTAGGAACGTGTTACATTATTCATATTATGAATTTTTTTATACTGTCAAACTATGGTCGATCACGATTTAACAATGATTATCATTGGCTGTACCCGTATAGGTTGAGTTTGGCTGGGATCCTTTTCAAATCCATCCCAGCCCTTTTTCCCCTCTGGGGTCATCAAACACCAGGAGGGGGGGGGGGGGAGTGTGGATTGGTGCAGTACGACGGAGAAGAGCAGGTCATGAAGGTCCAGTGAACATGGGCCAGGAGAGGCACTTCCCCTCCCTGCTCCATCGGAGGTGGCGGAGGAAATGTAATGGGCCTTTTTCTTTGCTTTCCGTCAGGGGGTTGAACTGCCCAGGCCTGGACCTGGCAGTCTATGATCTTTTGGTTGTATAAGCCATTTAAACATCTACAGTTGTTAATAAAAACACCTTCTAGTGCCCCTGTGAGCCTCGGAAACGGCTCCCAATCCGTCTCCTGTAATCTGAGACGTCTACACACAAAGCGTGAGAATCACCCAGTTTTCAGCGATCCAGCGAGTCTGGACAAACGGTCAGATTTCCTAGAACAAAGACGGGAAAATCTCGACGACCTCGACAGGCGCCGCCGGGAAAGGTACGACGCAGCGATTTCAGGCTCCCCTCTCGATCAAAGGAGAGACGATCTTATTGGTTACAATAATAAGGAAAACTCATCCCACAAAAGGCGGTACGTCGTTTTGAAGTATTGTGGTTCGCCGTCGCCGTGGCAACGAGAATGGATGGAAGTTTGCAGACCTATTCTAACGCCCCTTATCACGCGCATGCGTGGGAAATCAAGGAAGAAAATTTGGACAAGAGTAAAAGAGAGTTATTCCAGAATTATGTGACGTCCAGTTAACATTTACACCTGCCCATCAGCAGCCTTGTTGCTGGGGTCGGGGGCCGTCCAAGTGCTAGCTTACATGATAGACTTTTCGTGCCAGAAGTTCGCGTTAAGTAGTAAGCGTGTTAGAGCAGAGACGGTCTCTAATTTTGGGATCCTTCCAGACACAACTCCGTTCTGGTCGTACTTGCTGCCAAGGAGGGAGGAAAAGGAATTAGCCAGCCATTTCCAGTGACATTCTGAAGCAGACACTCCTGAACTCACCACACACAACTCCTGATGCCATGGTTAAGGTCAGTTAGCATTTAATAATTCGTGTAAGGTCCTCTGGTGTAGGATAGGGTTATTATTTGCCATAATACTTTAATAAATCATATATGTACGGGAATGTTAAAACTGTCTTATGATATATTTCCTTAATTCTTGGTGATAACTTCACAAAGGTCAGGCATAGGGTGAATGAGGTTTCAGGGTCAAAGTAGGCGTATTTGAGTGATAAGCACCTGTGGTGTTTTAGCACGAAAATACGGCTTACAGCCCCTAGATATAATTGATGAATAAACGAACTTCCTAGTGAACTCAATTCATTATCATAGACATGCCAGGGGAGTCTTTGAACTATTGAAGTTGGCTGGGGACAGTGCTGCCAACAGGCTGGGTGGTGGCGGTTGGTACGACCTCCCTTTAGGCACCTGTACCGCTATTTTTTAAGAATACCTTTGAAACCAGCTCTATCTGGTGCGTAGCGGAGGCCACTACAATTGTTAATAAAACACTCTCTAGTGCTCTTGACATAATTATGAATAAACTTCACTAGGAAGTTCGTTTATTCACCAAATATCACCCTGGATGTTGAAGAGGTTTTTTTTTTTTTAACACATACAACAAACACATTAGTCTACTGTGCGGCGTGGGGGAAACTGACCCCTTCTAGGACCCTGAATATAATATTAATACCTAATCATTTAATTACACAAGATTATGTGTTTAAGGGAGGGGTTTTAGAAGGAAAGTTCCTGGGAAGAGGATCAGAGGTAGGTTAATGATTAATGGTTCATAACCATGCTCTACTATAATATGACATCATTGGTGAAAGAGTTTTCCAACAACAGGTGATGCAGTTATACCAGCCACATCCAAGGCGTTTAATAGACTCAAGGGGACATTACCTATCATCTGATAAAGTGCAGGGAAGGCGGCATTTAACATAATGTAGCTGGTTTATCAGAGGTTTCAGCTTATCGATGTCACTCCTCAACGATGGAAGCACTCTATTAAGCTCTCGAATTGTATTGCACTGTTCTTGAAGCCAAACTTCTGGCATTTTACGGTGTATTCGTTTTTTGACGAACGCAACAGTTTCTCCTGCAACATATATTTATAATTAACTAGCTTTGCTACCGGAAAAAAACCAATAGCCGACAAAAATATACAATGTGCTAAAACACATCAATTAGTCAATCCCTCAGAAAAAATTCAGATTAGTTGGTCACATAGGTCAGAATGAGGAGTATTTATGTTTTGCCTAAATCAATAGTAGGCATTATATACACTGCCTAGGCAATGTGTACATTGCCTAGGCACTGTGTCTAAAGAGAGTTGAAAATGAAGGAATTTCATACTTTGCCTAAAAAGTGCAGGCATTGTATACGACTGGTCATTCGATCATCCAGGCCATAAAGGATTCGCATTGCTCCCTTCTGCAGTATGTAACAACGAGAGGTGGCGGAAAGAGAGAGTTCCTCCTTCAAAGGTGAGAGGTGATTAACCTACTACACCCAGAGGTATCCCTTTGGGTTGTAGAAACCGTCAGGAATATCCCCAGATGCAGATTATTCAAGATTCGAGAAGGAGGGACTACTCCTATCTGTCACACTCCCAGAGCTTTCAAGAAGCAGGAGGGGGGGGGGCTGAGTGTAAAGCCGCGTTTACACTAGAAAAACTTCCTCGCGAAACAGTTGCGCGAGGACGTTGCGCAAGGACGTTGCGCGAGGACGTTGCTCGAGGCAGACTCGCCCATGTAGACTCGCCCATCGCGAAACGTTTCGGGGTGAGGACGCTCGCTATGAGCCGGAGGGCAGTCGGTTTTCGTCCGCGCATCAAAGTGTTTCGCGCGAAACAAACTCGCTGGTGTAAACGCGGCTTTATTGTTTCACGAGTAAAATGAACCAGGAGGATAGCTTGAAGCTCATCGAGAACTGAGGCTTGTCGGAAGCGGCTCACCCTACTCGCGCAACGTCTCGCTCTGAGTTGCGCTCTGTTTTGGGAGGTGCGAAACTTCTCTCGCACCGAGGAAGTTTCGCGAGGATGTTTCGCTCAATTGTTTCGCAAGGAAGTTTCGCTAGTGTAAACGCAGCTTAAGGTGTGGCATGTGGCTTTAAATAGGCAGGGCAGGGGTGTTTTTTAGTCAAAGGTGAGAGGCGATTAACCTGTTACTCCTAGAGGTATCCCTTTTAGTTGTAGAAACTGTCAGGCATATCTTCAGATGCAGCTTATTCAAGAATAGAGAAGGAGGAACTACTCCTATCCGTCACAAGTATCATCAAGGGTTTTGCTCTCGGATAATTTACCCAGAGTACAACCCCGTAAGTCAATTGGCTATGAAAACATGAAAAATAAAATGTCCAGTCATGCAGCATGACCCCATGAGCGAATTTTTGAAGAAATCTTCGACGTTTCAGTCGCTATTGATCGTGTAGAGAAATTTTAGTTTATGATTTTGATAGACAAACATGGAATCAAATTCTATCTACAGCATGGTTCTAGCCTTAAACAGCATGGTTCTAGGATTGGTTATACAGGTATACTTCCATAAGAGTAGTTCAATCTGAATTTGGACAATGTTTCATGAAAATATTACCGATTTTTACAACTAGCATTATTTCGATTTTTGACTGATTTTTCAACTTTGAAATTTTTGAAAACTTGATACATATTCTTATAGGAATTTTTCCGCTGATTCCGAATATACCACATGTTAGTATGCTGAAAAAATTATTTCGCACAACAAATCGCAAAAAACAGGCTATTTTGACATTTTTGACTACATTTTTGAAAATTTCAACCCGAAGATGTAATCCGATCATGCTGGCCAACGAACTTGAACTTTCGTTTTGTGTCCCTAACATTTTAAAATTTGTTTGAAGTTTCTAGCACAATTCTACGGACAGTTATCGTCTGGAATGACACATATATACATACATACATACATATATACATACATACATAAAAAAATGCGTTAAACTTCAGAATATGATTCAGAATACCCTAAAACGAATTTCTGCATAAAAATTTTTCAAAAATTCACATTCTACACATTTTGAGGCGAGAGCAATAGCTTAATTTTCTTCAAAAATTCGTTAATAAAAAATACTCGATACTAAGTTCGGAAAGTTTTTAATTTTAAGTAGAATGAGCTTTGGCAGAATGAAATCAGACCAATATTAATGTCACTAGGTGATTTTGAGCTTCCTTCGCCCTATTTGTTTGTGCCTGTGACGGATTCATGGGCAAAGAATTTGAAAGGTTTCAGAACCAAATGGCCACAGTATTCTCGGAAAAAAAAATGCCCCCCGCCCCCCATTATTCACAGACAGCTGCCTGGGTAAGAATAAAAATCCAGTTTTCGGTCATACGTCTGCGGGGCACACCACGGCAGAAATTACGCTGCCTAGGTCTTGAGGACGTGGCAGGACTCCAATTCTGAGACGACTAAGGCCCAGCGCACACGGTGTGACTGTTTTGAAACTGCCGTTGCAAACTAGTTGCGTCTGAAACCAGTTTGCAACGGAAACAAAACTTCTGTCCGCACACGGGTGTACTGGCAAAGGGCTTGTTGTAAATCAGTTGCGTCTATTGCAATCAGTGGTTATAATTTAGTGCAGTAGGCCTACGTGTTGTTTTTAAGGCCTTGGATTAGCCGTATTGCGCTTACTATGTCAGACTCAGACGAAGAAGACGGCGAAGGGTACAAAGAGAGCATTGGGTTCACCCTTATTTGAGCAAGAATGTGAATTCTAGGCTATTTGAGAGCTGTCACAGTCGAATAGGAAATTTAAATCTTTTTACAGAATGACAAAAGACTTCATGAAAGAACTTCATGCTTCTCCACTTCTCCAACAAGCTTCATGTTGAGTTCCTGATCATTCATTTTGAGATCCACACTATTATGGCTGTCAAAATACCACCAAAACACCACGAGGTCTCGTGCAACTGAAGTCTGCAACGCAACTGCAACTGCGGGTCCACGGTTGTATGCGACTGGTTTCAGACTGATTTGAGATCGTCAAGAACCAGTCGCGTCGTGTGCGCCTCCCCACTCCAATACATTGTCAAAGTCACAAAACAGTTGCGCGCGCAACTGGTTTGCAACGGCGGTTTCAAAACAGTCACACCGTGTGCGCTGGGCCTAATGGGGTAATGAAGAAGAAGGGGCGAAAAACGACGAAGCAAAGACCAAGAGAACACATCAACTATCAACAATAAGATCCACAATATTAACCAAGCAATCTGCCAATGTATTAGGCCCATATCTTGTCATTATTATTATTAAACATTCATAAAATCAAACGACAGTACAATTTACTTACGATGTAAACGTATTGTTTGTCCTATCATCCAATGGTGGAAAGTGTATTGAATAGACTCAATTTTCGTTTGTTCATTGAATTCACAAAACGGCAGCACCACCCTGACTCCCAATACCTTTTCGAACAAGGAAGTTTCCCAATTCGTTTGAGCAGCCCTCATGTTAAAACCACATCTTCTCATGAGATCCCTGCAAAAAATATGCAATTCATACATATTATATCTGTAAAAGTAGTTCTAAATGTCTCGTATGTAATAAAATCATTACTTAATTATAAGCTTAAATCTGGTTTTGATCCCTGTCTAAACATGCGGGCCGAATCGCCTTTTCTGTTGTCAGCAATAGAAAAGGAAGTACCACAATAAAATAAGTAGGTACCTATCAGAGAGATTGTATTGCTTGTATTGAATTGTATTTTGCTTTGTTGAAAGTTCATGCATAATGGAGTTTCTAAAACCAGCTAAATATTTACGAAAATTGAATAATTCCTTTTAACATGGATATTTCAGGGGGTCGGGTGAAAATTTGCGTGCAAGAGACGAGCTTCCTCGTTTAAGGAAGCTCTTATCGTCTGGAATGACACATATACATATATACATACATACATACATATATACATACATACATATATACATACATACATATATACATACATAAAAAAATACGTTAAACTTCAGAATATGATTCAGAATAGCCTGAAACGGATTTCTGCATAATTTTTTTTCAAAAATTCACATTCTACAAATTTTGAGGCGAGAGCAATAGCTTAATTTTCTTCAAAAATTCGCTAAAATGTACTTAAAAAAAGTAAGAAAAAAGTTCCATGATCGTATGAGCGAATTTTCATAAACTATCTATCGTACTATAGTATGTTAAATTGCATGAAATTGGAGCAATTTTAGTTGACAGAAATGGTTAAAAACCAATTTTATGGCAAAAAAACGTATTCTAAATAAAATTCCACTGATTCAAAAGGGATTTTTGATTTTTAAATTTTTTTGCTGTTTAAGTACGTTTTTTAGCAAATTTTAATGACATTTAAGTACATTTTTCATCATAATTTTGAGCAAAAATTTTTAATGTCCTAGTTAATCGTTGAAAATTTAGTTTTGACTAAAATTCTGCAAAAAAATAGAAATTTAACGATTTTTGGCCGTTTTTAGCCATTTTTAGTGATTTTTTGGGTACATTTTTCGAAATTTGACCAATTTAATGAGCTCAAAAATTGTTGTCCAACGAACTCATCCTTTCTTTTGAAATGCTTGATTTTTTGGCGAAAGAACGAAGTTTTTATCTCAATTCTATCGAGAGTTATCGTCTGGAATGACACATACATATATATATATATATATATATATATATATATATATATATATATATATATATATATATAAAAGCGTTAAAATCCAGGAATCATTTCAGTATGCCTCAAAACAGATTTCGATGAAGAAAATTTTTGAAAATTTTTATTTTAAAATTTTTGGAGCCATTGCAATAGCTTCATTTTCTAAGAAAATTCACTAAAAATCACTAAAAATAGCTAAAAACGGCTAAAAATTGTTTAATTCATATTTGCTGGTAGACTATTGCTCAAATAAAGTCTATTAACTATGAAATAGAACATTCAAAAATTTATGTAAAAAATTATGCTGTAAAATGTACTTAAAATTCATTCAAATTTGCTAAAAAATCGATGAAAACTGCAAAAAAGCTGAAAATTTAAAACCTCTATTTGAACTGGAAATTATTATTTAGAATACGTTTTTTGCAATAAAATCAATAGTTAACGATTTACTTGCACTCAAAAAGTTCAAATTTCAAAACAATCTAATATTATATAATACGATGATTTACGAAAATTCGCTCATACGATCATGCTGCATGACTGGAACTTTTAAATTTTTTTGCAGTTTTTATAGATATTTTAGCAAATTTTAATGACATTCAAGTACGTTTTTCATCATAATTTTGAGCAAAAATTTTTAATGTGCAAACATTTTTCGAAATTTGACCAATTTAATGTGCTCAAAAATTGTTGTCCAACGAACTCATCCTTTCTTTTGAAATGCTTGATTTTTTGGGGAAAGAACGAAGTTTTTATCTCAATTCTATCGAGAATTATCGTCTGGAATGACACACACACACACACACACACACACACACACACACACACACATATATATATATATATATATATATATATATATAAATATATATAACAATATATATATATAAAAGCATTAAAATCCAGGAATAATTTCAGAATGCCTCAGAACAGATTTCGATAAAGAAAATTTTTGAAAATTTTTATTTCAAAATTTTTGGAGACATTGCAATAGCTTTATTTTCTAAGAAAATTCGCTAAAATGTAAATATTTTTTAAAACTTTAAGTAAATTGCACATGAGATTATGATGTAAGACCGTTGATCATTGTAGATTTGTTTATTTGTGAATTTAGATTAATTTTTCTTTCTTTTTTACCTTATGAATGAATTTCATACGTTTATATCATCCGTTAAAGCAAATTACAACAGAGGATAACAAGTTGTGCCATTTACCTGTTTTTGGCTCTGGTCTCATAATGTAACATAGGTTCAGGAGGTCTCCCATCTTCAAACACATAAACCGACTCTGCAAAATAAATCATTTATTATTATTATAGATTATTTTCCCCTACGCCATAAAGTCATGAGGTTTGAGTCATTAGATGAGATCTAATATATGGGACATTTCGCCCAGTTGGTGTTGTCAAGGTTGTTGTTGTTGTCAAATTTCCGTCTTATGTCCTCGAAATAAATGGTCGAAGGTGATGAAGGTTTGTAACCCCCCCACCATTAATTTTTACTAACTAATATTTTAACCTAGTTACGAATATCCCTTCTCAACAAGCAAAGACTATATATTATATTATGTGACCCGTCCTAGTTAAAGAGACCTTACCTTACTTTGGCCAAATTTTCATGAGTGCTTTTCGGTAAAATGGTCAAAAATATCGATTTTTTCGTTTTTATAAATTCTGAAGTAATAACTATCCTTTTACATAGTACAATAGTCACTTATCAATGTTTAGCTGATTATGATGTCGAAAAACAGTCACGATTACACAAAAGGGACCTTAAATTACCTAACCTCCTCTCTCATGTCAAATGGACCATAAAAAAATAAGTCCATATTGCAATGATGCAACTAGAGGCATTCTAGAAACATCCCAACCTTCCATCTCCAAGGTCAGGCAGTCGAACCTAAAGATTCTGTGAGATGCCTAGGACTCATCTTAGACCCAAAGTTAACATGGATCCCTCATTTTAATGACACCGTCACCGGAATCCGCCGTAGACTCGGCCAGCTTCGACATCTCCTTAGCTCTCCTCACCTACCACCTCATCCAGACTTCACAGAATCGAGCTGTTCGGCTTATGACAGATTGCCCTTGGTATTTGTCAGAAACACGACGATCTCAATCTCCCATGGGTTAATGACTTGCTACAGGCTGCGTACACCCAACTCGCCGTTCGAATCAATACCCATCCCATCACCTTGGTAAGGAGAATTCTGGAGGATTCTCGCCCAGCATGAGCATCGCGACGTCTGAAGAGAAAACTGCATTCGGACCTCCTATGAACACTTTGCGAACTGCTGCAATCAGAACCTTTAATCAGTAGCATATCAAACACACGGACCCAATTAACATTCTGCATAGCTGCAGGAGACCACCGAGGGTCTTAGTGTGCTCATGTGACGGTGCCCTTCACAAAGAATTTGCTGTTTTTCTGAAACGGGCAGCATACGTCCTGGCCGAAAAATGGAACCGTCCCTACTCACAACTCTCAGGATGGGTTAAAGTGAAGGTTCAGTTCGCCATAATAAGAGCTGTTTCACTTCGTATAAGAGGGTCTCGAAGGAAGGTTCGACCGTTGGGGCTGGAAGATGGAGCAGCTGTACCTCAGATGGTCAACGATTAATTGAAATACTTATTGCCCCCCCTCCCCAGTCACTACCTACCTTCCATTTATCAAATTTATACACCCCCGGTTACCGTCTTGTTAAAATAAAAAATTTGGTTTAAAAAAAAAATTAATTAAAATTGCTTAGAAAATACCTTTTTTATTCTCCCAATGATGCCTACCTCATGGTTTCAGCCATTAAAGAGTAGCCTGATTTCTTCATATTTCATGTCATGTTATATTACGATGTTCCATTATGCACGTTTGATAGTGGTACTCCACAAAAAGTAAATAAATAAGAGAAAACAAACTAGAGACATTGTGTGCCCCAACCCCGCGGGAGAAAACAACGATGATGGAGAAGTTTTGGTGCACCAAGTGGACTCTGAAGGTGACGTTTCTGAAGCGGAACACCCCACTCTTCCACCACCGAAACAACGCAGTACTCGTCAAAAAAAGTATTTTTCTAATAAGAATAATCATTAAAATAATGTTTTAACACAGCTGTAATTAATTAATGTTTTAACACAGCATGAATTATTTATCAGGGTGGCCCCCAAATGGACATTTTTAATTTTACTGACATTTCCCTGTCCGAACTTCAGATTTCCCTGACAAAAAATATCAAATTCAATTTTTTCTTGTTTTCCCGTCATTTTATTGTACCTTTAATACTTCAAAAACAAAAATCGTATAATTTAAAGGGGAAAAAAAACATATTACTTATATACAGTCTACTTTCATTACCCTCGAAGAGCTCAAATACATAACAATTTAACCTAAATGTAATACGATAATTTACGAAAATGCACCCATACAATCATGCTGCATGACTATTTATTTAATATTTTATGGTCTCTCGATTTGTGATCTGAAGCTATTTGTTGAAGTACATTTTTCCTTCCAATGATTTTCTTAGCTGTGGGGATAATCCAAAATTTTCTTCCGACAGCAAAAAATGTCATGCTTTTTTTCACCTACTAACAATCGTTGCCAGAGAGAGTATAACTTCCTGATTTCCCACAAAAATCATTCGTTGGAAAGTTGCTCTGAGAATTTATAACACGTGACTCCATTCCAATGGGCCAATTTCCCCCTCCTTAAACCTCCTGAGAAGTTCTAGCTTATCTATAACGGTAGCTTATCTTTTCTTTACGGGTAAATGATGCGGTATTTGCATTAACCACGGACCTTTACGATATTAGGGACAAGAACAAGAAAGGTGCTCTCATACTACTCGATATCGCTAAAGCATTCGATGCAATCGATAGAGAACAACTTATGTACAAGTTAGTTAAATTAGGAATCATAGGCCCCAGCTTAGAATGGTTTAAGAGCTACTTGAGAAACCGAACCCAACGAGTGGCAATCGGCGAGTGCTCTAGTGAAGAAAGCAATAACGATTTTGGTGTGGTTCAAGGAAGTACGTTGGGTCCACTATTGTTTTTGGTGTATATAAACGAAGTGGCCTCTCTAGAACTACCCAATACCAAAATGTATTTATTTGCGGATGACACTGCCGTGTTAGTTGAAGGTGACACGTGGGAGGATGTATATAGCAAGGCAAACCTAGCAATCAATGTGATTGGACGATGGTTCTGTGAAAACTATCTTACATTGAACACTAAAAAGTCAAAATTAATTATTTATGGAGGAATGAAATCATATGTTTACGATAAAAATTTAAGCATCATACTACATACATGTAGATCAAATAATAGCTGTTCCTGTGGGAAAATTGAACGTGTAGCTGAGCATAAGTATCTTGGGTTAGTCTTGGACGAAGAGCTAAATTGGAAACCCCATATTGACTATACTCACAATAAAATTAATAAATACATGTACATATTCTATAATATTCGACACACACTCCCTAGAAATACGATAAAACTAATTTATTATAGTATGCTACAATCTGTACTTCAATATGGCATAATTGCTTGGGGTGGGACATTCTCAACCCATATAAATAAATTACATGTACGCCAGAAAATCATTGTAAAAATTATGCTGTCTTTACCAATGAGGACTCCATCTGACAATGTATTTAATATCGCTAAGCTATTTACTATAAGGCAATTATATGTTAAAAATTTACTTCTGCAATCCCATAAGGATCCACAAATAATAGGTTCACAACGTAACCCAATGTATATAACAAGGTACGTAGCCGCAGGAAATGTAATTGCACCTAGACCGAGACTAACGTTGTCAACCCACAATCCAAAATTTATTATTTACATTATCCACAGAGCGCTAGAGGGCCATATGAAAAATGCTCAAAGATTCACAAGACAAAACTACAAGAAACATATTTTAACCTGGCTTGTAGAAAAGGGGGAAGCGGGATGTCAAACTGTTTTAAGCAGTATTTATGTACAGTGATTATTTTAGAAAATATCTTCTCTTAAAATTATAAGAACATTATACGCATAACATTATATTTTTAAGTACCGTTTGTATCATAGAGTAGATAGATTGTATGACATGAGCGAATCACCAAGACCTCCCCCAACAACACGGGCCAAGCCTATCGTTGGGAAAGAAATCGAAAGTGAGTAGCTTAAGTTGTTCAATTGGTACCATATTTATAAAATGCATTTGTATGATTAAAATAAATAAATAAATACATAAACTAGTTTCGGGACTCTTACTGGACCAATCCACTACTCTACTGAGTTTTTTCTCCCTAGTTCAATACTCAGTTCATTTTTCTCACAAATGGTTTACTCGAGGTGATGTAGATACCAGGGAAGACAATGAAATATCCTATCACTTTTCATGTGCATGTAGCGTTGTTACTTTTGAACAGTTTAACCACAACTCTTGATAATTATTTTTGTCATTCGTATAACTCACCTTTGAAATAATATGTACCTATTATGATAAAGTACGCTATTGAAGTTCGATTGTTTAGGAGTTATAATATAGGAACCTAAAAACGCTTTAAATTATTACACCAAGTTTTCATTTAAAAAACTCCCTGACATTTCCCTGACAATTCCAGGTTTTACCTGACTTTTCCAGTTTGGGGGCCACCCTCTTTATTGTTCTCTTAGAAATAGTTATAAGTTGCGCTTTTTTTTCTTTTTTTTTCAATTTATTGTCTAGCATATGTTCAATTTTGTGTGATTTCTCTTCAGGAGACACTTTTAGCGAATTTTTGAAGAAAATTAAGCTATTGCTCTCGCCTCAAAATTTGTAGAATGTGAATTTTTGAAAAACATTTATGCAGAAATCCGTTTCAGACTATTCTGAATCATATTCTGAAGTTTAACGCATTTTTTTATGTATGTATGTATGTATATATGTATGTATGTATATATGTATGTATATATGTATGTGTCATTCCAGACGATAACTGTCCGTAGAATTGTGCTAGAAACTTCAAACAAATTTTAAAATGTTAAGGACACTAAACGAAAGTTCAAGTTCGTTGGCCAGCATGATCGGATTACATCTTCGGGTTGAAATTTGGAAAAAAGTAGTCAAAAATTTCAAAATAGCCTGTTTTTTGCGATTTGTTGTGCGAAATAATTTTTTCAGCATACTAATATGTGGTATATTCGGAATCAGCGTAAAATTTCCTATAAGAATATGTATCAAGTTTTCAAAAATTTCAATGTTGAAAAATCAGTCCAAAATCAAAACAAATGCCGTTCGCTAGTTGTAAAATTTCTCTACACGATCAATAGCGACTGAAATGTCGAAGATTTCTTCAAAAATTCGCTCATGGGGTCATGCTGCATGACTGGACTTTTTTTTTTTTTTAATTTACGTTCCTCAAAATTAAAATTTTGTTATCACATCCAAAATTATCTGCAGTGATGGTGAAATGAACCAACCCAACATGCCCACGAATCTTTGCAAAAAATTCAAGTTAACATCGCCAGTCGAACGGCCACAATCCACTTTTGAATGTTGCTCAAGCTTTCAACGCGTTTTTCTCAAAATGAGGTTTCCAGGAGACCAGATTCATATCTTTGGAATAAGTACAGATAGAATGTTTTTTGAAAATATCAGCGTTTTCAGCAGGATCTCAAGAATCCAGGAATGGCAATAGCTCAATTTCGATATCCGGTAAGATAATATCCCTTTCCCTAGGACGGGTGGTCACATATTGGTTGCCAGGTGGTATGAGGAAAAAAACCGGACGCTGTAAGTTGAGAAAGCAGATTCAAAAAACTGTTAAAAAAAAATATGCAGTTAGGTACAAGCTCGATGTATGCAGCACAATCATTGATATTCATATGATTGATAGTTTATATGGAGTTCCAGTTAGGAAACTATCTTGCTCGTAAAAAAAAATAAAATAAAATAAGAGAATTGACAGTTAGAAAAAAATCTACCATTATATGAAAAAAAATAATACGAAACAGAACCGGCACACGGACAACAGAAACGATCTTATTCTTCATAATGTTCTAGAAGGGAAAGAAAACAAATATTCTCAAGAGGAAGGTGATGGACATTTTTAGAACGGAATTAAATTGCGTTCTTAGGATTATGAAGTTATAGGTGTGAGACGTTTAGCCACCATCCAACCTTGAACCTTGACTGAAGAACAACCGATAGCATAATAATTAGGTACTATCCACCATTTGGTTGGAAACCACTAAAGGCTTACAAATTTAACGATTTCAACGTTACAGCCAAATTATATGTTAGAATAACATACAGAGGTTGACATTTATGCTCTTTTCTGAGTTTGTACCTAATTAAATTATAAACAGCCGGAAGGGATTAATGTTGGTTTTATTGGTTCATTGAGACTCAAAGTCAGGAAGAATGGAGTGAGAGTAAATACTGCGATAAATAGAGTAAACAATACTAATTAGTGATGGTATGTAAGAACTTTTATAAAATCATATTTAAGTAGGTTACGTACCTACTAGAATGGGAGAAAACTTTCGAATCAATAAATAACCGATAACTTGACATTTTAGATACAAAAATCACGATATTAAGTCTAGATTAAAGATTATTCACCTGAGTTCCTCCGTATGAAATAATTTGACAAGAGTACAAATGTTTATGATAATGGACGTTTAGATAGCTTTCTATGGTCGATCTCCAGAAGATAAACATGTAAGTTGGTAGGTAGGTCCTCTAGAAGTCACGGCTGAGTTCGTAGAATAGCAACCTAGGGTGGGATTCGCAACTGGAAATGTGCCGCTCTTCCTAGGAAAACCGGACATTCGGTTTATAGAGTGATTTTCGCCCGGACAGCTTGTTAAAAACCGGACTGTCCGGGCCAAAACCGGACACCTGGCAACCCTGCATATTACTTCCATGACACAGGACAGAAGAAGTTTACCTACTCATGCTATTACACCCAATGATACACGTATAACTACCAGAATGGTATGCAGAGAGGGGGACCCCAAGTATAGACAAAGACCCAACCCAAGCTCAGAGCAGACGAAATAAATAGGTCACTAACTACCAAATGGAGACGTCTTCATTACTCCCTACCTCCACTACCCCACTAGACTTTAAAATTTTAGGGATTTAGGAATTTTCAAAATAAGTAAGTATTCCCAAAAACAAAAATGGGAGGAAAATGTGGTGGATATCTACCTTGCACACACCAAGAATCTAACTTATTCCAGGAGAGATTGTTGTTATTATCTTCAATTTCATCACATGGAATGGTAGACCAGCTGGACAGATGAAATCCCGTAGCACTGTCATCAGTGAAATCCATTTTTATGAACTGAATCATCGAGTTTCACAGCAATTCAAGATTGGTAAACAACAAGGAAAAACTAGACGGTGATTAGATAACAACTTCGGGGACAATATATTGAGTAGGTACGACCATCTTTGTAACCTGACTGATCAGGAACGCAAGTTAGTTTTAGCATGATACCTACTGAAAATAACGACATGACAGATATTTTCCGGAAGTGAACAAGCTCTCTCTTGATGAATAAACAATTACAACCGTCAATCAGTACTTTGTTTCTTATCAGAAATAATTAAATACGAAAAGTTCCAGTCATGCAGCATGATCGTAAGGGCGAATTTTCTTGAATTATCTATCGCATAAAATATGTTAGAATGTAATGAAATTTGAGCAATTTCAGTAGAAAGTAATTGTTAAAAACCAATTTTATGGCAATAAACTTGAACTAGATAAAATTCGGTAGGTAATTCAAAAAAGACTTTGAATTTTTAGTTTTTTTTTTTTTTGTTCTTACACATTTTTCAGCAAATATTAATGCAATTCAAGTACGTTTTTCGGCATAATTAATGCAAACATTTTTTAATGTCCTAGTTAATCGTTGATTTTGACGAAAACTCTGCTAAAAATTTTAAATTTAACCATTTTTGGCCGTTTTTAGCCATTTTTAGTGGTTCTTTGAGTACTATTTTTGAAATTTGACCAATTTAATGAGCTCAAAAATTGTTGGCCAACAAACTCATGCTTTCGTTTGGAAAGCTTGATTTTTTTGGCACAAGAACGGAATTTTTATCTCAATCCTAAAGAGAGTCATCGTCTGGAGTGATACATACATACATATATATGTATATTAGGGATGAGTCGATTCCCGATACCGATTCTCGATACCACCGATTCTTAGGCATTGGTATCGGTATCGAGAATCGATCGCTTAAAGCCGATACCGATACCGCCCGGTGATGGGCGTTTTATTACACTACGGTACTATTGCAACCATCTAACAACAAAGATGGTTATACCGTGCAACCGTTGTGTGAAGTTAACAGTTGCGAAACATGAATTGTCCAAAACACAACTTACAATTATAACTTTGTTTACAAGTAGGCTTGTGTTATCTTGTTTGTGACAACAGAAGCATTAGACAAAGCTATGTTTTGCAAGTATAAAAGCCTAGAGCCAGTCTTATTTGGAAATACCTTACAGTTACCGACGAAAAACTAAAAAACCAAGTCAGTCTGCTTAACTTGTTTTATTCAGAAAGAAATCCTAGGCAGTAAAAGTTGCCGATTAATTGATACTTGATAGCTAACAAAAAAATATCAAATTTTGTATTTGCACAAATCAAATTAATGAAAATATAAATCTGAAATTCAGAATTTGTAATAAGAATTAATCTTTAAAATTTATTTAATTTTAATAAGTAACTAAAGCATTAAAGCTTCGTTGGAACAAGAACTCCTAATGACAATAAAAAGAGATGGAAAATATATTAGCTCCCAATTATATTATTGGGATCAATTTTTGTAAGTATAAGTTATATGTTGTACAAAAAAATTTGAATATATATTACTAGTTCAAGAGGAATTTTTTGTTTTTCACCTACAGGTAAGTTAGGTATTATGCGCCGATGGTATCGGTATCGAGAATCGGGAATCGATTTTTTGGATATCGGTATCGGGAATCGATAAATTTTGGTATCGGCTCATATATATATATATTTTCACACAATTTTTAGAAAAACACACGACACAAAACTAATTTTTATACTTCGGCTCAATAATGCCTTTTTCAAAACTACCAAGAAGAATGAATTTTGGGAATTTTGGCGTTGTTACGGAGATATACTTGCCAAGGAGCGACAGTAACGCTTGATATTCAGGCCTAGATAATCATACGCTCCCAACACATTGCTACGCGCTCGTTCTGAATGAAGTAGCTAGCATTATTTTATTTGCATTTGATTTCATCTTTTTTAGAAATTTGATATTCTACAACAGTACGTCCTTTTGCGTGAAAAATATTTAAAAGAAAACTTGGTTCCCCTAATCAATATAGTCTCTTTGACTAATTCAACACTTGATAATCGAATAAATATATCATCCTAAATGAGGCAAATTTGGTTTTGGAGTCCCTAAGACAAAATCATCTTCATAAATTATTCTGAAAAAGTCCAGTCATGCAGCATGACCCTATGAGCGAATTTTTGAAGATGTTTCATGCAAATATTACCGATTTTTACAACTAGCGAACGGCATTATTTCGATTTTTGACTGATTTTTCAACTTTGAAATTTTTGAGACCTTGATACATATTCTTATAGGACATTTTACGCTGATTCCGAATATACCACATGTTAGTATGCTGAAAAAATTATTTTGCACAACAAATCGCAAAAAACAGGCTATTTTGAAATTTTTGACTACATTTTTGAAAATTTCAACCCGAAGATGTAATCCGATCATGCTGGCCAACGAACTTGAACTTTCGTTTTGTGTCCTGAACATTTTAAAATTTGTTTGAAGTTTCTAGCACAATTCTACGGACAGTTATCGTCTGGAATGACACATACATACATACATACATATATACATATATACATACATAAAAAAATGCGTTAAACTTCAGAATATGATTCAGAATAGCCTGAAACGGATTTCTGCATAAGTTTTTTTCAAAAATTCACATTCTACAAATTTTGAGGCGAGAGCAAAAGGCATTATTAAGCCGAAAAATTTAGTTTTGTGTCGTACGTTCTTGTTTTAGCGAATTTTTGAAGAAAATTAAGCTATTGCTCTCGCCTCAAAATTTGTAGAATGTGAATTTTTGAAAAAATTTTATGCAGAAATCCGTTTCAGGCTATTCTGAATCATATTCTGAAGTTTAACGCATTTTTTATGTATGTATGTATGTATGTATGTATGTATGTATGTATGTATATATGTATGTATATATGTATGTATATATGTATGTATGTGTCATTCCAGACGATAACTGTCCGTAGAATTGTGCTAGACACTTCAAACAAATTTTAAAATGTTAAGGACACAAAACGAAAGTTCAAGTTCGTTGGCCAGCATGATCGGATTACATCTTCGGGTTGAAATTTTCAAAAATGTAGTCAAAAATTTCAAAATAGCCTGTTTTTTGCTATTTGTTGTGCGAAATAATTTTTTCAGCATACTAACATGTGGTATATTCGGAATCAGCGTAAAATTTCCTATAAGAATATGTATCAAGTTTTCAAAAATTTCAAAGTTGAAAAATCAGTCAAAAATCGAAATAATGCCGTTCGCTATTTGTAAAAATCGTTAATATTTGCATGAAACATTGTCCAAATTCAGATTGAACTACTCTTTTGGAAGTACCCCTGTATAACCAATCCTACAACCATGCTGTTTAAAACGTAGGTAGTAGGTGCTTTAAAAAAAAAAAAAAAAAAAAAAAAAAAAAAAAAAAAAAAAAATGTAATCACAACTGATGAGTTTACTCTGTGCATGTGTTAATAAATTGATTCCATGTTTGTCTATCAAAATCATAAACTAAAATTTCTCAACACGATCAATAGCGACTGAAATGTCGAAGATTTCTTCAAAAATTCGCTCATACGATCATGCTGCATGACTGGAACTTTTTCTAAACATTATGTGAACATATACATAAACATATACATGCTCTTCATTGAACTACTAAGTAACATTTATATATGTTACCGTCAAAGTATGAAATCCAGGCATTGTATACAATGACTAGTCGTTCTATAGAATGCCTGCACTTTTTAAGCAAAGAATGAAATTCCTCCATTTTTAACTCTCTTTAGTCACAATAGCTAGGCAATGTACACAATGCCTAGGCAGTCTGTATAATGCCTACCATTGATTTAGGCAAAGCATAAATTAATACTCATCATTCTGACCTATATGTCCAACAAATCTGAATTTTTGCTTAGGGATTGACTATACTTGATGTTATGTATTTTCGAGATGCGAGCTTGCGAGCATCCAGACCACCAAATTATACACATCATTCTGACCTATATCTCCAACAAAGGTGCCCAGACCAGGTAAGGATTGTTCATTCTATACAATGCCTAGGTAAAGTATAAAATGAGATTCATTTTACCCTTTCCCTGCTCCATTCAGGTATTGTATACAACGAGTAGGCATTGTACACAATGTCTGATTTTTAACTTTGCCGGTAACATATACATATGAAAAAGCGCAAACTTCAGGAATTGTTTCAGAATGCCTCAAAACGGATTTCAACGAAGAAATTTTACAAAAATGTTGATTTTACAATTTTCCGAGACATTGCAATTCAGTCAAGACGAAAAAATTTAATGTTGGTGAAATAAATACCACTATTACGTTCGGTGAATGAGTTCAGCCAAGTGATTTCTGAAACTAATTCCATGCCTACTGAATCTGAACCTAGGAAACCTAAATCAACTTGATGTGGAGTGTCTACCGGACTGCAGGATAATCAATTAATTGCTCAATTTAGCAGTCAAACACAGGGTGAAAAGGAATGGAACGGGAATAAGCATCGTTCAAAAAATTTTGGATGAACTACCAAACCAAACAGTTCTAGTCATGCAGCATGATCGAATGAGCGAATTTTCGTAAATTATCGTACTTGCTATATAATGTTACATTGTTTTGAAATTGAGGACTTTGGGTGAAAAGAAATTGTTAACTATCAATTTTATGGCAAAAAAACTAGCCCTGAATAACCATCTACTATTCAAATAGAGATGTTGGATTTTTAGCTTTTTTGCAGTTTTTGTCGGTTTTTTATGACGAATTCAAGTACATTTTTCGGCATAATTCTTTACGTCAATTTTTAATGTTCTATTTTATAGTTAATAAACTTTATTTGAGCAATATTCTGCTAAAAAAAAATATATATAAATTTAACAACTTTCAGCCGATATTTTTTGGGATTTTTTCAGCACTTTTAGCATGGAACATGCTTTAGCCTTGGACTAACTAGCCGAAAAATGTCACGCGGAATGGGTGACGCGGATGGGTGACGAAATTTTCTTATGATTTTCACGTACAACCGAGCCGTTGGTAGGGAAATGGAACTTCCGCAATTTTAATCACACAGAAATCGTTCACCATTCGTTGGAAAGCTCCTGATTTATGTCGCATTTTTATATCAGAGTGTTATATTAATGTGTGAGGTGTTTATCCAATAATGCGATGGTTATATGAATAATTGTTTACACACAGGTGGTCATTCTCAATTATTGATATTGTGAACATGATTGCAACCGCTTGTTAATTATATTACCACTTGTTCATAATATATATATATATATATATATATATATATATATATATATATATATATATATATATCGATATATATATATAGCATGTTCCATGTTTCTCGAATTTTAGCCGCAGGCTCCAAACGGTAAGCATCCGGGGGTCCAGGGGGCTTGCCCCCTGGCGAGGCACGCAGCGCCGAGTTTTGAAGTTTGATCAATTCAATGTGGTAAAAAAAAAAAAGTTCCAGTCATGCAGCATGATCGTATGAGCGAATTTTTGTAAGTTATCGTATTATATTATCTTACACTGTTTTAAAAAGTGCATTTAGAGGGTAAATAATTAACTACGTACCAAAAAATGTTTTAACAAATTATAATAATAAAAATAAAAAATGAATAAATTAAAAAAAAATAATATAAAATAAAATCAACTTGTTTTTAATGATATCTATGAATCAAAAACTATTTTGGATTTTTAGCTTTTTTGTAGTTTTCATCGATTTTTAAGCAAATTATTAATGATAATTAAATACATTTTCGGCATAATTTTGTGCATACAATTTTAAATGATTTAGTTCATTGTTGATAAACTACTTTTGACTAGAATTCTGCTAAACAATATACATTTTTTTCCTAACCCACATTTGGGTGGTCTTTGTTATCCGGAACATACATCATATGATAGATATGAAACAGACATGCAGCATGATCGTATGAGCGAACTGTCCTAAAATATCGTATTGCATGATGTTATTGTTTTGAAATTTAAGCTTTTTGGGTGCAAGGAAATTGTTAACTATAAATTTTATGGCTAAAAAATTTATTCTAAATAATAGTCTCCGATCCAATAAGACGATTGGGATTTTTAGCTTTTATTGCAGTTTTTATCGATTTTATAACAAATTTTAATGAAATTTAAGTACATTTTTTACCATAACTTTGAACATAAATTTTTAAAGTTCCTATTTCATAGTTGATAAACTTCATTTGAGCAATATCCTGCTAAAAAATATAACTGATCAGTTATTCAGAACCAAACCAATGTATTTGACATTGAAGAGTCCACGCCTGTTGAAAATATTATCCCATGATTAGGACCCAGACCCTGGGTGGAAACGTCGGGAAATAAAACATAAACACAAGTCTAGTTTGGTCAATTAAAGAAAACCCTCGCACGTATTATTTACTAGACAACAACTCTTCATATACACACATATATATATATATATATATATATATATATATATATATATATATATAATAAACTTAATTTGATATGAATTTCACAGATAAAAAGAAAAAAGAATGATTTGATATTTCGAAAATAATCTTTGTCAAAAATAGAAGAGTGATTAGTTTTTCTGAATAATTGGACGAGTAGTGTCTTGGAAGCCTGAAACCATGTAACCATCCATATATTATGGCTTCGCAACTTCTAATGTAGACTCAATCGTTGAGGTTGAGGCCGGGAGGTCGCATTGATCCCAATACCCAGCGATGAGCGCGTTCGGACTGCTGCAACAATCTATCATTTGTTGGTGGTGGCATCTTCTTCAAAACCTTCACTCCGAAGCATTCATTGAACGTGACTGTGGCGTCGTGGGACCTCGCATGCAGCTTCAATGGCAGTGGTCGATCCTGGTTTAAAGAAGCTCTATGGTTGTTTACTCGTAAATTCAATTGGGTGGCTTTTCCTACATAGAAGCCTCTGCTCTGATCTTCCGCACACTGTTTACAAATAAGCTGATAAACACACATCTGTGATTGACACTCTGCGGTTCCTTTACATTTGTAGGAATGAGAGGTATTTGGGGAGGTGAAGTGAGAGCCTTCTATTACTATCTCACACAGTTTGCACCTTGGGCGCCCACATTGATGCAATCCAGGCTGTTGCACTTCCGGAGGCTGAACACGTGGATGTCTGTGTGATGAAATCCCTCCCAGGTTCTGTCCTTGTCGGTATGACACTTGTGGCATATCTCCAAACAAATCACGGGTCAGAGGACTGGAAGCCAGGATTGGCTGTAGTTCCCGGAGGATTGCATAGAGCTTCTTTAAACCAGGATCGACCACTGCCATTGAAGCTGCATGCGAGGTCCCACGACGCCACAGTCACGTTCAATGAATGCTTCGGAGTGAAGGTTTTGAAGAAGATGCCACCACCAACAAATGATAGATTGTTGCAGCAGTCCGAACGCGCTCATCGCTGGGCATTGGGATCAATGCGACCTCCCGGCCTCAACCTCAACGATTGAGTCTACATTAGAAGTTGCGAAGCCATAATATATGGATGGTTACATGGTTGCAGGCTTCCAAGACACTACTCGTCCAATTATTCAGAAAAACTAATCACTCTTCTATTTTTGACAAAGATTATTTTCGAAATATCAAATCATTCTTTTTTCTTTTTATCTGTGAAATTCATATCAAATTAAGTTTATTATATAAATAGTTCAGTAGAACAAGAACAATCAAATGCATATATATATATATATATATATATATATATATATATATATATATATATATATATATATATATATATATATATAGGAAAACGAAAAAGCGTTAAACTCTAGGATTCGTTTCAGAATGTCTCAAAATGGATTTTAATTAAGACAATTTTCGAAAATTTTGATTTTAAAATTTTTTGGAGCCATTGCAATAGCTTATTTTTTACGAAAATTCGCTAAACGTAATAAAAACACTAAGAAAAAGTGTCCTATCTCGCTCCGTTTGAAAATTACGGATTTTTGTTTTCACGATGACGACTTCACCGCATAAAATCACTAATGCTAAACGTAAGGGTATCTTATTTTCCAATTTCTCCTAATTTTCGGATTCAGCATTAAATTGTCTACAAGAACAGAAGATTTTCGTATCTATTCGGCACCATTCGGTCTCATTTATTTAAAAACAACTATTAATCACAACAACAATTAATAGAAGAATAGGGTTAGAAGAATTAATTGTTGTGAGTCTATTTTAAATCGTAGAATTTCATTTCGAATGACTTTTTTCGCCATAAAGTTTGTAGTTAACAATTTATTTGCACTCAAGTGCTACATTTCAAACTAGGCAGCAGAATATAATACGATTTTTTTTTTACAAAAATTCGCACATTCGGGCGTGCTGCACGACTGGAACTTTTCTCAAAATCGAAGCTAATAAAAAATTAGTGAAAGATTTGATGAAGTTTTAATATTGACTTACCACTTAATGCCAGTTTCATGTTTGATTGAGTTCTGCATGATGAATCTTCTTTCAAGTGTTTGTAGTTGGTTGAGGGCTCTGTTAAAGGCTGTATAGATAACTTTTCTAACAATGGACTCCTTAAAACCTCAACAGAACTTTCAATTGGTTCATTCGTCTTCTTGTGGCCATCATGGGCCTTCGTCAATGTAGGAGTTTTAGCTGCACTCGAATTTCTTGTGGAATGAATCGATAACTTCTTTGGCAAAGGACTTCTCTCATCGCCTTGAATAGATATGTTCATCATCTCTTGGCTCAAATCTAAGGCGACATTGCTGGCTGACGAAGGAGTTTTGGCAGTACCGGACCGGTTGCGCTTGCGATCCCACTGTGAATCTGCGCAACTAGAACGAGGCTTACAAGGAGTCGATGTAGTATGCAGTTTTTCCAATTCTGAATCACTCAGCTCTTCATCATTCAACGATATATTCATCATATCTTTGCTTAGATCAACATCGTTTGCCACCTCTTGGGGCTCAGCCGCAGATTCAAATTCTGGCCCAGTTTGCATTTCAGACTCGTACTGTTGTCCATCTAAAGGCGTCACGTCTATTTTGTAGCATTCTTCAAGGTTTCTAGACATAATATCAGGATAATTCTCAGACAATCTGGTGCCAATAGTCGATTTTCTCTTATTTCTTCGAATAGCAAACTCCAATTCATCAGAACCATTTTCCAAGTTGGCTTTAACATCGCATATCTCAGCCTCATCAGTACTCATGTTGAGTGTTACACCAATACAAGATTTTCTGCTAGCACGTTTAGGGGCAGGATTGGAATTGTCAAAATTCTTATGAGTATAACAATCTGACAGCTCTTCATCAATCTCAGCTGAATCACTCTGGTGTGTACCAACGCAAGGTTCTTCAGTGCCTGCATCAACAAACCGCACTGACTTTCTAGTCAATATCTTGCCTGCGTCTTCGTCATTTTGCTCACTATAACATCCTGAGTCTTGTTCTTTTTTAGGAAACGGCATGGAAGAGGTAACAATATAATCAGGCCTTTCGCCAATAGCATGATTATCACTGGAAGGATTCTCTGATTCCTCAACTATAACCTCTTGAATATCCTCCTCATTGTTCATTTTTTCATTCAACTCATCATTATCTAGCTGTGCTTCATTGGTAATTCCAAAAGCTGACTTCCTGGAAAGCCGTGAAGGAGGGAAATCATCATGGTGTTTTTCAACGTCCGAGAATAAGCCATTGCATTTATTTAAATCAGTACCTGCACGCTCATGTGTTTTTCCTGAATCATCAAGATGCAGATCAACATCGTTCATGTCTTGTGTATGTACCGGATCTAATTGAAGAGTTTCGTTCATAACACTATCAGCAGCACTATTTTGTTGATTCAAAGAACTTAGCCTGCCTGCATCAGTGGTGCTTTTTGGCAATGGCTGAGGATCAAAAAGTGACTTTCTCATTTTAGGATTCAATGAGCTCTGGTCCACATCCATGTTCCCCAAGGCATCAGAGCTAGTACGTTCTTCAGATGATTTGGCAAGGGCACCTTTATCATCAGTGATAACACTAACCAACGTACCTTCCCTAGGCGATGTTTGGAGGCTGAAAAATGATTTTCTGTTTTTTGGGGATAAGGAGAGATTCATTTCAGAATTCATTTTGGTCTGTTCCATATCCACCATATTGATGGCACCTGAGCCTTTAATACTGTCATGCATTGAAATTTCTAGGTTATTGGAAGATGATTTGGCTGTAGTTCCCAAATTTACCTCGAATTCAAAATTAGATTTTCTGCTTCTAGGGGCTGAAGATAAACTGATTTGAGGATTGAAAGCGGTCTGTTCCATATCTATGTCAGGGGTACCTGGACTTGGTTTTTTTTGTGACTGAACATGGCTACTGAAAGATGATTTGGCAAAAGTTTCTTCATTATCAATGTCAAAACAACTTTGTCTGGTCTGTTGAACACACACGTCAGACACGTTGGGCTTAGCGATAGTCTCTTCATTGGAGAGACTAAATGGTGATTGATCCAGTGGGAAAAAGCTTTTGCGTTGTTCGAGATCTTTTGATTTAATATTAGTTTCTTCCATATCATTGCTCATGGTTTTAGATCCATCGACACTTACCATTGCTTGTAAACATACAACTTCTGACCCAATGTCTTTCTTGGGTAATTCGATTGTCATCAAAGTTTCATCTATGCCAGAAGGATCCTGGGGAGATATAGAGACAATCTGACTAGATGAATCGACTGACTTGCAATTAACAGCTACATCATCCTTTAATTCTATTTGTCCCGAAGTATACGATGGTTGTCTTGTTCGTCCTTCAGGTGCAAAGCTTACACGAGCTATTGACTTTCTTGATTCAATTTTATTAGGTAGGGTTACATCAGTAAGTTCCATCTGTGCAGAAGATTGGGCTTCTCCAAACTCGATTATTGGAAAGCTCTGGCGCATTGGGGGAGCATCAGAACTTTTTCCTGTGACAACCTTAAATACAAATGGCATTGAATGAGTAGTGTCTTGATCGTTCATTTCTTGACTTGACATCAACTGGTTTGGACCAAGTGATTTGCGAGGAAAAATTGCGAGACCTTCTGAGTTTTTCTGGATACATGCACCAGAGTCTTCTTTTGGTTGACAAGTTTGATGACTCTGAGATTCATCAAACCCTATAACAGGAATACTTTGGTTGAGTTTTTTGGGATCAGATTTGATTTTATCAGGAAGAGATTTGAAAACGAATGGAGCAGAAACAGATGTATCCTGATTATCTTGTCCACTGATAGTTTTTGAAAGATTTTCTTGGGCTCCAACATTACCCAGATTTCCACTGAATCCCTGATGAATGGACTGTATACGCGTGACCCCAACTTCTCGTGCCACAGAATTCGAAAATGTAGTTTTATCAGCAAAGGACATTCTCGATTTAGAGCAAGGAGAAGCTATATTAGAAGTCATACTCATGCAAACGGAAGGAACCTGTTCTGGACAGGTCATATCATCAAGACCCGCTTTCAATATGTCAGAATCGTCCAGTCCCATCGCGGATAAGCCCTCATTTGCAATAATTGTATCCGGTTTGATCTCAAAATCTTTGAAAGAAACCCGAGCTCTTGTCTGTAAGGGTTCATCAACAAAAGAACAGGTACCCTCGACATTTCTCAATGGTTCGACAATACCATTGGCGTCAACATTAGGTTTTTCATTCAACATTTTGGCTTCGAAACTGCTTTCCGAACATTTGTTTAGACTATTCAAGTGGGTTACAGGTATTGGTTGATCGGTACCCTTCCTCTGATTTAAAGATTCAGTAGGCATGGATAATCTACCAAAACCAGTTGCGACTTTGGTTTCACCTTCAACTCTATGCGGTTTAGTATCTTTGGGAGGTGAGTATAACAACAGATGCTCATGTTCAAGAAGATCTACACTTGCATTCATAGTCAAATCATGCCCAACGCTTTCCCTACCAGTAGGCTTGTCAGTCGTTGGTGAGTCTTTGAATTCGTTAAGAATCGACAACTCAATCGGACTATTTCCTTGATTAATATTTTTAAAATTGAGGGCAAAAGTATCCTCATCATCATCTGCAGAGTTTATTCCAGGATTGGGTTTGTCCCCATTAGCAACATGTGGATCGCTCTGACTGACTTTTCCAACTGGTGAGGGTGTCAATTTTTCAGTTGTCAAAGCCCTCATTTGAGATGAAGGCGGATCCGCGTCAGTAAACTTATTTGAAAGAGGTGATGTAATTTGAAAAGGTAGTTCATCAGGTTCATTGCTCAATCGAGCTTTTTTACTAGTAGGGCCATTTATAGACATCAAATGAGTAAAATCCATGTCGTCAACATCATCATTGTCCTGAACAAGTTTACTGTACTTTGATAGTGAATGTACACCTGTAATATCCATGTCACTAACAGACTGGTTTCCAGAAGTTTGCAAAATGGATTCCTCACAATCAGGTGCCACTCCGTGTGGGAAGGGTGTTACATGATGAACTGGAGGAGCAGAATAGGATTTTTCAGAAGGATTGATATTGTGTTGGGCAAGAGGTACGAGCTCAGAAGGTTCAGATCGCACATAATTTTCTCCTACAGTAAATTCCATCCCAGAGTTTCCCCTGGAATTTTCAGCACTGCTATACTGTAATTTACGGGAGTGACTGTCCTTCCTTTGGATCACTTCAGTAAAATCCATCGAGGCAGACTTGTTAGTAGTGAAATTGGTACATGAAATTTGAGAATGGAAAGATTTTAACTCAGTTTTCTTAATTACTTCAGTCACCTCCATACTCATGTTTCCAAAATCATCATTAGCTTGATTGAGTGGAAATCTTATTTTAACTGCTTCAGTTAATTCCATTCCCGAATCAGATTGCTCTGGCAGCTTTATGGAATTTCGATAAGGTAGGTGAGGTACCTGCTCCTGGTGAAGTTGTCCTTTCGAATAAGGTATGTTTTGTGGAATTGGCTCCGTAATTTCCATACTACATGACCAAGGTGAGGTCATGGCTACAGGTGGGTCTGGATTCCTAGGTGTTTTTTGAGCAGGGGTACCAACTATTGAACTGATACTCATGTTGGAAGAGATGCTGCAGTCAGACACCATACTCCGAGGATTGCTGAAAACTACGCTTTTTCGATCACTCCTTGCATGTAAGTTAGCTTTGCTGACCAGTGCAGATTCGGATAGAGCACTGGGAGTCACAACTGGTAAAACATGAATAACTGGAAGAACCACCTTATTAGGCACAGCATTGTTATCAATAGCGGAATCAGTTAGATCCATAGGGTCGTCAGCAAAATTATGATCTCCCCCAAGAGGAACGGCATTTTTCGGAGTGCCTAATTGCACACTCTTTGCAGCAGAGCTGAAAAAAATTTATAACAAATACATGAAGCCCACAAATAAACAAAAATCTAGGATATGATACAATTCAATTATGAATAGGCAGAAATCTTCAACTTGATATAAATAGCAAAATTAACAAAATTGTACAACAAATTTATTAATTCTTATAATTTGTTGGACGATAACTATATTTTTATAATTTAGGTCATTTATACCTAATATAATAATACCTGTTATGAGAATTGTCGGATGAAGTTGAAAATGTTTCTTCATACGACTGAATGTGGCAAACCTGGAGTGATTCCGCCTGTGAACAGAATTCCCTTTGGGAAAGAAAGAACAATAAATTGTTAGATATCAAAGAGCAAGGCAAAAATTTAGCAAGCCATCATTAATGGCAGATGCACACTTGGGAGCAAAGAGCAGATATCATGGATAATGCTGACATAATCTGCTATACTGACGGGTCCAAAATGATTGGACCTTGCGGAAAGTCAGGAATGGGAGTTTGGGTCCCTCATTTTCAGATCGAGGCATCAATCGCACTGGGTTCTTATACTACAGTATACCAGAGTGAATTGTTAGCCTCAAGTTTTTGCCTTAAAGAACTTTTTGACAGAAACGTTATAAATAGAACTATATTTATCCATATACTCTGACAGTCAAACAAGTATTAAAACAAGAGGAAATGTAGAGATTAAAATTGAACTAATTAGGGAAATCAAAACCTATAGCAAAGAACTACATGATAGAAATGATAAAATCACTTTAAAATGGATTCCAGGACATCGGGGGTACTATGGTAACGAAAGAGTGGACGAAATTACAAAAAGAAGTACTAATAGTACATTTACAGGACCGGAACCATACATGGGCATCACTGCACAAATTTGTACAAGCAAAATAAACAATTATACGTGGGAAAGGGTTACTTCTAAAATCATGGAAAAAGAGAGTCTGTGCAAATAATCCATAAATACTGGAACTACGAAATTCATACCAACATACCTACACGAATTGGCTATTATGACTTAATAGATTGAGGGCGGAATTCAAAGACAAAGCTGAGTGTGTGTGTTCACTCGCACTCACCTAAATGGAGTGTCACTGACTCACCAGTTCAAATTCATAGTTGAGAGGGGTCCACCCCAACAGGGGGCACACAACAGGGGCACACTCAGATTACACGAGTTTGACAGTGCACTCAGGGGACACTCAACGCTTTTTCAACTTAAGTTGGCAGCCCTGACAGTATGTTGTAGGGGAAGTTCCCCTGGTTTGAGGGAAAAGGGACGGGAAAATTCCCTCTCACATTCCGCACTGATCAATAACAATAATCTCAAAGGTTACTCTTTTCTTTGTATTTTTGCTTTTTATGCTATTATCCTTGTTCCTTGGGGAGCCAGGACATACGCCTGATCAGACAAAGACGAAAGTTATTGGTCCTCCCGCCTGGATCGGGGCAGCCACAAGTTTAATTGAATCATTGTTGCTTGTTTGATGAAGTGCTAATATTTTGTGTTTATTATGTATTGAGTAGTAGTATTGAATTGATAATTATTTATAGAGTTGTGGCGGAAAAGAAGTGAGAAAATGAGAAAATAATTATTCGCAAGTTAGTTTAGAAGAACAGATATGAAATTGAAAATAGGGAAGAGTTATAGGTATAATGGGACTGTTGGACAAAATGAAGACGTGAGGTTTTGGGAGAGGTTCAATCAATCACATTTTCTTGGAATTCTCATTGATTGTACATCCTGATGAATGGAACCAGCACTTTAAGCTGTGGAGGTTATAAATATTTTCCATTTATTTTAGGCTCCTTCAGGTTCGTAGTTGTCCATGACTGTCTCTTTCCCAAATAGGCATAGTTTGCGAAATATTTTGTTGTTGATTGTATAACATTCAAATGGGATCTGTTGGTCACATCAAACATGTACTTAACTACCGTTTAGAAACAGCCTACCTACTCTCATGTGTATGTACTCTCACGTAGTTTTTGAATAAACTCCGAACTAAATAAACGATGTATGCTCTACTATATTACCAGTACCTATACCTACGTGAAAATAATAATAAAAGTTATCAGTTGATGCACTTAAGTGACCTCCTGCCTTCACTCAAGATATTACACCGTTGAGCTGAGGGTGAAACTCAACTCAACGCCATTTTTTGTTTATGAATCCCGTTGAGTGTGCATTTTGGTTGCACACTCAGTACACCCTCAGGGTCGGCCTCAAATCATGTCTATGAATCACACAGATGCATGAATTCCTTTATCGATACACTCGATTCCGCCCTAAGAATACGAAGGGTCATGAGGCACCTGACAGGCCACTACGCCGTTAGGTCAAAATTTAATCAGAAAACGCTGCAAATTATTACATAATGGTTCATTATTTCTGAATCAGATAGCCAGCTATAGTAACCAGCATGCTCTGGCGCTTTCGCCAGTCTCTTTTCTAGTATCCACCTCTGTTCTCGTGTTACAGGCTGCGCTCCCAATGGGGAGCAAATGGATGATCGTACAGCCACCCGAGTGGTCTCATTCAATCCACGGAGCTAATTTCTATAGGAATCAAACTAAAACCGTGGGTACACTGGATTCCAAAAGCATCTGGGACCTATCCCAGTCGATTCTGCGTCCGAAATTACTTGGGTGCCGCGGCGCCTCCTCTCACTCCACCCCGCTCACCAAACAAAAACACCACCCACAGTGACCAACACTCAAAGCCTCGAAAAAGACACTTTTTCGCCCGTTTTTGGCCCAAAGCATCTATGCGAGTAAAGCGATCGGGATGGTTAAACGTTAGGACCAACTAGACCACAAATGGAGTCTATGTGCGAAAGAACGGATTTTTTGACATTTTATGTCTTTACTATGGCACATAAATGATAAAGCGTCACGCGGGGGAGCGTCACGCGGAGAGCGTTACGCGGAGATTCCCTAATGATCCCACGATTCTGAGATTTGGTATGTAGCCCCTTGAGGGACTTCTGAACACAACTGACCGATCCCGGATCAGCTGAGTGGCTCTAGAATCAAAATTTTTCTTTAATGATCCCACGATTCTGAGATTTGGTATGTGGGCCCTTGAGGGACTTCTGAACACAACTGACCGATCCCAGATCAGCTGAGTGGCTCTAGAATCCAGTTTTTTCTTTAATGATCCCACGATTCTGAGATTTGGTATGTGGGCCCTTGAGGGACTTCTGAACACAACTGACCAATCCCAGATCAGCTTAGTGGACCTAGAATCCAGTTTTTTCCCTAATGATCCCACGATTCTGAGATTTGGTATGTGGGCCCTTGAGGTACTTCTGAACACAACTGACCGATCCCAGATCAGCTGAGTGGCTCTAGAATCCAGTTTTTTCCATAATGATCCCACGATTCTGAGATTTGGTATGTGGGCCCTTGAGGGACTTCTGAACACAACTGACCGATCCCAGATCAGCTAACAAATCAATTGTCGATCTTTTTCTTTGTCGGTTTCTAATCAATACTTTTAACGAATAAATAAGAAACAAAAGATAGGATTGTATGGAATACCCTCATATTAATAATTAACTACAACGAAAAATATAGGATTGTATGGAAAACCCGTCCAAGTCTTCATAGACAGTCAATCATAACGGAAGGGTTTCCTTTATGGAATTAAGGAGGTGCTCCGCCGAGCGCTGCACCCTAAGGCACCGCGCCCTCAAACCCCCCTGTTTGGCCAGTGCTTCACACAATGAGGCAATGCGATCATCGTGCGACTTTACCATTTGTTCTGCTTCCACTCATTGGGTTTCGAAGAGATCCCTTACTGCCTCCAGCATCAAAACTTTGACAAGCTGTGGAGCACACGTTTTTGTTTAGAAAGATCAAATAAGTAGTTAGCAGAATGCCGAGTAAATGAAGCCCTACTTCTTACAAAATTACGATTTTACCTACAGAACGTTACTCACTCTCTTGTCCACCCAGTTCGATCCAGTTCAAATATACAAAATAAACAAACTCTAGCCTACACATCGTACTTTTCTCATCATCGGCCATTACTCAGCGTTACAAATTCTGATGATAATAATGATGTAATTATGGAATGAGTAAAACAAAATTGTATTTTGAAATTTATTTGAATAAAAAAAAATATTTTTTTTTTAAACGTGTTTTTGCAATAAATTTCCACAAACAAAAGTACAATACGGGGTTTTATAGGAAGGGGAAAGGGGGCGCAAAGACATAAAATGTCTCTCGTGGTTGCGTACTTGTACGAAAGCTGTATCCACCGTATGAGTTTCCAAATTTCATACGGGCCAGCGAATTTTCTTTGATATAGGCGAAAAAATAATAGAGCGTATATGAATCACGTATATGAATAGCCAGTACTTCTTTCCACGTACCCCTTTAAGTAAATTCTTAGGCCTTTTATGGCCCGGACGGCGAACGGCGGACGGACATTTCAAATTTGGATTCTACGCACCTTGAAACGTAAAATGACAAAGTTTGAGGGGGGGTTATAAAAATGTTTTGCTATAGGCTTATTATTGGAAATAATAAACCGAAAATCCGAGAGTATAAGGCAAATGCGCATGCGAGTGTGTAGAGACTATGGAACAATATTTACGCGAATGTCCTATTTACTATATGTAGATCTAGGCAGTTCAGTTTTAAGGATAATATAATTACCATAGATGACATTAAAAACAGTGACTAGAGTAAAATTCGGTACTTTCCTGTTATCTGGTACCTGCGAAAAAATTCTTTCCTGTTATTTGGTACGTTGCAGGAAAAAACCACATCATGTCAGGTTTGATTTGAGAATGCAACACAAAATTGTTACTGCCTCACCTTCTGTTTCCCACTATGCGGAGTCTTCGTTTGAAGATGCAAGGGGAATGAGGGAGCTGAAAAAGAGTTACAGACTCCCAAAGCTAGAGTTGGTAAAATTTGACGGGGATGTGAGAAATTGGATAGGTTTTTGATCAATATTTCAGAAAATTCACGTACCAGATAACAGGAAAGAATTTTTTCGCAGGTACCAGATAACAGGAAAGTACCCTGTTATCTGGGTACCCCTGAATACCCGATAAACGTAAGAATTTTATTCTTACATTTATCGGGTATTCAGGAAGGTTGAAGGAACCTTTCCAAAGTATTAGAAGTAAAATTTAATTTATAAGTAAAGTATTATCCTGAGCAAAACCCGATTATAAGCCTCTCAGCTAGAATTTACTAATAACATACTAAAAAAATCTCTAAAAATGGCTAAAAACGGCTAAAAATTGTTCAATTTATATTTTTTGGTAGAATATTGCTCAAATAAAGCTTATCAACTATAAAATAGAACATCCAAAAATGTATGTACACAATTATGCTGAAAAATGTACTTAAAACTCATTAAAATTTGCTAAAAAATCGATAAAAACTGCAAAAACCCAAAAATCGTACTTAAACCCTAGCAACGACTCGGTTGTAAGCGGAAATCATCAGAACGGAGTTTAGGTGAAACGTATGTACTCTGAACTTGGTATTAGAACCTCTTGAAACTCATACGGTGGATACAGCTTTCGTACAAGTACGCAACCACGAGAGACATTTTATGTCTTTGTGCCCCCTTTCCCCTTCCTATAAAACCCCGTATTGTATTCTAGAGCCACTCAGCTGATCTGGGATCGGTCAGTTGTGTTCAGAAGACCCTCAAGGGCCACATACCAAATCTCAGAATCGTCGGATCATTAAAGAAAAAACTGGATTCTAGAGCCACTCAGCTGATCTGGGATCGGTCAGTTGTGTTCAGAAGTCCCTCAAAGGCCCACATACCAAATCTCAGAATCATGGGATCATTAGGGAAAAAACTGGATTCTAGAGCCACTCAGCTGATCTGGGATCGGTCAGTTGTGTTCAGAAGTCCCTCAAGGGCCCACATACCAAATCTCAGAATCGTGGGATCATTAGGGAATCTCCGCGTAACGCTCTCCGCGTGACGCTCCCCCGCGTGACGCTTTTTCATTCATGTGCCATAGTAAAGACATAAAATGTCAATAATGAAATAAAATAAGTTATTGTAGTACGTTGAGATAAAATAAACATAAATATTAGATACAACAAAATAGATATTATGATAAAAGGGTGGCCCCCAAATGGAAATTTGAAATTTCCCTGACCGAACTTTTGTTTCCCCCGACCAAAAATATCAAAATCAAATACTGTTTTTTGTCATTTTTACGCATTTTCAAAGAAAAATTGAGCTATTTACTCGTAGATAGCTTCAACATTTAAAAATCGGCAGGAAGTTGGCGGGGACCCCCTACATATCCATTTCGTACATCAAGGAATACAATCCTTGATTTTAACGTCGTTTATATACACACACACACACACACACACACACACACACACACACACACACACACACACACACACACACACATATATATATATATATATATATATATATATATATATATATATATATATATATATATATACTCGGCCCTTCGGGCCTCGCAAGGGGCTCCGCCCCTTGATCCCGCTAGGGGGGGTTCGCCCCCCCGGACCCCCCTAATCTATACTCGGCGCTTCGCGCCTCGCCGGATCTTTTCTCTTTTCTACTGTGTAGAAAACGAGGATAATTTGCTATGCAATTCGTCTCACGAGAAAAAAAAAAAAAAAAAAAAAATTCAGGCCTGGCCGGGATTCGAACCCACAACCTTCGTCTCACGAGAAAAAAAAAAAAAAAAAATTTCAGGCCTGGCCGGGATTCGAACCCACAACCTTCGTCTCACGAGGAAAAAAAAAATTTTTTTTTCAGGCCTGGCCGGGATTCGAACCCACGACCTCTCGCTTCCCATCTCGGGACAAAAAACGTTACACAAAAAAAGTGGACATTTTAAAAAAATTATTGGGGGTCGGCCTAAGAATTGCATAGCAATTTATATATATATATATATATATATATATATATATATATATATATATATTTATATATATATATATATATATACTATATATATAGAGTATATATATAGTGTTTTCCCAGAAACTCTCTTGAAATACGGCTTAAAACATTCGTTCCTTCTTGGCAAAATACAGATCGAGTTCGTTGGCCGATCGCCAAATTCAAATTTGCAATTTACAGTGTCTCAAAAAATTCTAAAAAATCAGTTTTTTGACAATAGGGCATGTGGGGTGTCACAGTCGAAATATTTTTCAGCGCTGATTCGATTATGACCACTCCCAGATCTCTAAGATTCACAAAGTCCTAGGTTAAGTATACAAACTAGTTGTTGGGACTCTCAATGGATCAGTCCACTACTCTGCTTGGTATGCTCCCTAGTTCAATACTCAGTTGATTTTTCCCACACATGGTTTACTACTAAGTGTTGTAGTAACCGAGAGCCAAAGACATATCGATGTCACAATGTATCTGCGTGTTCCTCTTTGAACAGTTTAACCACCACTCTTGATAATTATTTCTGACATTCGGAAAAAACACCTATGAAATAATATGTAGTATGATAAAAGACCAAACTTATATTCACTTTGTAAATTTTCTATTGCACTAGATCAACTGAAACTGATTTTTGTTATTTTCTTATGTAATTGGGTTCGCCCGTTTGATTAATAAATAAATAAAGTAGGCTGTTGAAGTTCGATTGTTTTGGAGTTAGAATGTACCTAAGAACGCTGCGAATTATTACATAAAGTTTTCATTAAAAAAATTCCCTGACATTTGGTGGTTTTTGCAAAATTTACTGACATTTCCCTGACTTTTCCCGACGCTAAGAATTCCCTGACAATTCCAGGTTTTCCGTGACTTTTGTTTGGGGCCACCCTGGATAAGATATGTTAAAGGGACATTGAATCTCATCAGGCCAAACGAAAGTCATTGGTCCTCCCGAGTATCAGGCTCCCATGAATTGAACTGGCAGATGCACACTTTGAGGAATTACCTTTCGTTGATTTCTGTCAACTCACTGGTTTTGAATAGTCGTTTCAATTCTAACCGTAAAATGTTCCAATAAGACACACTAAAAATCCTGAGTGCAATGAAAGCTGACGACAAGAGAATGAAGAATCTTTGAAGGCGACTCATGAACTAACTAATCAGGTTTTTCACGGATCATAACCATTACATAAATGACAAACATTAATTCATTCACTTGGAACCGCACCAAGTATTGTAAAGCATTACTAGGTATTGTTACAAGTAACTAGGTATTGAATCCTAGGAGGTAGATTATTTGGGTAATAGCTTTTGGAGTGAACAACTTGATGACACAAATTTTGCATAAATGATTACATCAGGGGTTGAAAAGGCCAAATTTTGGCACTTGGAATACATTTTTGAAGCCTCTTCACATTCAAACGAACTGAAGATGAACAGAGTGAAGATAAAAACAAGTAGAAGGTGGTATAACAGCTTTATCGTATTTTTAGCATAACCGTATAGATATATTTAGAACATATAAATACTATGCTGGGACATTGCAAAAGATGTGAGATTCTGTGAAATGAATTGAAAAAGCTATGATAGCTAAAAGCAATTGCAAAAGCTATGATAGCTAAAAGCAATTGCAAAAGCTATGATAGCTAAAAGTAATTGCAAAAGCTATGATAGCTAAAAGCAATTGCAAAAGCTATGATAGCTAAAAGCAATAATTGCAAAAGCTATGATAGCTAAAAGCAATTGCAAAAGCTATGATAGCTAAAAGCAATTGCAAAAGCTTTAACAAAAGATATTATTGCAAAAGCTATGAGATTCTGCGTAAATATGCCAGAGTTAATCACGTGCAAATATGCTGTAGCCACCAGATTCATAATCAACGAACTTCATAAGGAACGAATTTGGAATTTAGACGATTTTGACAGGAACTCGAACTAGAAGATTTTGTTAAGTTTCAAAGATCCGTATTAAGGAACGATTGCACTAGCTATCATTGATTAAATACAATGCAATTGTAAGAACAGACCTAAGTATCATTCCATTTAATATATATATTATATCAATTGTACCCACTCAGGATTCTTAGCGACTTTAGTAATATTTGGCTCTGTGTGTAAGTATCTTAAGATGAACTAAAATTTCGTTGGACTACATAATATAAGCTCTGTGTGTACCTTAAGAAGAAGTAAAATTTTGTTGAACTGTATAATATAAGCTCTGTGTGTATCTTGAAAAGAACTAAAATTTCGCTGAACTATATAATATAAGCTCTGTGTGTATCTTAAGATGAACTAAAATTTCGCTGAACTATATAATATAAGCTCTGTGTGTATCTTAAGATGAACTAAAATTTCGTTGGACTTTATTAAAATTTCATTGAACTACATAATATAAGCTCAGTGTGTACCTTAAGAACTAAAATTTCGTTGAACTACATAATATAAGCTCAGTGGGTACCTTAAGAAGAACTAAAATTTCATTTAACTATATAATATAAGCTCTGTGTGTATCTTAAGAACTAAAATTTCGTTGGACTACATAATATAAGCTCTGTGTGTACTTAAAAAGAAGTAAAATTTCGTTGGACTACATAATATAAGCTCTGTGTGTACCTTAAGAAGAAGTAAAATTTCATGAACTATATAATAAAAGCTCTGTGTGTATCATAAGAAGAACTAAAATTTCGTTGGACTACATAATATAAGCTCTGTTAGTATCTTAAGAAGAGTGCGGTGCTTGAACAAAGACAGTTCCTCCTATTCAACTCTACAGTCTTGGGGAGGTACCTATATCATAATAATCCTAAAAATATTAAACAAGGTATGCTTGACTTTAAATTCCCAGACATTTCATTTACATGGAATGAACAATTATACGTACTTATTGTAAGATTTTAAGCATGCAAAATGGTTATCACCGATCCCAATCAATGATATTAGTAGCAAACCATCTAAGCCCTAAATTAAACGATTCCAGTGATTTCACTGAAATCAGATGAAAACGCTGCAAATTATTGCACAGAGGTTGATTATTTCTGAGTTGTATAGCTCTTCAGCACAGAATACCTGTCTATATTATTAAACGAATCATTAGATAGGTATCTAATGTGTCTGCATAGGTGTAGACACTAAAAAAAAAATAATCTAATAAAATTAATAACGCACCTAAATTTTCCCTACACGAACTGATGATGCAGTGCCGTGGATAGGCAAAACTGTGGCGACTTCGCGTATGCCGCTAGCTTGCTTTCTAGTGGTCATTTAGTTCCCTCTAAAAACCATAGGTCGCGGCTCCGTTATAGCTCACAGCGAGAGAATGGAAGCTCGTACGGCTTTCCGGATGACTTCATTCGATTTTTGGGGAAATATAAAACTAAAAAAACATTACTGTAACCTACCTTGAAAGTTTTCAAGATCTCGATTTTTCAGTTTTTCAGCCCTGAATTACTAACCTCTAGGATTGATCAGAATCGATGCCACTGATGCTGGCACATCCCCGGCCGATGTATGATTTTTCAGCCAAATTTCATAAACTTTGGTCCATTAGTTTTGAAGAATAGCTCTGGACGGCTGACAGACGGATTTGTTTCATTCGATTTTTAGATTCTATGCATCTTGAAACGTGAACCAACAAATATTGAGAGGGAGGGAGCAAAAATTAATTGTTTCTTTGTCGAAAATAATAAACCAAAATGAGAAAATTATAAGTCTTACAGGGATTTGAACGTTCAGCTCATGCTTCTGGTTCTCTCATTCATCTGAATGAATAAAAATGCCATGGGGATCATCTGGGGCCTACACCACATAACCCCTCCCCGATAGAGTAAATCGATAAAACATTAGATATTGAGATTACAATGAATATTGCATGGATTTCAAGTTTCCATTTTGCGCAGAAGCTGACAATAATATTAACGGAATGAAATTATTAGGAGATATCTTAGGGCCAAACACGCAAAATCTGGAGAACTCATCGAAATTGGGTAAATTTGATAGAAACAAGATCATGAAAGACAAATAATTTTTCTATGGTGTTCTAGGAAGAAAACGGAAGTTCATAAAAACGTTTTCTGTTTCTAAGAAATATACGGTTACAGTGTTAGATCGATTTCAAGGGTTACGTCATTATCAGTAACAAACTCATCATAAACCAAACAATATATTATTCTGACCCAGGTTTCGGGAATATTCGGCCTCATAAACAAATTTACCTAGGATTCCTCCAATATTTTTTTAATTTCATTCTTTTTAAAAATTTAAGGACTTTGTGTGCTCAACAATATTGAAGCAAAAACTAACCTAATCTAAATATGCACAAAAAAAGGGGATTTCAAGATTCTAGCTTTTTTACTGAATTTTCGTATAAAAGTAAGCTACTGCTATTATATGGCGTAAAATAACCTGAGCCAAAAGCAGGAGAAAGTATTGCAATGGCTACAAAACGTTTTAAATGAAAAACTGTTCTTCATTGAAATCCGATTTTCAACAAAGTTGATGTCAATTGTGCAAGATTAAGCAAGTGCGTAATTTTGTCTCACTTTCGAGATCTTTACGAAAACCATTAAGATTGACAAAAAAATTTTATTGGCCCATAAATAACGATTTTAGCAAGGGGAGGAGGGGGGGGGGGGGGTATGGGACATCCTGTAAAAAATATGAATAATACTTAAACACAAAAGTTGTTAAAATTTAGGTAGACATTTAAGAAAAAATAAGAATATTCGGAAATGAATTGGTATATATAACTTTAATTAAAAATAGGTACAAAATTTCTTAGTCTAGAATTTCCGAAGTTTTATTTATTTTTCCCCCCCAATTTTTTTCATAATTATTATTTTATTTTTATTTTTCATTTATTGTAATAACATAGTTTTCTATGAGATTTCTTTGAAATGCGCATCTCAATTTTGGCCGGCCATCGTGATGACTGAAAAGTAGTAGGTAAACCGAACTCCCCAACATCAACGAGGGACTCCATTTGCGGGTTGCCTACCACCGCGCCTTAACGGATGTGATAGCGGAGTTGACGTGTCGAACCTTTCTATTTTTAGAGAAGGTGTATTGTCTCATCGTGCTTTCTTCACAACCATTTCAGTGAAGAACATTATAACAATTTTATATATTATTATAATAGTTAGAACATTGATATAACAATTTTTTCCGCGTAGTGGTGGATATAGGTAAGAGTATAAGGATATAGGAAAAGTAGCGTCAGCGGCTTCAATAACTTCTTTATGTGACTGACCACCACGCGCGCGTTACGTGTTATAACCTTCATATTCTGTAACATAACACGTCACACGTATACAAACACCCGAAAAATTTATAAAATATTCACGAAAACTACCAAACAATTATTGCTGTAGATCGCGAAGTTGATTCGTACAGAGTGATAGTTGGTTCCAGTAGACGGGGAAGACGGGCACGTAGCATATTGTGCGCCAAGGAAATCGCCAACGAAGGTTATCGAGTTGAATCGCGAGTTTGCTAACATGCCACCAACCGGCCTAAAAGTTTTCAATTCTTTCAGTAAAGAAAAAGAACTGTTTGTTCCGAAGAATGGGAGGAGGGTTAACTGGTACAGCTGCGGTCCTACAGTGTACGATACGTCCCATATGGGTCATGCGAGATCGTATATCTCTTTCGACATAATGCGTCGAGTCCTGCGTGATTACTTCGGCTACGATGTTTTTTACGTGATGAATATCACAGATATAGACGACAAAATCATTAAGAAGGCCCGTCAAGATTATTTGTATGAAAAATATATTCAGGAGAACCGAACCGTTGATAAAGTGTTAGGCGACGGAGCTCGAGTTGTTCTACATGTGAGAGACCTTATAAAAAATGCACAAGATCCCGCTTTACGTAACGTTTACGAAGGATGGAAACAGAATATGAACACAGCTTTAGATCCTCTTCAGAAAATCCTAGAAAAAGGAGGCGGAGACGACACTTCTCGGGCGTTGGAAAACTTCTTGGTAGCAGCCAAAAATCCTTTCAGTTCGTGGTTGGACAAAGACCAGGGTTCCACCGTATCGGATAATTCCATTTTCAGTAAAGTTCCCAAAAAGTTCGAAGAGGAATTCCACGAAGATATGGCTGCTCTTAACGTTCAACCTCCTGATGTGTTAACAAGAGTAAGCGAGTACGTGCCAGAAATCGTGGATTACATCAAAGTAATTATCGACAACGGTTACGCCTACGAGTCCAATGGCTCGGTTTACTTCAGCATTTCGAAATTCAAGAATTCCGGCAAGCACACGTACGCCAAACTCGTGCCAGAAGCTTTAGGAGATACCGCCAAGTTAGCGGAAGGAGAAGGTGAGCTTTCTGCTTCAAAAGATAAAAGGTCTGAATTGGACTTTGCTTTGTGGAAAGCCTCGAAACCGGGTGAGCCCAGTTGGGACAGTCCCTGGGGAAAAGGAAGACCTGGATGGCACATCGAATGCTCGGTGATGGCATCGGCCATTTGCGGAGAAGGGTTGGACATCCATACGGGTGGAGTTGACTTGAAATTCCCTCATCATGACAACGAAATCGCCCAAGCGGAGGCATATTTCGAGTCCGATGACTGGGTTAAGTATTTTCTCCATTCCGGCCATTTAACCATAGCCGGATGCAAAATGTCGAAATCACTTAAAAACTTCGTGACTATAAAAGACGCCCTGAAAAAGTATACGGCAAGACAACTGCGTTTGGCTTTCCTGATGCACTCATGGAAAGAAACTCTGGACTACAGCGATAATACAATGGAGCACGCTGTGGGATATGAAAAAATGCTGAATGAGTTCTTCATGACGGTAAAAGATTTGAGTGAGTCGAAAACGCCTACTGGACATTTAAAGAAATTCAAGAAATGGCAGGTGGAAGATTTGGAACTTAATAATATTTTTATGGCGACTAAAGAGAAAATACATAATGCTCTTTGTGACAATATAGATACAAGGACTGTGTTGGATAGGATCAGGGAGTGCATATCTTGTTGCAATCTGAGCGTTTCAAAGGGTACAGTGGACATTTGTCTATTGATGAGGGTGGCGTCCTATTTTACTGCACTAATGACTATGTTTGGAGCTGTGGACGATAAGGAAATCATCGGATTTCCCATTTCCTCGAAGGAGGTGGACTTCGAGGGTACTGTGATGCCATACCTAAGAATCCTGGGGAGCTTTAGAAATGAAGTGCGCGACCTCGCTAAAGAGCTTAAAGCCGGGAAAATCCTCCAAGCCTGCGATAAGCTCCGGGACCAAACTTTGCCTCCGCTCGGAGTCAGATTGGAAGACAAAGAAGACGCGTCGGGATGCGCCGTCAAACTTTTCGACCCCAAACAGCTTGAGAGGGAACGAGAAATGAAGAAGAAAGCAGATGAACAGAAAGAACTCATGAAGCTCAAGCGGCAAAAAGAATTGGAGCAGAAGGAAGCGCTCAAGAAAGTACCACCGCAAGAATATTTCAAGACGATGCCCGACAAGTTTTCAGCTTTTGACGCCGACGGTATGCCAACCCACGATGAGAAAGGGAAAGAAATAAGCAAAAATCAACTTAAAAAATTACAGAAGACTTACGACGCCCACAAAAAGGAATATGAGGAATACATTAGCAGCCAAAGCTGAGCTGTTGGTTACCAATATTGACTTACGAGCATGACAACTTGAAGTGAATAAAATTATCATACTACTACCAACGGGGATGGAGAAAAATAATCGTCATGCATCAAGCCAATTTAAATAAAAATGGCAAATGCCAATTTTATTGTTAATACTTATTTATATTAAATTGCTGAAAATCACATAACACATTTGGACAGTGCTTACATTTAACTTATTCATGTTGTTTAACTATGTGCCTCTACCACATACAATGGTAATATTTTTGTAATCACATGTGTACGGCTATGTACGGTTAAATGGTCAACTTTAAAAATGCCTTCCTACTTAATATGAATAAAACTTTCACTACTGAAGCTTTATTTTCATTTACGTAATTCTAGACATGAATTAGGGAATTAATCATTTGAAGTTTGATGATATCTGAAGTTAAGAGTAACACCTTCAAAATTAAATTTAAAAAAAAATAGGGACAAGCAAGATTTTTGAGAAAAAAATTAGATCAATATTAACCAGATGAGGATGATGAGATTTTCGGATGGAAAGTCGCTGATTACGAGTTTATAAACGCATAATTGAGAACGAGATTTCATTATAAGTTAAATTATATTTTCTCCTTAGCCCAAACAGTCGATTACATGACAAGAAGTTAAGAGAAAGAAAGGTTGAGGAAGATTAAAGTCAAAAGTGAATGGTGCTTGTCTCATACGCAAAGAGAAACGCATTTCTTAGGCGATTTGAGAATTTCTCCTCAAATGAAAACCAACAAGTTTTGAGGAGATAGCAGTTTTCTTGGTTGATGTTCGATAGTAATGAAGATAATGAAAGAAAAACATTCATATTTAAAATAAAGTAATGATTTGAGAAATCAGTAAACTCATGCTGAGTATCTACACTACATATAGTGTATATAGTGATGTCTTATTTTTTCCCCTGTGAAATATGTGTTTTGTGTCTCAAGTTAAAAATGTTTCAATTCAATTAACTCAGTCAACTGATCGAAAAAGACAATAATTTCAATCGTCTCTTAGTGTTCAAATCTATCAAATTTCTACTTCCTGGGTGTAATAGGAGAGAATTTAGCAAACAGCTGATTAGGAATGAGCCAATCATCTTTTAGTGTCCCAGAGAGTCTCTCTATCTAATCTCAACTTCCTAGGATGAACAGGAGAGATTTTAGCTCACTCAGCTGATTAGGAAAAAGTCCAGTCATGCAGCATGACCCCATGAGAGAATTTTTGAAGAATATTACCGATTTTTACAACCAGCGAACGGCATTATTTCGATTTTTGACTGATTTTTCAACTTTGAAATTTTTGAAAACTTGATACATATTCTTATAGGAAATTTTACGCTGATTCCGAATATACCACATGTTAGTATGCTGAAAAAATTATTTCACACGACAAATCGCAAAAAACAGGCTATTTTGAAATTTTTGACTACATTTTTGAAAATTTCAACCCGAAGATGTAATCCGATCAAGCTGGCCAACGAACTTGAACTTTCGTTTTGTGCCCTTAACATTTTAAAATTTGTTTGAAGTTTCTAGCACAATTCTACGGACAGTTATCGTCTGGAATGACACATACATATATACATACATATATACATACATACATAAAAAAATGCGTTAAACTTCAGAATATGATTCAGAATAGCCTGAAACGGATTTCTGCATAATTTTTTTTTCAAAAATTCACATTCTACAAATTTTGAGGCGAGAGCAATAGCTTAATTTTCTTCAAAAATTCGCTAAAAGTTCCAGTCATGCAGCAGGATCCTATTGGCGAATTTTCATAAATGGTCGTATTACATTTGTGTTAAACTCTGTTTAAATTTGAGCACTTTGGGGACAAATAAAACTGTTATTATACATTTTATAGCAAATCAACTTTTTGTCAGTAATATTCCAATGAACAAACGATTTTGTGGATTTTTTCCATTTTAGCGAATTTTTGAAGAAAATTAAGCTATTGCTCTCGCCTCAAAATTTGTAGAATGTGAATTTTTGAAAAAAAATTATGCAGAAATCCGTTTCAGGCTATTCTGAATCATATTCTGAAGTTTAACGCATTTTTTTATGTATGTATGTATGTATGTATATATGTATGTGTCATTCCAGACGATAACTGTCCGTAGAATTGTGCTAGGAACTTCAAACAAATTTTAAAATGTTAAGGGCACAAAACGAAAGTTCAAGTTCGTTGGCCAGCTTGATCGGATTACATCTTCGGGTTGAAATTTTCAAAAATGTAGTCAAAAATTTCAAAATAGCCTGTTTTTTGCGATTTGCGTGCGAAATAATTTTTTCAGCATACTAACATGTGGTATATTCGGAATCAGCGTAAAATTTCCTATAAGAATATGTATCAAGTTTTCAAAAATTTCAAAGTTGAAAAATCAGTCAAAAATCGAAATAATGTCGTTCTCTGGTTGTAAAAATCGGTAATATTCTTCAAAAATTCGCTCATGGGGTCATGCTGCATGACTGGACTTTTTTCAAGTATTCCTATCGATTTTTAGCTTATTTTAATGAAATTTAAGTACATTTTTCAGTACAATTTTGTGCTTAAATTTTTAAATGTCCTAGTTCATGTTCGATTAATTTTTTTCGAGTAGCATTCTGCTAAAAAATAGAAATTTGTTCATTTTTAGCGGTTTTTTGCCTTTTTTAGTGATTTTTTTAGTACATTTTTTGAAATTTGACCAATTTAATGTGCTCAAAAAGTGTTGTCCAACGAACTCATCCTTTCTTTTGAAATGCTTGATTTTTTGGCGAAAGAACGAAGTTTTTATCTCAATTCTATCGAGAGTTATCGTCTGGAATGACACATACATATATATATTATATATACATATAAAAAAGCGTTAAAATCCAGGAATCATTTCAGAGTGCCTCAAAACAGATTTCGATGAAGAAAATTTTTGAAAATTTGTATTTTAAAATTTTTGGAGCCATTGCAATAGCTTAATTTTCTTCAAAAATTCGCTAAAAGCCAATAATTTCAATCAACGTTTCTTTATTTGGGCAGTTCATTATTATAACAAGACAAAAAAACATTGCTACCAACATAAACTTGAACAATCTTAGATTTAATTTTCTTAAACTGATAACTTTGAATTCGATTTTTTATCACAAAAACAAAACGAACAAAAGAGAATGTAGCGCACAATCAAAGATACTTTAAACAGCCACGCAATTTGGGAACTTCCCAATAAAATTTCTAATGATTTCTGATTTCGTTCTTCCAGTATTATAGTTACCGATCTGGAAATTGGGTTGGATTTAAAAAAACATGAGTCCCACCCCACAGACATCCATGTCAAAACCGGGGAAAATGTCAAGTAAATTGACGAAATAATTGTTATTATCCACCAGGCACTTGAAATTATATTTAAATGTAACAGGATTTAATACATAATTACGTAGGTATGTCGACTTCGTAAGCGCTTAGCTACTACCATCAGTAGAAAGAGTTACGAATTTGAGTGGACGTCCCGTAACCTAGCAACTAGAACAAACAATCGGACAGCTGGTGGAATTCACCGTAAACAATCGTAAATGAGATCCCACTATGTACCTACATCGAGGATCGTACCTTTTTAGTATTTCCATATAGAGCAAGTAGGAAAATGTTTTGTTGTGTATTATGACAGTTACTTTACAGTTTTCGGAAAGTGGAAGGACGTTTATTAGGTCTTGGTATTTTCTTAGTGATTTGATGACAGGTAACATGACGTAGTAGTCAATTCGTAATGTTTCCTAGTTAAAGCAATAACTTGAGAGATGCTGTTTCTACGAGTGGTAAGTGTTCTAACCCTATGGGCTTCAGGCTGTATTAGCATTGACATATTGGACACATTCAATTTCACTATTCCTTCGTCGTGCGAAAAGTATGAATTTTTCAACATCGCGACATTGAAATGTGAACGGTGTGACGAGAAAAGGCTTTTGATTTCGACGCAGGACAAATTTTCGTGTACCTGCAACGATCTGAGCGTGATAAAGTCGCAAGATCACAAAGGAAATTTGAGGTGTGAGAAGTGTCCTGGAGGGACGTACCCAGATTTAGAGCAGAGAGCTTGCATCAGCTGTGCGAAAACCTATAGATCTTCTGAAACTGGAAAATGCGAGTGTTCTGAAGACAGCATAGTAGTTGAAAGGATGATAAATGGTACACAACTTATTGAAGCGTATTGCATTAAGTGCTCACCAGGTACTAAGCCATCAAGTGACAGGAGGAGATGTATAGCATGCCATGTGCCAGGAAATAATTGCAGCTGCACAAACAAGCCTTACATTTCGCTTCCTGATAACGAATGTGTCGAAAGTACGATTTTCACGCCATTCGGATTCAACCAGGAATCATTTGAAATAGATTATGACACGGAAAAAGTTGTTTCTCCTCTACTGAAACATTATTTACACTACGCAGTCTACGGATGCAAATTATTCAATCCGGAGAAATGCGAATATCTAGCCAACATGTGCGTTTTGAGTATGTACCAGGATACTGTGCCAGGCGGGCCTTGCAAAATTCTAAAAGATCTGAAGAAATCAGATCCGCAGCATGGGGCCATTCCATGGATTTACTACCCAGAAAGTGAAGCGGTTTCAATCATCAACAAGAGGAAAGTGAAAACGAGGTACACCATGATGGCTGATGAAGAAACTAGTTATGTAAAAATCATTCTGAGCAAATGGTCTTTGAATGGAACATGGCTGGGATACATCGAGGGTTTCAAGGAATTTCAACTCTGTCCAACAGGCAGACCTCTCACGAAAATTAGATATTTGGCCGATTTTCAGCAGGATTGCTATGTACCAATAAAGGACATTCTTCGAAATAAAGAACCATTTTTCTATGATGTATACATAAAATATGATGACGGTAATCAAACAATGTTGCAGTCAATACCACTGCTAAATTTGAATTACAGAATGAGGAAAAAATATTCTAACCGATTAGATATGGCACAGTGGCAATTAACCAGACGTGCATTTGTTGTCGAGAATGCAAATGCAATCCCTTCAAGACGGAACACTCAGTTTCCCACGCTGATACGCTATCTTAAGTCTGTGGTATTGAGATTCAGCATCCGAAGTGACTCGGATCCTGGGGTTGTTCAGATCCCACTCCTGATTTTATCCTACGGAGAAATAATTGGTGATGACATCTCTATGGACAAACCAGTTAGAATAACTTTCAAAGTGGATTTCGTGGGGCCCGACAATGTAAAAAGAAACGTGGACATTGCATTCGCCGTTTTGTTTTCGGTTTCATCAATTTGGTCAATAATTCGGACCTGGGCTTACATAAAAAGGTCGGGACACAGAGCTATTGACTTGGTCGCGGTACTTCACCTGTGCATCATAGCTTGCGGACACTTAGCCAACGTATTTTTCTTTGTGATATCGATAACTGCAGTGCAATCATTCGTGTACTACAAATGGCAGGCTGTCCCACACAGCCTACTCCCTTCATCAAGACTGCATTACTACGTTAGGACTTACATCATAGTCGCCTTCCCTCTTAAAATAGTTGAAGTACTGAACATGATGTGGCATCATTTTACTGTCGATATCTTCCTAATCGATTGGGAGCAACCAAGAGTTCAAAAACAGACAATATTTTCAGTAAGTGCATGGAGGACGTACTTTGTAGCAAATAAATGGTTGGAAATTCAAACAATAAGGAAAACCAGTATTCTACTGCAGCTTTGTCTGGTGATTTTTTTCCTCAAAGTTTGTGGGCTAGAACATTGGGCGTTGAAGGAACCAGGGACAAAGCTCACATCACCTTCTGTGTCAGAAGATAAAGTATTCAGGTTTGCTGTTTCGTTCATAGTTTATGTTGTTATATATGTAGGCCAACTTTTGATAATGGGAGGGCTTTATGAACGCTACATAAAGAATTTTATTCAAGAATTTGTAGATATATGTTCACTAGCGAATATCAGCGTTTTCGTGCTGGCATTAGACAACTATGGTTTCTACATACATGGGAGGTCAGCGCACGGGTTCTCAGACACTGACATGGCAACTCTGCGCAGACACTTACGACGCGAAGAAGAGGACATGGTGGGTCATCGCGGATTGGTTCCAGCATCTGATCACCAAACTTTCCAAATACACATACCCCACAAACTCAAAACCATTTACAAATCCTTCTTCAACAAGATATCTGGGCATCGAGGAGTTTCTCGAGTTCTGCTGAAGAAACAACTGAAAGGAGGGAACAGTGGGGGAGCCGGAGATAGCATCATGGTGACTTACGTAACAATCAATAGATTTTTAGCAGCTTTCATTGAGCATGCACTAAAAGACTTGGACTATGAAGTGAAAGACAAACTTTTTTTAGAAGCCCTCCTAGACATAGAATTATGTAACACTGAGGAGAAAGGAATATTCTTCAACGACAACGGCCATTCATTTGATAACGTTCTATACTACGGGAATGAGCTCACACTGTTTACGTTTGATCTCATACTTTTTTCTTTTATAGAAATACTATCACAGAATTCATTGCTTGCTGCGATTTTGACTCTGTTGTTCGATGAAGGCATTGCCAGAACTAGGAAATTTTGGTGTAGGAAAAACTTGGCCAAAAAAGCATTGATAGACGAATATTTTCTACTGTAAGTTTGCACGTTTAGATAAGATAAGCAGCTCAACATTCGTTCATGACAATACTAATCACAAACATGTCAATGAGTTTCACAAGGAAATAGAAATTCTCTAGTGACGACAACAATTGTACAGTAATAAAATTAAGATTACTCAGTGTAGTAAACTATATTAATTTTTAAACTTTTTTTAAAATAAAATCAATTTCAGTATTGTTTTACTGTCACTCAACCCAACTTCGCCTACCAATGATCACTATTAAAATATAACTTCAAGGAAAACAACCCCCCTCCCCATTATGTAGTAGAAAACAATTTATTATCTGTTGGTTCTTAGGTTAATATGAACCCCTTGCTACCAATACTAATACGTTCATGATTAATATGAATTATTAAAAGGGATTCGTAAAATCAAGAGAGGCACGTGGTCGTATTCTATTATAATTATGAAAAGGATAGCATAAACTGAAGTCTGGGTACATGAGAGTAACCTATTGGAAGTGATCGAATGTCTACTGAGTGTGAGTGACGTAATCGACTAAGTCGCAACATTATCCAAACCAAATAAATGAGGAAGCAATGAAATTAAGATCTTCAAAATAAAAATAAGAACGCTCACAAAATTTTCAACTAGGTTAAAAATTTTTGGTTTTGCAGTTAGTTTCAAAAATAATCTAAAAGAATATAATGAAGAATGATAGTACCTATGTATTTAATCTTTTCCGGCAATAACACAAGAATTTGTCAACTTCGTAAAAGTCGAGACTTCGTAAAATGCAATCGGATCATCTTCGTAAAATTTTTGTAATACGTTTTGGTTTACAGTTGATAAGTTGTTCAAATAACATTCTGCTAAAATAAATATAAATTTAACCATATGAAACATACTTATGCCATTTTTACCGATTTTTCTTTCAATTTTGGCATTTTAATTTGCTCAAAAAGTTCTATTCAACGAACTCATACATTCCCTTGAAATGATTCATTTTTTGGCGAAAGAACAGATTTTTTCATTTCATAATATATTTTATTTTTGGACCCATTGCGATAGCATTTTTTACGATTCGTGTGTGTGTCATCCCAGACGATAACTTTTCACAGGTTTGAGATAAAAATTCCGATATTGCGCCAAAAATCAAGTTAGCACAACAAATAGCACCAATTTCAAAAAATATACTAAAAAGGTCTACCAGGTTGGGTGGAAAGTATAGCTTCCTCACATATTGTAACGTGGACGTATAGAATCGTGGAATACGAGTCGAAATGATTGAATGCGAAAAAGCCCCCCTGGCGGGGTCAAGGGGCGGAGCCCCTTGCGAGGCCCGAAGGTTATTACTTTGAGCCTGACTGCTAAAATGTAAAAAACATGGAATCATATTTTAGCTCCTCGCTCTCAATTTATTATAGAAATGATCACGACGATTGAGCTCTTGCTTCCTATAGTGTAAAGTATATAAATTACCTACTAAAATGATTTAACCACCGCTTCACAAATCAAACCGTTCTCGCAATATTCGGATCTCCTGCTATGAATCACATAATCGAAACACCAGCTCAATGAAATCATCAGAAATTAACAAGCGGTTGCAATCATGTTCACAATATCAATAATTGAGAATGATCACCTGTGTGTAAACAATTATTCATATAACCATGCTCATAACTCGGCTTGTTGGCCACGCACTTCGCAGTAGTTAATATAGTATGGTTGGATAAATCGAGAGCTTTCGAACGAATGGTCAACGAATTTTGTGGGATGAAAAACGACGAAGTATCATATCCCTAGCAACGACTCGGTTGTAAGCGGAAATCATCACAATTATTGGCGCTACTTTCATCTCACTTTTCGGTGGGGGATCCATCGCTAAAACATGATTCCATGTTAATATAACAGTATCTACTTAGTACATATGTATACAAGCTACGAGTAGAATGCACATCAGGGATATAGTTCATGTTTGAATGTGCGGAAAACCCACACAATAATTGAAACTTTAATTACTACATTTACATTACATACAAAAAACGCTGCAAATTATTTCACAAAGGTTTATTATTTTTTCAATTGAGTTTGATCGTAGTTTTAGTTGGCTAGCGTACGTCATAAGGCCCGTCCAGACTCCTCGGCGTGTCCTACTTCGAATTGCCACAACCTATACTTCTATAATTATATACGCATGTTTATATTTCTAGATTTGAGCACCTATCTATTCAAATAGTTATCGCCTTAATAATATCATTATCTAAGTACGTACGAAAAGTCGAGAGGATATGTTATTAAATATGCGTAGGAAAAGCTTTGGTATTAACACACAAATATGACCTTGAAAAAAACATATTCATGCTTCGAAGGAACGCCGGCGCCGTACCCGCCAGAAGGTGCCGCGGCGCCGGAGCCTCCTCTCACTCCACCCCACCCCCCCGCTCGCCATCCCCCCTCTCCACCCACCGTGACCCCCTGCAAAGCGTGCCAGGCGTGCGCGCGTCGAAAAAGACCCTTTTTTTGCCCGTTTTTGGCCCATAGCATCTATGCGAGTAAAGCAATCGGGATGGTTAAACGTTAGGACCAACTAGACCCCAAATGGAGTCTATGTGCGAAAGAACAGGTTTTTTAAGTCAATTCTTAGGCCTTTTATGGCCCGAACGGCGGACGGACATTTCAAATTTGGATTCTACACACCTTGAAACGTAAAGTGACAAAGTTTGAGGGGGGGTTATAAAAATTTTTTGCTACACGATCACATAGGCTTATTATTGGAAATAATAAACCAAAAGTAAAATGTAAATGTATACACAACATGTGTGTGTGTGTGTATTTACTTTTTTTACCGGAGTGTCATCCCAATATTGTTTTACGTGCACAATAGTTACCTATTATTCAAGCTAATGCGATAAAATACAAAGAGCATCATCCTGGACCCATCAATCTCTCGAGTTTGAACAAAATCGGACCAATAGATGATAAGAAATCGACAATATAAGAAATTAACGTTTACGCATGCGCACAGACTACTATTTACCCAACTGCAATGCAATTTATAGGGAACTGTCTGGGAGCTAACCCGCACAATCCCTGATAATTTCATCAAAACCGTTCCATTAGACTCGGAGTTTCGCCGGCGTCAATTGATAGGTATTAGTTTTGCGCATGCGTAATGGGTATTACTCCACCAATTGCGATATAATTTATAGGGCATTTCCGTAGAGCATATACCCACCCAGCTGCCTACCAAATTTGAACGAAATCGGAAAACAGATGATGAGTTATCGACGTTATGAGAAATTCACGTTTGCGCATGCGTACAGGCTATTAATGATCCGACGGCATCGGAAATTATAGGGGACCGTCTTAGAGCTAACCCACACAATCCCTGAAAATTTCATCGAAATCGGACTGAAACTTGGTATAGTTTTGGGCGTGACAAGGATTTACCGCAGACAGACACGGAACCAAAATTGATCAAAGCAAGTTCTAAAACGCAAAAAGCAAGTGGAAATTTTGATTTTGGAGGTCAAAAATTTTTTTCAACTTCTATCACGAACACAAAACTTCCCTACCTTCGGTAGTGAGAAGCAAAACAGGCATGCAGCATGACCGTATGAGCGAATTTTCTTAAAATACCCATCGTATTATAGTATATTAAATTGTATTGAAATTTGAGCAATGTCGAGTAGAAAAAATTGTTAAATCCTGATTTTATGACAAAAAACTCACTAAATAAAATTTGGCGATTCAAAAAAAACATTTTAGATTTTTGCAGTTTTTATAGAATTTTCAGTAAATATTAATAAAATTAATGTGTTTTTCGGCATAAATTTGTGTAAATTTTTTGAAAGACCTACCTAATCGTTGATAATTTGTTTTGGCTCAAATTCTACTAAAAATGACAAATTTCACGATTTTTTGTCGACTTTTAGCTGGGACCCTTTCCCAATTAAATACCAAGTAAAACGCCCTTTCCGTTAACTCTTATCTGTAAAATGACATGAAATTCATGAGTTCTACTGTAAGTCTATGGAGGAAGGTCTAAGCTAAAATATGCTCTATATGAACTTCGGAAAGTACTTAACCCTGAATCGAATGAAGTTTGGCAGACCCAAGTCAGACCAATATTAAGGCTTAAGGCCGTTAGGTGATTTTGAAGGGCAAAAGACTAAACGGTGGGAGGTGATTCGTAATGATTCGTAGCGGTGTAGGGGGATTCACACACACACACACACACACACACACACATATATATATATATATATATATATATATATATATATATATATATATATATATATATATATATATATATATATATATATATATGAAAAAGCGTTAAACTCTAGGATTCGTTTCAGAATCCCTCAAAACAGATTTCAATGAAGAAATTTTTCGAAAATTTTGATTTTTAAATTTTTGGAGCCATTGCAATAGCTTCATTTTCTACAAAAATCCGCGGAAAGCCTGAACTTCACCCTAAATTTTGTCATTTGTACATGTAACTAAGTACTTTTTATGTGCTAGCTCCAAATGGTTCGCACTCAGTTGTTGAACGCACACAGTTATTCAAGCAATACCTCGAGCAATAAACTTGGATTATTTTGTTTTAGGATCACTTTTTTGCTGATAGTCAATATAACGGATGAATGATCATCGCTATCCTCTACATTCGTTTACATTCACTTGAGATCATCAAATGTTTTGAAAGTGCCTTTGAAAACTCGCAACGATTAGAAAACGAACTTATTTATCGATAATGTACAACAGGCAACCTGGCAGAGCACTCCATTGAGCCAAATGTACAATTGTGATAATCCAAAATTATGTCCATTAGAAGCTAGAAATCGCCTGGATGCGAATCGTAAAGCCCGAAAACGACTGGTATTAATAAACTGAAACATCTGACTAAAACAATAGAAAATAAACCCGTTGCAAAATTATCTGAATAACCTGATGTAACGGCCCACAAATATTTGATACCTCAACAGGAGTTCGAACTCGCGTCGTCACAACTACGGGAAATTTCCCCGCAGTTGCAACACTCTAACAATCAGAGCTAAGAGGCCAGGGTGACCAAACCTCTTCGACTGTGAGAGGAGAGTTATTTTCCTGGAGCGTAACATTTCCCCGGAGTCAAATACCAGCCGTCTCGGCTGGTTTGGGGTCGGACGAATGACGAAGTGTAGCTGCAGGCCGCTGGCACAGCAGATGCTCGCTGGAACAAGTCAGCAGTCGAGCGAGGTCATTGTCACGATGTGTTTTGACTCAAGTGAGTGAGGAAATGAAAGGCATAACAACAGGAAATATGATGTTTACAGACTTTTGGCTCGAGAGGGATTTAATTAATTATTGTTTCGTATGATTTCGGGTCCTATTTCGACTGCGCCACTGTAACGGGCTAAAAATATTTGCTACCTCGACAGGAGTTCGAACTCGCGTCGTCACAACAACGAGAAATTATTATTAATTTCCCGAAGTTGCGACACTCTAACGATCAAAGTCATGAGGCCAGGGTTATCAAACCTCTTCGACAGTGAGAGTTATTTTCCTGGAGCGTAACACTGATATCAGAGAAGGACACGGAATATTCTCTCTTTAAGGTTACTAAAATTATAAAAAAGGCCCAAAGTTTTCTCATCTCCAATCAAAAGGATGACAGTAGTAGACAGTAGGCCAGAAGTAGCCAGGAAAAGCACTATTTCTGCAAACACGTTTCTACGAAACATTTCAACCATTACCAAGTCAGACATCGACAAAAAATAAATAAAATCACCTTTCTACGCAACTCATTAAAGATGTAATTAAAACTGAGATGGGCAATATGCCCCGGATTTATTGACAAGGAGCTCTGGGCACCTGTGCGCCTTCTTATTGATTCAAGGGGTTCCGCTTACCTCCCGCTCCCACCTCCCCCCAGTCCTTCCTTTAGAGGCTTTTTAATGGGAATTATTATTTAAATCTATAAGAGGACAGTGCATTGTGCAGGTGCAGCTAAACAAGCGCCTAATGAGAAGCTGAGTTGGTTAGAGATTCTAACAATAACTGTACTTTTTGATGGATTCTAGAGTTTGCAAACTCTCTGCCTTGTAGTGAGCCAAGATATATCTCGGGAATGTCTGGATAAATTTAGATTAATGACATCATTGTCCTCATTGTTATCAGTCATTGGTAACTGATGATATTGTGACCGTTAATTTAAAAAAACCGCTTAGTGCACAACTTGCTAAAAACGCTGTTATTTCAATTGTTTTGAATTTTATTTATCATTTCATATTTTTTTTAAATAATGAACCTATATGTTTTAGTTGCTAGTGACGAAAACCCAGCATTTGAAATATCTTCTGAGTTGAAATCTAATGAATGAGGGGTTAGACTGAAGGGACATTTTTGCGTCTGTCACATTTCTGTTGATTGAATATGACGCCGAGGGAGCACAGCGGGAAGAATTGAGTTCAACGCTTTTGACATTTTATGTCTTTACTTTGGCACATAAACGAAATAAAATGGCGTACCGAAACTCGTAAACGAGTTCCACTATCTGCTTTACAAGCAGATACCATGTTACATGGATATGTCTTCGATTGGGGATTTCATAACGGTCGTCCTCGAGAGTTGTAAACAAATCCTTTAACTTTGGACTGTAGGCGACGGAATGTAGGATAAAGAATTTATTTTATCATTCTTGGAGGCACAAAAAGCATACTATAAATTAATGTTATTTCTCCAATACAGACGCAATGAGTTGTTGTTAACAGTCGACTGTTGTCAGTGGATGAAAATGTTTCCTATGGAGTGGAGTAAATGATGCTATTGCTTTACGTTAAGAATATTGTAACCGGCTTATTAAAATTGTTTATAGTCCAATCAACTTAGTTTAGTAATGTAGCCAGGTACGTAAGGAGGGGGAAATTGGTAGCTTGAGATGTGAACATTTATCACATAAATCAAGCGCTTTCCAACGAGTGGCGAACGATTTTTGTGCGATGAAAACTGCGGAAGTTCCATTCCCCTAGCAACGGCTGGGTTGTACGTGAAAAACACAGAAATTGTGACATCAATTTTGCGTCACGGAAATTTTTGGTTGACCCCCCAGAGCAAAGACATATCCATGTCAACATACGAATTCGAAATACTATAATATACCTACCAGTTACACTGAAAGAACTTAAAAACGCTGCAAATTATTTCACAAAGGTTTATTATTTTTGGTTAAATCATTTTAATAGGTAATTTCTATGCTTTACACTCTAGGAAGCTGTAATTTCTTATGTAGCCTCTTTAGGACATTGACTTGACGATGCCCAGGGTCCGGATCAGATGAGTGGCTTTTGAAGCTAATTTCTATGTTTTACACTCTAGGAAGCTGTAATTTCGTATGTAGTCTCTTTAGCACATTTACGTGACGATGCCCAGGGTCCAGATCAGCTGAGTGGCTCTTAGAGCTTGCATACGAGTCTGCAGGGGGGTCGGTGATGTAGCCTGGCTCGAATTCAATGAAGTACCCACGGGTGTCGGAACAATGAGTCAACACGATCGCGAATTCAATTAATTTCTCTTATGGCCCATTTAATTGATTTGTACGCCCCACCGTGCGATGCACGGGTGAGATCTGCCTAGTAATAAATACAATAAGAAAACACACATGAAAATGTCCCAATGTGTTGCAGACTCGTATGCAAGCATTTCTACTAAACCGATCAATTGCTTTGTAACCTTGGTTTGAATTAGGTACCATGTTCTTTCTTTTTATATAAATACATAGCAACACGCAAGCTGTTTTTCACATACTTTGAAAGAGAAACCTGAGTTTTAAGACACTACTTCTTCGCAGTATTGTTCTTAGTTTTCCTGATATCTCAGCTGTTCCTTTTTTCGTGAACATTGCATGAAGTGCTGCCTCCACTGATGATTATCAGGTAAAATTCTGGTTCATTGTCATAGAGGTATTTCTTTTGATTTTCACTTACAACCAAGCGCTGCTGGGGAAATGAAACTTCTTTAGTTTTCTCTGGACAAAAATCGTTCTCATTCGTTGGAAAGCTCTCGATTTATCACGCATTTCTTTCGTACTTGTTCTTCTATTTATGTCGTAGTTTTATATTTATTTATGTTATAAATGGATATAGTAAACAATGCCGCTTGTTTTGTTGTCACTTGGTTGAGAAGTTAATCTTGGTTAAAGTAATTGTAGATGCGCACCATAACAGAAAATTACCTACTTAGGTCTTTTTTTTTATCGTTTTAGTTTTTCACCTGCGAAAACTACCTCCATAAATTTGTGCAGAACGCGCAAAGTGCATGATGAGTACCCTCTCTCAATAGGTGGAGTTACAATACCTTACTCCACTTACACACGTTTCCTCGGACTCGTAGTTGACTGTAAGTTGTGGTGGACCCAGCATGTTATGGAGTTTTTGCAGTTTTCCATCTGAGTCGTTGTACAATTATTTTTTCTAGCGCAAGTAAACTCAATTGAGTATGATCATAGTTTTAGTTGGCTTGCGTACGTCATAAGGCCCGTCCAGACTCCTCGGCGTGTCCTATTTCGAGTTGCCACAACCTATGTTTCTATAATTATATACGTATGTTTATATTTCTCGATTTGAGCTCCTATCTATTCAAATAATCATTGCCTTAATAATATCATTGTCATAGAGATGTATACTTTTTCATACTTCTTGATTTATTACCCAACCTAAAACCCAAAAACATGAAGTTTGTAACGACTAAAGACCTAAAAGTTCATTATCTAAGTACGTACGAAAAGTTGAGAGGATTTGTTATTAAATATGCGTAGGCAAAGCATTGGTATTAACACACAAATATGACCTAGAAAAAAACGTATATTCATGCCTCGAAGGAACATGAAATTCGAAAGCAATACAAGTGTAGGAAGTTTTCCACGTCACCCTGGAGGTACTCCATAGGTCTCGTTACCTCACAACTGGAGGTTCACCGCCCTATTACCCTTACACTATCATATCACTCATATTTTTCCATCAACATTCATTTGAAAGTTGTGAATTTTGAGATGAGTGAATTTTGTCCTAACATGGGAATAATAATTATTAGGTCGTGCAGTTGTGGTCGTGCATGATCTGGTCCTAAAGTGTTCTGTTGCAAAGTCCTACTGCCCATTGTTATCCTAACCGTGGAATATTAGCTTGCGCAGTTGTGGTTGAGCAGGTTGGACTTTTAACACGTCAGTCTAACACTCAAAGCCTCGAAAAAGACACTTTTTCGCCCGTTTTTGGCCCATAGCATCTATGCGAGTAAAGCGATCGAGATGATTAAACGTTAGGACCAACTAGACCCCAAATGGAGTCTATGTGCGAAAGAACAGGTTTTTTAAGTCAGTCATTATGCCTTTTATGGCCCGGACGGCGGACCGCGAACGGCGGACGGACATTTCAAATTTGGATTCTACGCACCTTGAAACGTAAAGTGACAAAGTTTGAGGGGGGGTTATAAAAATTTTTTGCTACATGATCACATAGGCTTATTATTGGAAATAATAAACCAAAATCAAATAAAAAGCAACATCAATGCAAAACAGACGCTTTGCTACGAATTGGTAACGAGTAGAATAGTGAAGGAGCTTCCCCGAAGGGCAATCCTGAAATTTCTACACATTATTAATGCTGTGTTAAGGTTGAAACACGTAGGTGCCTACCATCTCAATGGAAAACTTGCAGAGGTTATAATGATTCCCTAACGAGGAAAGTCGCCTAATGAGAAATTAGGGTATCAACCTATATCCATCCTCTCTGTAGTGTCAAAACTGTTCGAAAAATTGTTTCTTAAACCAATACTGCCTGACAAATAGAAATCTGATCCCAGATCATTAATTTCGTTTCAGACAACAACACTACGACAGATCAAGTCCACCGAGTCACTATCGTAGGTAGTAGAAAGAATGCATTAGAAGGTAGACAAATTTGCGAGCATTTTCTTAGGCGTACGTAGCTCAGGCCTTTGACAAGGTTTGGCAAGAGGGATTAGAGTATAAACTGCCCTGAGATCTTCCAAGACAAGCGGATCCATCAAATTTGCTACTTTGTGAGAAAACCCTGCATAAGAACATATCTCGTACGAATTATGCTTCAAGTATTTGGAACGATGCGAACAAAAAAGGCCTCATTTGAAGACATAGGTGCCTCATATGCCAAGTGGTTGGCTAGAAGCTGAAGGGTTCTTTAATATGATAGACGGGTTTGATGGAGAAAATCAGCCCGAAGAATTACAGGTTTCCGTTGAGGACATTTCAGAAGACCAAGATACTCCAGAAAACGACATTAATGGTGAAAGTGAGAGAGACGAAAAGGACGATCAGTGATAGATGCAATCACTCGCTCAACTGCAGCTCACTTTTTAGTTTATACAAATTTAACACTTCGCAAATGAGTCCCCTTAAGGAAAAAAAATTGTTCAACTTTTGACCAATGGTTATGAAATAAAATAAGTTGTAGCAATACACCAATCCTTATTCTCATTTCAATATCCCGATCGACAACATCTGATTTTTGAAGGCATCAGCAAATCTAGTATGACGAAGAAGTCCAAAAATGTGAACCATTAGCTTCTCCTTATGTTTTTTAAAATTTTTAAAATATTGTTGATTTTGGGTATTTTGGGTGTCTGGCGTGGTTATACCATTTGAAATGTCTGATGAAGTGAATATTTTTTCGTACAATTTTTACCCAGTTCTCTTTATTTTCTATTTCAAAGGTTCTTATAAGAACCAACAATGAACGACCTCGAAGATTTCACGGAGTTATACGTGAATGGTGTGTTATCTGCTGTTGACCTTTTCGTGGCTTTTGAGGGCTTTCTTGAACAGGAGACTTCGAGGAATCCGCCTCGCCAACTCCGTGAGCAATACGGAATCTTTTCTTGATTTTTCTTGAAGAATTTCTTCTTCAAGGTCTTTTTCTTCGAAAAATCAGAAGTTGCAGCTACAAGATCTTGGGGGGATGTATACAGTAGCAGTGTTACTTACAAACTGTCATACGTTTATATGGTAGCCAGTCAAGTGATTATTTTTCTATTAACTATTTCTATCACTCTGCAAGAATATTTAACGCAGTAATGCGAACTTTGTTTCCTATCGTCAACAAACATGGCGTTTCTATCCTGCCTAAATATCTGTAAATAAAAATGTATTTACATTTCCCTACATTTTGTTTTCAATTTTCCTAATCAAATCTTACCGCATAACATTGTAGATAGTTCGGTCCGACTGGTTTCTTCTAGAAAGTTTTTTATCTAGAACCTTTTTTTCCTTTTGAGTTATTGTAATTTCTTTATTATAGAAAATTAACAAAATATAGTCAAATCGTCATCGACCTGTTCTGTATCAAAGCGACCTTCCCAAAATCGAGCTTTAGTGGAATGGTCTTTCCATTTTTGAACTTGGATTGAGTTGATAAGGGTGCTACTTTTTAGATTGGCATTGAATCCCGGATCGGATATAGAGAGCATTCGTGATTTTTTTCAGTTCGATTTGAACACTATTTTCAAAAGTCAAACTGACCTAGTGGTCATTTGGTACCTACGCCATCAGGCTGAAACCTATAAGTGTGAAATGTAGTGTATTTCTAGCCACAAGTGGTGTTGCGCATGGCAATGATACAAAACTTTGAAGTGAAGGTAGGTACTAGGTTCTAATCTTGGGCCATATGCAATTTTTTTTCCACTTCATTGGTGCACTTACTCTGATGTGTTCATCCAGGTCACTTACATGTTAATAAAAAGATTGATTTAGGATATTTATCTCGGGAGATGCATCCAAATCAATAAAACATATCACTGATCTGTTAGAATCTATTCAAATTTAGGTAGAAGTTTCAAATATTTTTCAACGTTTTCAGTCGATTTGTCATACCATAGCAGTTCTTAGCTTAATTGTTTGGACATGAGGGGTACTGGTTAATGACAATACCAAAAAATTAAGTTTTTCACCTTCCTTTTGTTGTTTAAGGGTCTTTGCTAATTAATAAGGTACGAGGCGGTATTGGATATCGTTTCTAACCAGAGAAGAGTGATTCCTGTGAATATCATCAAAATCCCTTAAGTCATTTAAAGAAAAGGCAAAACAAAAAAGTGCTGAAAACGATGTTTTTTCGCAAACCGAAGGATTATTATAAGCTTATTTATCAACAGTACCTCTTGCGTATAGGAACCCAACCCCGAAACTGGAATTTTTAAATGTCGTACTGTAAGATCACAACCGTGTACACGAGTTATATAAATACGTGAGTACCTACATACAACACTATTTGTATGAAATGAATAATGGGTTCAGGTTGAACAAAACATCACCCTATCATGAGTTTCAGAAACTTATTTTCAAGTTGATTGCAGAACTTTCCCTTCACCCTTCAAATTAAGTAAGGAAACTAAAAAGTGCGCGAGGTATACGTTTTAACAAATTCATCTTTTCTTTAAACTTTTATTCACAAAATATATCACAGTCTTTGGTTAAGATTACTACTTTTTAACATCACGTTCCTCAAACGAGTAGGTATACAATTTTCACCCTACTTACTAGGTAGGTCTAGTCAGTCATATGATTCAATATCAGGTTAGCTAACAACTGGAACACCAACTACAATATAGCATATTTTTGGCACCATTCAAAATAAATCACAGTTTAATTGGAACACGGAGTATAACCTAGAATAAAATATCAGTCAACGAAAACACACGAATTGCCTAATTACAGAAGAAACACTGTTACCCAAATGGCAGGTCACATTAGAATACGGTTGACTGAAATACGTCTGGAACGGTTCGTTCAGCCACCGTATCTATCCGGTCGAATACGGAACCGTATTGTGAAACATCCACCGTATCGTACAATACGGGCCGTATCTACAGTGACCATAAAGCACTAGGAACTCTCTAATATCATTTTCTGATACTCAGAAGACTGAAATGTCGTATTCATCCCTCCTAAGAGGAAATTTTCAGTCAAATTCTCCTTTTGATCTTGTCCGACGAGGTAGTTTCAAATTCAGCAGGAGAAATCTGAACGATTGACGTCAAATTCATGGATCTCTCTTATAAGGTGATTTTTGTTCATCAAAAATTTCAAATTTGGGGGTCTGGTTTGGTTATACCCTTTGAAATGTTGTCTGACCAAGCGAATATCAACTAATACTACCCAGATGAGTTAAATGTCGTTGTTTTTTCATCCCTCCAATGAGGTAAATTTCAGTAAAATTTTGAATTTTAAATTTTTGTCTGATTTTTGATTGACCTTTATGATCTTGTCTTAATAGGTAGTTTTAAGTTTAGGAGGAAAAATGTGAACGGTTGACGTCAAATTCATGCGTCCCTCTTATGAGGTAATGCTCGTCCGAATTTTCAAAATTTTCTACCCCTAAACCACCCCGGGTCGGTTGGCAGAAAAGGATTTTTCTTGCCCAAGGGATGGACACCTTTGATTCTAGAGGGTCAAACCTTTTCCCTACGATGAGGTAAGAAAAAGGGGATGGGCTCCCGGACTATCAAGTCAAAAGAAATTTATCAACGAAGAATGTTAAAAAATTTATGCACAAAATTAGGCTGATAAATGTACGTACTTATTCCACTAGCATTTGCAGAAAAATCGATAGAAACTGATAAAAGCTGAAAATCCTAGATATTTTTTTGAATTGTTGGATATTATTTAGAACGAGTATTTTCTGTAGAATTGGAAGTAAACAAAAATCAATTAACATTGTCAACTGTGGTAGTTTACAATTTCAAACTAACACGAAATGACGAGAATTTTCGTGACACTTTCGTTGTAAATTTACGAAAATGTACTCTGCTGCATAACTGGAACTTTATAAGACAAGATCTCGCATTTCACAGACGTTCAAACTACAACTGTTGATAGAAAAATGCCAATTCTAATACACATTTTGGTTCTTGGGGTTGTAGGGGAAGTAGGAAGTAGATACTCACTTGACGGAATTAACTCCAGCGAAACTGACACGCCGTTTCCTTAACGTGTCAAAATCCTCAGTGTCGTCGGCTGACCCTCCCAAATTCACTTCCTGGAGGGGTGCTCTTACTTTGGGAGGCTTCAAAATCTACACAAACATAAGACTGTAAGTTATAAACATAATCATTGAAGAAAGTAACATAATTCTTTTCATCATGGTCTAAACCACTTCCATTCCTTATAAATATATAATTAGTAGGGTGATTGTGGGCAAATGCGCTCTGGTTTTGGCACAGTTTGACTTTGACAACTAGTAACTTACAAAATAACACCATGTACAATGTTTTTTCCACTCTGCATTCAGTAGGTCATTAGGCGTTATTTGATATTAATGAAATAGAAAGTTTATTTGAAATTTCATGTAAAAATCAAGATTTATGGAAATAAGGACAAAGTTGCTGCGGGCAAGTGCGCCCCTACCTGAGGCCAAGTTAGTGAGCTTGGGTTAGTTTGACTAAGTAATGTCCTCAGTACTAAAAGTGTATGTAATTATCCCCATATATATATATATATATATATATATATATATATATATATATATATATATATATATATATGTGTGTGTGTGTGTTCCCACCCCCTCTGTTCCCGCACCCCCAACTTGGTAGCATCTTTCCTTCTCTTTCTTAAGCCAATCATAACCCCTGTCAAAACACCTTATCAATAATGACCAGATGTTTAGATGCTTCACAATATTCACTAGCTACCTACGAAATAAGAGAAGAGTGATACGTATGAGACTACCTACTCATATAGCGTTAGGATGAACAATACTTTTTGGAAACTATCCTCATAGATACCCATGATGCTTTACTTTCGAGGTTTGTCTGGGGAAACAGTCCCGAACCGTTCGGGACTGACAACATCCAGTTTTGGCGTTTGGAGAGACTCAGAACCAGTTCTGAGGAGAACCTCAAGTACGTTGTCCAGAGAATGAGTCCAGAACTGTTAAAAACTAGTTCAAGTGGTTCGAGATTTTTACCAGAACTTTTAGTTTGAGACATGCGCGGTAGACGTCACGCTTATCACAGATTACAGACTTCCGCCTCCTGCGAAGTATCTGATCCGAAAACCGTTCAAACAACTGGAGTAGGAACTAACCGTGCGGACTGCCGTAAAACATTCACCAAACTAGGTATATGTTTTGACATTACCCAGCCAATACATTTCCGAGTGCCTTCTATATGTGGCAGGCCACACTTCCCTAGACCTTCTCATAGCTATCATGCAGGTAGTGCTCCGCTTATACGTGCATTGCGGGTTTACATATTATACACTTATTCCTCTTGTTATCTCAGTTCCTTCTGTGATATGCGAATAAAGTGCTGTTCATACCGAATGTTCTTTCTTTTAAACTATTATTTAAATTCCATCTGGTTATGGGCCGTTAAAGTGGTTTTTTAAGTGGTAGTTTTCGCGAGTTTAGTTTGTTTCAAGCGTTAGGTCGGGACCCGTTTTCTTCCGAACCGAAAAACCGCGATAACCGGCTAAATGCACTCCCTTCATGGCGCGATAATCTGAAAAATGGAGGAATATGTGAATAAAATAATTTCTTTTGTTCAAGTACAAATGAGAATTCATTTCAAGAAAATATGCTAATGGCTACAGCTTCGCCGCATAATGGTATTTACAAAATAAATCAAGCTTCGCGAAAGCCTCCTATGGCATAGGCCTTCTGGTTTCAATGATGGTAATAGTTGATGATTTTTCGCGTCCTATGTTCGACTTCACTGATTATTTTTATCAGATTTCAAACTCATTTTAGAATTCTAGGAATTAATTTTCAATATTTCACTTTTCTATTTATATTTCTGCGTATTTAGGTATATATTCGCAATTCGTAAATAGGTTTATTTGAATTATCATATTATTGAATTGTCATGTTTTTCTTCTATCCTGACCAATGTTTTAGATATACATTGCTGACTTGTGGTTGTTGCATTTCACTAGATAACATGTTATATTATATTTCTATTCTATACGTCTAACAGAATATTATGCTCTGTCATTTACTACTCAAGAAGCTCTTTGGTTCAAATATTTAATATCTGAGTTACAGCCTGAAAAGAAAGGAAAGCCGATTCAAGTATTTTGTGATAGCAAAGGCGCTATAGATCTCATTAAAAATAGTATAACAATCCTAGAACTAAACATATAGACATTAAACATCATTTTCTAAGAGAACATGTGAGAAAGAAAGATATAAAAATAACTCAAGTTCCTATCACTAAAGCATTGCCAAAAGTCAGTTTCAATGCAAAAACCTTCTGTAAAAAAATTTATCTTTTCTGGTTTCAATGGCGTCCTATGACTTCACTTATTATTTTTATCAGATTTCAAACTCATTTTAGAATTCTAGGAATTAATTTTCAATATTTCACTTTTCTATTTATATTTCTGCGTATTTAGGTATATATTCGTAACGGCAATGGTTTATTTGAATTATCATATTATTGAATTGTCATGTTTTTCTTCTATCCTGACCAATGTTTTAGATATACATTGCTGACTTGTGGTTGTTGCATTTCACTAGATAACATGTTATATTACATTTCTATTCTATACGTCTAACCATTGCTATGCCATCTTTTTTGTTACGACTGATAAAACGTTATCGATCTATCTTTAACAGTCGTTAACGCCGCTATCCCCTCCTTTTTTCAGATCCATTGGTTCTGGTTCGATTCCAATCTAAGTTCGGGACTATTTCTCCGAATAAACTTTCTATCTCCAAAGAAATAGATAAGAGAAGTACATGCCACAAGGAGAGAAATTGCTTGAATTGAATTTGCTTCATTGGATTTCCAAACATCTGGGCACCATTTTTCTCTCGATAATATAACATTGAAAGTCTTGCCTACGATAGGCTGATTAACATGTAAATACAAATACTGTACTCTAAATTCGTTGGTTTTTGTACTGTACAAATTAGTTCACCAGTGGTGATTAATTACCGAAGATCTTCTCGATTTGCTTTCTCCCTCAGTGTACGTTGAACGCTCCTCGTCTAGTACACTGAAAAAAAATAGAAAAAAATGTTGTTAATAACAGATTATTCTAAGTTAATAAGAGTATCAACTCGGAAGAATTTGAAATGCATACAAAACAAAATTCCACGAGTTTGAAGTAAATAAACCCTACATGTGACGTAAATAATCCCCTGAAGCACACAAATGTCACTCCATATAGGCCAGTCATTAGAGCGCCCAAGCCCTCTTACACAAAAGGTGGTTGGGTACAAGATGCAAAAGGTGGTGCTCAATTTTGTATCCTTTTATTTTGTGAATATACATAGGTGCAAGTAAATAAATATCAAAAAATGGTAGCACCAAATTTTTCGGGGCAACTTTTGGCAGCGAAAGAACCTCGAAATTTTGGCACTTATTTTGGTTTTTTGCTCCCAATTCCTATACCGTGCGTCCTAGCAAAAAATGTGCTATATTTCTAAGAGAGCATTAAATTCTGCATCGAATGAGTACCACAACTTAATCATTTGATCAAGGGGAATAGAAAAAAAATACGATCAAAAACGATGAATTTTCCCAACTTTGTGTAAAACTGGAATATAGTGGTTTTCGATTTTTGCAGCTTGGAAACGAGTACTCCTACAGAAAAACTCAGTGAATGAAAGTTGTACAGAATCTAACTATGCATGTCCGGAGTACCAAATTTGTCCAATTTGGTCAGAATATTCTCCGCGCAATCGGCAATCTCCCGATTTCCGGAGGGGGTCAGTATAGCGCTATGGGGAGTCTAACATCGGGTATGGAACCTAAAGAGTATTTCTATCGTTTCTAGAGATCTTACGTGATTTATACGATAGAATCTCACAACGAAACTCGGTGGCAAAGCGGGGTGTGGACAGATGGGATGATGCCAAGGGGGATGGGGGAACAGAGAACTATAGAACAGAAGGTCATGCAGACAATTAAAGTTCAAGGAGGCCTCACACATGGAAGAGGGTATCTGAGAATGTTTTTGGTTAAATGTATATTGGCCCAAGAATTCAATATCAACAAAAAGCGGCCATTCGGGCTCTGTCAGGATCTGCCGCCAGGACCTCTTGTCGACAACTTTTCTGCCGCCTTGGTTTGCTGACCCTGCCTGCCCTATATGCCCTTGCCCTTCTTGACCACATGAGGGTCGTTTTCAAAAAAAATGTCCGTTTTCTCAATTTACTGTGTCCCAAAGATTTGAAACATGATTCTGGAGCCAATTTTCAACTTATAGCAATGGGGTATGAATCAAAATGTTCTTTAGGTTATCCTTTGTAAAACCAACTATCAAACATGACGTTTTTCTAACAGTTAATAGGTTTGTTAATATCAACAGTTTTAAAAAAAGTCCAAATAGTTATGTCCCAGTGGTACTTACGATAGTTACTAAGGTTTGTAACTTTTGACTAGACATTTTTTTTTAGATCTGAAAAGTAATTTCTATCAGACATTAATCTATAGATAATGACTTAGCAAGGTTTTTAGAATTCTGAAGAGTAGAGGGCAGCTAGAAGAAAAAGTACCTTGTCCCAGGACTTTGGTCACAATAGTTGTGTCCCAATAGTCACGCGATGGGTGGCGGCTGGAGAGTATTTGGAGGGGAAGTGGAGGGTCTAGCAAGTGCGTGTGACGTTCCCCTAACGCCCTTAGTTGAGTGCCAGGTGCTCTGCAGCATCTTTGGTGTCCAAGGATTTTTCACCTTCATCACAATGGTAAGTAGTTTAATTCAAGGTCCCCATAGTTACTATGAATTCTCTAGGGAAACGTTAGTTTGTAAACATCATTTATTGATTAATTTATACGCCTAAAATACTCTATATTTTTGCACATGTTAACCAATCGTTTTTTATGAGATTGGAGGAGTGTAGCCTTGTTCAAAGTCGAAATGTCCAGATAGTTATGATAACTATGGTGACCGACTAATTTTTTTCTGTTTTGCAGGGTGTGATACCAGGCAGTTCATGCACAGTTCGAATAACTGAGTGCTGTGCCAATGTTGCACTGTACTCATCCGGAGAAAACACCAGTACTTTCGGGCTCCATGGCGTCCTCCACAGATCGGGCAAGGATGCTGTAGATTTATCCTCAGAATACTTTCAGAAGATCAGTCACTGTTGTCACCTGATTCAATGTTACGATGGACGAACATTTTGACAGTTCTCGGACGGTTTGGTGGTGAGGGTGTAGAAGTGGATTGTAAATTGTCCATTGAGGCTTTTCTTGGTTTTGTGTTTGGCACATCGTACGTTTGATGAACATGTGAATGGGCTTGAACCTGATATTGGAGTACTCGGTCCACCCATACTCTCAGTGACTTGGAAATTCAGCAGAAATTCACAGCTGTGACTTGGATGACATTCCTGATTACATCCCTCCTATGGAATTAGTGGATGCCTCAGCAATTAAATGTGGAACCTTAGTGTTGGTGGAGCTACAAGGTGGGGAGCTACAAATATAATACTCCAACTTTGGGACATTGGTTTGGTTTTCAAGACTTCATGAAACAATTAAAATAAGTTGCTAAGTAATTGAATTGTTAATTGAGACAGTTTTATTAAAGAACTTTATTGTAATTAGCCCTGAATAAAATTTTATCCAGTTTAATTGCCTGGCTTGAGTGTTTCGAACACGTTCTACCTATTTCCCTCACTAAGTGTCCCACGCAGCTGTAGTGTTCAATAACACTTTTTTCGCCTGAATTTAATTTTTTCTAAACATATGTGCTATCGACATTTGGAGTTTTAGACATATTGAAGGAAATTCCAGAACCAGATTGCTTGAAGAAACAGTTCAACATGAAAAAATAAATAAATAACCATTACCAACGTAACTCCTGTGACAAAAACCACAAAAATAAAATTTCCATGACAATCTATGCCAACAATTTCAACATATTTTTATGTAATTATTATCTCTGAGAAGTGTACTCATTCAGAAAAATGAGTCTGCCTCCCGTAATCCATTTAAAAAAAAAAAAAAATTGCACCGTAACTACGGTGACCAAAAAATTGTGCTTTTTTTTTCAAATTGAAAAAAAAATATTTAGAAGTGAAAAAACTCGTGGCTTTTACATAGAACCTTATTTTAGACATCTTCAAGTATATCTGGAGCAACTCGGTGGGTAAAAAGAACAAGATTTAATTTTGACTGCTACACCACCTCAGAAATGAGAAAACGGACATTTTTTTTTAAAACGACCCATGAGCACCTACTCTGTGAACCTTCCAAACCAGGGTGATACGCATGACTACTCCATCCGCCAGCGTGATCTGCGCCAGGTCCCCAAACACCATCTCGCAGTGACAAAAATGAGAAATCCTGATTCGAATGGAGTAAGGATTTTCAATCTGCTGCCACCCCATGTAAGGAAGCTACCAAAAACAGCTTTTCGAAAACACCTTAAAGCCTGGCTTATTGATAAAGCACCCTGTAATTTTGAGGAGATCCTCGATGCTATAAAGGACATGACATGGACTCATCGATGGACATATTTAATGTTTACCTACCATGTTTTTAAATTATTTTTTACTCTATTCTCACTCTTTTGTTTCTCCTGTTGTCTGATTCTTTCTTTTTTGACGTTTGCTATATGCTGTGTTTTTGTATGTTGGCAAATAAATTTGTTGATTGATTGAAAAAAAAAGAAGCAAAATGTGGGATTCGGAGCAACATGTGGATGCCCGTAGTTCTCGCATTGATAGAGATACAAATCATTCAAGAGAATCAATCAAACTGAAAGAGTGGCTAACGCAGCAACCCCCCCCCCCCCCCCCCCCCCCCCCCCCTCAAATGGGAGGAGCCAATGTAAAATGTCATATGGCTCAGGAAATTTATTGGCCTTGAAGTGCTGGCCAAGATGGATCAGGGAAACTTCTAAAATGTCACCCTCACAAGGAGAGGGTGTTTTGTGAACTGCCTGTCAACAGGAGAGCTCAAGGTGCTAATTATTGATCCTCTGATATTATTTCAAAATAGTCGGATAATAATTTGAAACACTATTTTACAAACTTGCACCCTACCCAATGTCACTCTCTGCAGAAGGAGCCATGAGGAATGGTAACAGATGCACTTTACATGCAGAAGTCACCCTACTCCCTGCTGAGGTTACGCAAGGACAGCAGCATTTTACTGTTGTGGATACAGGTTACTTGCTCCATAAAGATGTTAATAGGCCATGCAATGCTGCAATCTTTGGCTAGGGGAAACTCCAGTCATGCAGCCTGGTGGACAGCTCCGAAGACCTAAGCACAAAAGGCTCCGAAGAACTAAGCAAAAGAGGCTGTTCTAACATTTTCTTGTACTTTCTATATACTTCCATTACATAAGTTACCAGGATATCAAAAATAATTTTACATACAAAATAATACCAAGGTATGTATATTTGCAAGTTCTTCAACTGGTAAATTCTGCTCCATGTATGCTATTCGCCCTAAGATTTCTTCTTTTTCTGGTGAAAATAACAAGGTCCATTTTATTTGGGTTTGTGAATAGAATAATCCTCTATTGTTCCGAACACCAGCAGTATCGGAAGCACCCACCTACATACCACTTGATAGGATTCCATTAAGAAAATTCTTAATATCAATACCATAAAGCACAGCGGTCAGGAACTAGACAAAAGTTCGGCTGCGATGCCGACGAAAACCCATGGTGAAAAACGATACTTTGAAGTACCAGAAAACCAAAAATTCAAACCCCAAAATCAAAGCGGTGCATCTCCAAAAACGGCGCATGAATTGAGAATGTATCGGTTACAACATTTTTTGACGTTCGATTATGACCCAAGCAAAAAAAAAAAAAGTTCTGGGATTTTTTGTCCCCATTGTTTTTTGTGCTTCCTTGGCATGTCAGGATGATACTCCTAAATTTTTAGCAAAAAATAATAATCCTAATCACTTTACCTGGCTCCATTTTGGTCAGTTATCGACCGCTATCGTAAACCAACCTCTAAATTGGTGCTAAGATGATGATTTGAAGGACGGATTTCAATTTTTTTGGGTCAATTTATGGGTTTTTGCATGCGCTGAACACGATGAACTTATTTATTTTACGCTCCGTCCACTAGTTATCCGGTAAACTGGCAGAGGGCGCTGCTTGAAGTTAAGTAAAAATCGAAAATTTCACCGAAAATGCTGTCCCCTGGTTAAGAATTGTACTAGAAACATGCTATTATGGTCGGACAATATGCTTTGGCATGTTCTGAACATGATTCCGTTTTTTACTATACTTTTCCGCCGATGATTGCTTCGTTTATCGGCCATAACCCTCAAATTAATTATAGGGTAATAGAAATTTCACCCTAATTTCACCGGAAATTATGTCGCGTTGATAATTTAAGGCTCTGAAATACCTTGTGCCGATAAAATTTGGTATTTTCCAGGATACTCGGTACAAAGCCGTTGGTAATTTGGCAAGGACTTAAACCGGCATTGTACTTATTTGCCAAATATAGCGGCAAAATGGAGAAAATAGCTAAAATTTTCCAATTTTTCTCTAAAATTCCTTAGTTCCATCGGTTTTCCGGGGTCTAATTCGTAGTTCTGAATTTTCTGAACTGTGATTGGATCGTTTGAGCGTAGGGTTACCTATTGTCAGCGGTATCGGTCACGTGTTAAAGCTTGTACAATGGTATCGGGTCGTTAAGCGAATAAGTACAATGCCGGTTCAAGTCCTTGCCAAATTACCAACGGCTTTGTACCGAGTATCCTGGAAAATACCAAATTTTATCGGCACAAGGTATTTCAGAACCTTAAATTATCAACGCGACATAATTTCCGGTGAAATTAGGGTGAATTTGTCTATTACCCTATAATTAATTTGAGGGTTATGGCCGTTAAACGAAGCAATCATCGGCGGAAAAGTATAGTAAAAAACGGAATCATGTTCAGAACATGCCAAAGCATATTGTCCGACCATAATAGCATGTTTCTAGTACAATTCTTAACCAGGGGACAGCATTTTCGGTGAAATTTTCGATTTTTACTTAACTTCAAGCAGCGCCCTCTGCCAGTTTACCGGATAACTAGTGGACGGAGCGTAAAATAAATAAGTTCATCGTGTTCAGCGCATGCGAAAACCCATAAATTGACCCCAAAAAATTGAAATCCGTCCGTCAAATCATCACCTCGGCACCAATTTAGAGGTTGTTTACGATAGCGGTGGATAACTGATCAAAATCGAGCTAGGTAAAGTGATTAGGATTAATATTTTTTGCTAAAAATTTAGGGGTGTCATCCTGACATACCGAGGAAGCAAAAAAACAATGGGGACAAGAAATCCCAGAACTTTTTTTTTTTTTTTTTTTTGAACCACCCTATCGTTGTGTTTGGGTCATAATCGAACGTCAAAAAATGTTGTAACCGATACATTCTCAATTCATGCGCCGTTTTTGGAGATGCACCGCATTGATTTCGGGGTTTGAATTTTTGGTTTTCTGGTACTTCAAAGTATCGTTTTTCACCATGGGTTTTCGTCGGCATCGCAGCCGAACTTTTGTCCAGTTCCTGACTGCTGTGAAAGGGAACAATAAATTTAATGTTCTTGATTGCGATGAAAATAGAAAATTTTGCACAAGTAGGCGGGAAGGTCTACATTACGCTTCACAGCCAAACCCAAACCGTACATCTTCTTATGTAGAAAGATACCTGCCAACCTATTCTTATACAAATTAGGTTTTCAACAGAATATTACAAATATGTGACAGATGTACTAGATTGTGATTAGACTTAAATAACATTATCACGAAAATAGAAGAAGTGTGTTAAACGTTTCGTACTTACAAAGAAGTGAATTTGTTTTCCATTGGTTTAGTAGAAAAAATTAATCAACGGAGATGGTGATCACTCCGAGCGGTTAGCTCCACGGATGAGGGTATTAACTGAAGTAGCATATAATTGAATCTATAATTAAGCACAATTATCACAATGTTAAACGAGATAAAAAGATTTGAATTAAAATCACATGACCAACGAAAAATTAAAGCAAAAAGGTAAGTGATAAAATGGAAAGCAAAACAAAATACACACACATTAACGGACAATTTTTGAAGTCAAACTGGCGGTAATGGCTGCAACCAAAATGGTGGCATCGAGAAGGTTTCTTTCTTGAATCCGGTTTCTTGCACGAACCATGGAAGAAGAGAACTCCATGGCACTAACCTTTATTAAAAAAAGTCATGGATTGGCTCCACTCCCCACCGCATTCGAGTCGATGGGTGGGCATGAAGGCGTGGCTAATGTTACTGAGTGATAACATGAAATGAAATGAAATGAAATTGTTTATTTGTAAAAGCCTTCCGGCGATACAAAAGTTCAAACAACACATAAGTAATCAAGGTTATAAGGGATTTAGGTGCCCCCCCCCAGAGGTGCAATGGGGGCCTAAATCCTCATAAAACAGGTAGAGGAGAGTAACAGGCATCCCGTCAGAAAGATACCACCCCTACTAATGAGCTTTTAATGAGCCATGTTCAGGGAAGGTTGATTTTCCTGTCACCAGGAATTCCATCCAACGCCAAACCAGCTGCCAAAAATGATCGAGAACAGCGCGTGGTTCCCATTGATTCCTCAACGGGACGCCGACAGCGCTATCTCTGGTGCTCTGACAGGGAGCTTGATGGGCCTCTCAGGAGGTAACTCTGTTACAAGGTAGAATATTTAAGCAGAAAGAGAGAAAGAAAAAACAATCTGTACGTTAAATGAAAAGAAATAGTGCAACGAATCATACAAGAATTAGATATAGATATACAGAATAGACATAGTGCAAGGTACATAATGAACAACGAGAAGCAGATGAAGAAAAGGTTACACAAAGGACAATACGTTATTCAATGTAGTATAAAGAATACATTATAAAGAAGAAAGCAACGCAAGTACATCATTACATCATTATAAAATCCCACGAGGTGAGAGAAGAAAGAAAGGCGAAAATATACAGAAGACAGAAAATTTGTACAAATATCCCTCATTCAAGAAAAAAACCCTAGTCCTTATACAATTTTTAACGAAGAAGAATGTTACTGAGTGATTTTTGTATTATGTTCATGATTGTGAATACCTACTGCCCATTAAATGAGTGAATACCCACTTATTCCATTGCTCAGTAATACTGTAGTACTGTATAAGTACAGTAATACTTTATAAATTTATCATGTAGTGTTCTGTTACTCTGTGGGGTAGACCTGTCTCAGGGTACAAAGTATGAGGAGTAGCTGGACCCAGGGCGGTGTTGACACTCCCGGACCAAGGGCTCCTTACGGAAACTGGTGCAGCGAACCCCAGTTCCATTGAATGAATTGGCGCCTCAATATTTAGCAATCATTGACCGCTGCTAAAATATAGATTAGTTGTATAAATAAATCAGAAAGATTTGTGTAATTCGGTGGTCTGGATGCTCGCAAGCTCGCATCTCAAGAATACAATCCCTCAATAAAAAATCAGATTAGTTGGACAAATAGATAAGATGAGATGCAAGCTTGTGAGCATCCACACTACCAAACTACACATGCAAATCATTCTGATTTAATTTAACAACTAATCTATATTTTAGCAGTGGACATAAATAAAAATTGAGGCGCCATTTCATTCAACGGAACTGGGGTTTGTTGCACCAGTTTCTCTTTGAGATTCTCCTCTATTCACATACCTATTCTTGCGAAAAGACTATGGGGAAAGTAGTTACAATTCAGCTCGGTAGGGGCGCGCACAGTGGGACATGTTGTGGGGAGAAACTGGACCCAGGCTGGTGTTGACCTTCCTAACTGGCGCTCCTGGCGGACCAGCCTTTAAACATTCACCTGACCTGGAAACTAGCGCAATAGAGAGTTTTTGTTCTTCCCCTAATTTTCTACTGGTGTAGGCTAAAAGACTGGAATACCAACTGCGCATGCGCAAATTGACCCATCAACGCGTAGAACTACACATGTAGGGGAAAGAGGCCTACTTACACATAAGCAAGCGGGACAAATGGTTTCATTGGAATACCTTCTTACACGTACTCACCATAACCTGACGCAAAGGTGACCACAGTTTTAAGAGTATAGGTTAGGTATAGCTCGTTCACTATAAGGAGGCACGTTTCTCCAAACTGTCCGGCAAAAGTTCGCACAGCTAGACTGAAGTTTTCACATCCCCTCTCTTACCACCCTATTACCTGGTAGCCTACTCCGCAGAAAAGACAAAGCAGGACTTAGGGTGAGCGGGAGGGAAGAGGACGGATAATGTTGGCGAGGGAGGGAAAAGAACGGGAGGGGTTCAGGTCAGGCAGGGTAGGACTGGATGTTGGGTGGGGGAAGGGTCCCACTGCGCAGCCCTGCTCTTCAGAGCCCCTCTCGGGGAAACGCGCCTCCTTACAGTGAACGACCTATACCTATTCGTTCTCCCTCTGACTGCCGTTAGATTTTAACCCACTTTGCCCAGTTAGATTATAATCAAAGGGGTCAAGTTTGATGCTAGAAAATTATAAACAAGTAAAATGCAAGAAACAAATACCAGCTAATATGTACACCTATAATGTGTTTTTGAGAGAAGAAACAACAGAAGACCCAAATAATCACATGGGAAATAGATGAAATAATTGAATGTGAATTTAGTAGTTCGGGGAAAATTCGGTTTTAACTACGAATTCGAATTGAAATTTCAGTGACGTACATCGAAGCTCCTAAACCATCGATAGTAGTTAATGATCCAAAAATATCGTTATTTCATTGGCTACCTGGTTTTACTCCCCGATTGGGCTGAGTCTGAAGTGACTTCATCCCTTTCCACGACCTGTCCTCTCTATCCTATTAAAGCTCTTAGCTATATACCAAAGACATTGTAATAGTTAAGTAATAGTTGAGTAATATTCACGGGCACTAAAAATATTCTGAAAAGGAGCACCAAAAGGTAACACGAGTTCAGTGAAGTTACAAACAACAACACAGGTTATGCCACTTCCAAGTCTGAAATCGTTCCAAGGCGGCGGCCTGGTCTTATAAACGAAGAAGAAGAAGTGGTTTATTTGTTGCTTGTTGGCGTTTACGCGCGCTTCCTCTTCTTTCTTTCTATTATGGTGATTTGTGCGTCCCGTATCCTATTTATGATTTAGAACATTTTTACTTTATTACTTTTGTCCTAAATGGAATCCAAGAGGAAAAGAACTGATAAGAAGAAGAAGTGATCGAAAACAAATAGACAGATGAGGTTTCGATTGTACGGAAAAATAAATGCTGGGAGTTGACAGAAGAACTTAACAGTCGTCCGGATCGTACCAAGGTATATTTTGTAGAAAAGTAATATAAATACTTTCATTTTATAGTTGGTTAGAATCGTTACGCTCCAGGAAAATAACCCTCACAGTCGAAGAGGTTTGATCACCCTGGCCTCATGGCTCTGATTGTTGGAGTGTTGCAACTACGGGAAATTTCCGAGTTCGAACTCCTGTCGAGGTATCAAATAATGTTTTTGGGCCGTTACAATGGCGCAGTCGAAATAGGAGCCGAAATTATAATAATTAAATCCTTGAGCCAAAAGACTGTAAACATCACATTTACTGTTGTTAGCATCTTTCACTTTCTTACTCACTTGAATCAAAGCACACCGTGACAATGACCTCGCATCGACTGCTGACTTGTTTCAGCGAGCATCTGCTGAGCCAGCGGCCTGCAGTTTCGCTTCGTCATTTGTACGACCCCAAATCAGCTGAGACGGCTGGTAGTTGACTCCGGGGAAATGTTGCGCTCCAGGAAATTAACCCTCACAGTCGAAGAGGTTTGATCACCCTGGCCTCAGCATTGTTGGAGTGTTACAACTACGGGAAATTTCCCATAGTTGTAACGACGCGAGTTCGAACTCCTGTCGAGGTATCAAATATTTTAGGGCAGTTACAGAATCAAGTGAGAACTACCTAAAGGGCCGATTACACGAGCAACAAAAGTTGCGCAACTCCAAAAAAATTGCACTAGAAAAGTTGTACGCAACACAAAGCAATAAAATTGCCTCGTGTTGCGTCAAGATGTTGCAAGGAATTAATTGCACTGTGTTGCACCAATAAAGTTGAGCAATAGAAATTGCTCAATTGTTTCGTTTCGGGCGACAACAGTTTGCGCCATGGACGGTGAAGAGGTGGTCGTCGCTGCTGCTGTGGTCGTCGTCGCTGCTGCTGCCAACCAAAGGAAAAAGAGGGGAATTTGGCAGCGCCAGTTTCTGAACCAGAGAGAATGTGGGTTGGCTCTCACCTCTGAAATTCTGTTTGACAGTGATCTATTTTTGAACTTCGCCCGAATGGCAAAAGCAAATTTTGAAATGCTAATTGGAATGGTTGGACCCCGAGTCTGCAGACAAAATACGAATATGTGGCTGAGCATTCCAGTGGCAACTCGACTAGCCATCGTACTGCGCTTTTTGGCAACAGGCGATTCGTTCAAGAGTTTGATGTACACGTTTCGGGTGCTTTACACTACGATAAGCCAAATAGTGCCAGACGTACTCCAGGCTCTGATTGAAGTAGTTAATTAAGGGACATAAGCTCAAGTTATATAAATGCACGGTATTTGTATAAAAAGGCATTAGAAGAAGGTAGATTTATTGTATCTCCCGACCCAAGGCCGAAAAATTGCCGCAATAGTGCAATAATTTTCCAAACCCCTTGGACTTCATTTCAACACGATGCAACAGTTGCCGAGAGGGCTCGTGGGCCTGAAATGTTGTACAACTCCCGTCAATTAATTGCCTGCAATCTTCGGCAACTTTTTCGAGGAGAGAATAGTTGTCCAACTTTTTGTAAATAGTTGCGCAATACTTTTTTCTGCAATTACTGCCGGAAAAAATCGCTCGTGTAAAAGGGCCTTAACCATAGGTAGCGTAGAACACGTTCTTGCTTCGGCGCTACCTAACGTTTGAAAAGTGACTAATCATACCACACGAGCTTTGCATCCAACGGAAATCATTCACCACTCTGTGAAGTATATATTTGGCTGTTTATACAGCTAAAAGACCGGCGGAAAAACGTTGATGTTTGATGTATGTTCGTCAATGGATGATAATGTCCATTGACGAGGATGCTTTTTGAAAGGATTGATCTAGGATGTTTTTCGTGTATCCAGACATCCTAACGGAACAGAATCTGTATTTTCCTAAAATTGGTTTACCAGTTTACGTTGCTTACTTAACCACAAGGTTCAAATTTTGTACATGAGCGGATTTTTTCGAAATTGGAGCACTTTGAGTGCAAAAAAATTGTTCGCTACCACTTTTATCACCAATAAATTCATTCTAAATAACATTTTGCAATTCGACAAAGAATTAGGTAATTTCTGCATTTTTAAAGATTTTTTTTCTTTATAAGCAAATATTAATGAGATTTAAATAAATTTTTCTCCATAACTTTGTGCATAAACTTTTGAATGTTCTAGTTCATCGATACACTTTATTTGTCTAAAATTCTACTAAAAGATGTATAAATAACTATTCGCAGTCGTTTTTCACCATTTTTAGTGATTTTTTAAGTAAATATAGCGTTAAACTCATGGAGCAGAATGTCTCAAAACGGATTTAAATTAATGACATTTTCGAAAATGTTGGTTTTAAAGTTTTTTGAGCCATTGCAATCACTATCATCATCATTCATTATCTACCAAAATAGAATATACCTTTGGATGATGAATAATGATTTACAATGATATCATGTAGTGGAACCAGACATCATGGAAATAAATTTATTTCTATGACGTCTGGTCCCGCGTCCTGGCATAGTTCGAAATTATTATTATTTATCCAAAGGTATGTTGATTTAGCGAATTTATATTTATAAATGTGTGGTGGTAGATTTGCATATGTGGTCTTTGAAGGGAGTTCCAGTCATACAGCATAACATTATGAGCAATTTTGGTCAATTTCGAGTTATTTTAAATTGTGTTGACGTTTGAGCACTGTTTGTGCACATGCGAATATATTATTCTGGTGAAGAAACCAATTTAGGATTTTAAACATATTTTTTCAGTTCTTGGCGATTTTTTAAGACTTTTAATTAAATTAAAGTATATTTTCGTGCCAACTTCTCTAAATGGTGTAATGTATTTGGTAAAAATAATTTTTACTCTATTGATAAAAAGTATAGAACGATTTCGAAAATTCGCTAAAATCGTGTATGCAAGATTGCAACTTTCTGATTGTACCCTGGATAAATCAGAGTAGTTGATTTTGATTAAATCGACTGCAAAATTTCTCCCATCGCAGGAATAATCCAAACTTGATCCTGTACTGTAAAATATGCTACCGTCATGTCCCTTCAATTTTCCAAGAAATTTCGCTGAGAAGATGTATTTTATCGATTTTACTTTCTTACTTTCCCTCCAGCATTCTGAACAAGTAGTTTATAATAGTTATGTATTTTTTTAATTGTTCAGGTACCTGCCTATTTTTTCTTACTTTTACTGATTTCTTTTTTCAGAGGACCATATTTCAATTTCAAACACTGTGGGACAACATGACATTTCGACGAAAGACTGAATTAGGGACAGAGAAACGGGAACGAATGAAAACGGGCGGAGGCTCTTATAACGCAGATGTTTCTGAGGATCCAGAATTGGATTCCACTGGACTTAATATTGAAATCAAGGATGCTGTGGACTCGGACGCCATATATTTTCAAGGAGGCACCTACCACTTGAGTGGTGAAGATCTTATACCCAACACAATCTCTGGTAATTAAGTGCAATTCTTTTTTGGGTTAAGTGGTCACATTCGTTGTAAATGCTAATGCGGTATGTTGTGGTTACTGACGATCAAAAGTTAGTGAAAAAACGTTGACTGTTTCCACGAAAACTAGAGTTACAATAGGGAGTTTTTGCAAGGCTGAGTTGTAGTCGAGTGGGAGGAACTACGAATAGAAATGGAGCATTGCGCATGCGCAAAAAATGCTAATGGTTAAGGCCGTATCACACTTGCATTTTTTCCGCATTTTTTTTGCATTTTAAACGCTGAAACGTGAAGAAGGCAAAGTGCTTTTTTTCAAGGTCAGCTGTGGATGTTGAGGAATAAATGCAAAAACAGCGCATTCTGGCGGAATGCGTTTTTATTAAATCTGTCAGGTTAGGGCTCCTAGGGGTTTTTCATTGAATTGTAACCTCCCCAAGGGTTATGTTTTGCATTTTTCTTGCGTCAAGGTAAAAATTAGAACGTGTTCTAATTTTCCCAAGTGAGTTTAAAAACGCTCTGCCAGGATGCGCAATGGTCGAAAAAGCTGACCTTGGAAAAACGCACTTCTTCTTCTTCACGTGTTGGCATTAAAAATGCGGAAAAAATGCTAGTGTGATATGGCCTTTAGTGGTCTTTTCGTTGTACGAATAGAAAAATCCTATTCGGAGCTAAAGGGAAACCAAATACAGCTCCGGATACGCATGTAACCTTCGATGACGATAACCTATGATGCTATGATCAATTTTGTTGGTCCCTATTTCAAGGTGGCATGACACGCACATTGTAATATTCGCGATTTTCAAAAATGATTATTGGTTTGTAGGATTCATCCTAACTTAAATTATGCTGATACTAAAACATAATGAATTCTAAAACATCACGATCTACCATCGGTCCGAAAGTCTGAGGATATAATCCTACTAATTTTGTTAAAATAGGTAACCAAACCTGAAATTGGTTGTTATAGACGAAGCTCTGATACTGATAGTTGATTTTGATGAAATGGGTAGGGATTTTGCCACATTACCAAGAAAATAGACACAGGCAGAAATAGCTGTCTTTGCCCTTTGTCATGTATTAGCGTATCCACATCTTCAATAATGAAATGTAATTGGCCAAGGGGAAAAAGTGTAAAGTATCGTACATATGTAGGTAATGGGTACATGTCGGTAGGTACATGTTTATAATATAGGTATGAACATCTTGATCGTTGATCATGTTGAAGTTCCCTAAAGAGATTCTCCTAACTCAAGGCGAATTTCGATGTTAACTTGACAACTACCCTTCCAAGTTCCCTTCCTTTGGAGTAGTGTAGTCACATTAGTGTGACTTTTGAATCGTTTCATTCAATCGTAAAACAATTCCCTATCCGTACAGTACAACTCAGTGGTTAGCTTCTGGTTTGCTTGTGCTAGAAAAACCTCTTTTTGTACAACGACTCAGCTGGAAAACTGCAAAAACTCCCTAATGTTAAATCGATTTCAGCGGTTAGGCCATCATCAGTAACAAACAACAACCAATAAATAAGTAACAATAAACAAAACAACAATAAATAAGTTGTTGTTTGTTACTGATGATGCCTAACCGTCAAAATCGATTTAACATTGTAACTCTTTATTTTTCGTGGAAATAGACAACGTTTTTTTTCACTAACTTCCGTTTTGAAATGGGTTTCCACAACTTCGTCGCGTGTGATTTAGTTCGTATCTAGTTATGTATTTAACGTGATTTCTATGTCCCCAGAACCTGATGCGACTGTTGATCAGCCACCACCAGACTTACCTGATGATGTTGCTGCTGAAATTCCTTTTGCTAGTAAGTGATAAATTGAAGCATGCTACAATGCCACAACGTCACCTCCTGTTACAATCCAGAAAGAGGGTGTTGACAGTTCGTTGAGGTCCTTCTAGGTATCGATTCTACCTCTAATTTCCATCAAAACTTTCCTCATAGAGATTGTTTTTTAAACGCTTTGTTTTCAAGTAATTCGACTTTTGTATCGTGTTTTTTACTTTATAATATAACTTCCTAGAATGAACAGGAGAGAATTTAGCTCACTCAGCTGATTAGGAAAGAGCCAATAATCAGAGGTCTAGCACTGTCTAATACCTACTGCTTACAAGTACCTACTACTCAATAGTATACCTAGTGCCTTCTTTTCACATTATTAGTTCATTATGGTTACTTAGCAATATTAGTTTATAACTTAGCGTAATAAATTAGCTTTCCTTGACACTACAATGGCTTAGGGATTATGAGATGTGATAAAATGAGAGCATTCCAAAAGTGGCGGACGATTTTCCTGCTTTAAAAACTAAGGAAGGTACACTTCCCTAGTAACGCATTGGTTTAGTGAAAATCGATAGAAAATCAATATTTTTGCCGTGACGTAACGTTCGGGAAAAAAATGGAAACGTTCTGTTAGTCATTATTAAGTGATAAAAATGTTCTTTTATGCAAACCTTCGCCATGCCTTCCCGATCATTTTGCACAAAACCCTGTTTGAATCCGTCCATGAGTTTGAGCGTGAAGGCGCTTACATTACCTATTTATATAATAGATGTAGCACAGGAATCATCACAGGTAGTTCTTACTAGGTATGTTCTGATATAGGGACCATTTTAGAACCCATACATATTCGAGCCAAGTTTAATATACCTATTCGTATTATTTAATTGCTATTAATAATAATAATAATAATAATATCTTTATTGTCCACATAGGATACAAAGTCCCACCGAGTGTGGAGCACTCAATACAATATTGAATTGCTTATAATTAAAAAGAACAAACAAACAAAAAATAAGTAAAATAATAATAAGAAATAGGTACCTCAACTCAGTAAAAATAAAAATGTGTATATGTACTAAAATGGTAAAAAAGGTAGATATATTTATTTTATAAAATCATTAGAAGGGTTGAAGTGGAAAAAGAAGAGTAGATGTTGAAAAGGGATAGAAAGAGAGAGAAAAAAAAGAACAGGTAGAAACAGAAAGGAAGGGAACTGAGGATAGGAGAAAGAAAAGGTCATGTACCTGGTCATTCAGTGTGTCTCGCAGTGATGGCTGCCCCGAAGCGAGCCAGGGAAGGAAGGGTCCGAACATTCAACGGCAGAGAATTCCAAAGCCTTGCTCCAGCTACCTTTAAAGAATTATAATATTGTTTGCACGATGTGTGCGTTTGAATAATGGTGCGTAATCTTACGCATTGCGCTAATTTGAAAAATTTGGTAAAATAATCTGGGATGTTTGTATTATTAAGAACTTTATACACAAACAACAATGTTCTGTCCTGAAGGTATGAAACCACATCAGTACCTAATATTTTAGTCTTGTGACTTGAAATATGTCCTCTGCTCTTTAGGTTAAAAACAAATCTAGTACAAGAGTTCATTAGTACTTGTAATCTTCTTGAGCATTCTGCATCCAATGAAAGGGCAAAAACAGCGTCACCGTAGGTCATCAATGGTAAAATGAGCGTTTTCACAAGCCTCAATCGCAACGCCTCTGATGTAAAGAACGACAGTTTACGAAGGGAATGCAGAGCCCCATAAACTTTTCTGCAAATTGCAGTGGTATTCGTTTTCCATGACAAGTTATCACACAGAATTAGTCCCAAGTTTTTAACGTGTTTGGAATAGGGTATTACACAATCATTCACAACAATGGAAGGAAGAGGCTTGGTGTCCAGAGAGGATTTCCAGAAAATAATTGATTGTGATTTAGCTGGGTTAAGGCTGATGTTATTAGAGGTAGCCCACTGAGAGATCCTCCTCAACTCCTCATTCACCAACGAAATCCCCCCTGCCAGTTTATCGATGGTACAGTGATGGTAGAACTGAAAATCATCAGCAAACAAATGGTAGCAAGACCTAGCAAGGCTCGAGGGAAGGTCGTTGATGAGCGCAGAGAAGTGGATGGGTCTGAGGATCGAGCCCTGTGGAACGCCAGCATTGACTGGACACTGGGCAGATAGTGACTCCCCACAACTCACCGCCTGCCTTCGACCACTAAGGAACGAAGCTATGAGAGAACATGCAGAGGAACCAAAGCCAAATTTGGAGTGAAGTTTAGAGAGAAGAAGGCTATGGTCGACGGCCCCAAAAGCATTGCGAAAGTCCAGCAACACAAGTATTGTACAAAGATTCTTATTTAACTTTTCACGGATGTTTTCAGTCACATTCAACAGTGCTGTGGTGCAGCTGTGCCCCATTCTAAAACCGGATTGGTAAGGCACAATCAATCCACTTGTAGATAAGTAAGTCTTCAATTAACTGTGAAGAAGGATTTCTAAAATTTTAGATAAAACTGGCAATATACTAATTGGTCGGAAGTCACTAGTGGATTTGGGATTAAAATGTTTGGGCAGAGCCAAAACTTTAGCACATTTCCAGCCCGACGGAAAAATTGATTTAGTAATACATGAGTTGATAAGGTATGTAAGAAGATTAGTCATATTACTATATCATTGTTTTATTATATTGTTATTAGTCATTATATGACTACCCGAGTGAAGTCACTTGAAGCTGAAGTATTTTGGCAGTGGTTAGGTGAAGAACAACTCCAATACTGTTACTGCAATTATTTTATAAAAAACCCCGATCCCTCTATGGGACTGTTATCAAAGTCATCAGTGATACAGAGCGTGGTCCTTGGAACTAATGGAGTTACATGGGGTATGAAAACTAAGGGAGCTACACTTCGCTAGTAACGCATTGCTTGTACCTGAAAATCAGTAGAAAAGGAGCGCTAGTGTCACGTACTTCCTAGTTTTAACAGAGTCATTCGATCGTGTTGGAAATCGTTAATAGATACAAATAGTCCGATCAAATTAGTTTAGGAATGTAGCCAGATGCATAAGGAGCAGGACATTGGTACCTTGAGATGTTTACATGTGTACGTGAAAATCAACCAAAACAGAACCGTTTCATTCTTTTTGTGTTACATTTTCATATCCATGTCAAAAGAGGCGTTAGTTGAAGGGTAAAGCTTGGTTACCACAGAGTTGGAGAGATCTGAAAGTGTTACCATCCGAAAAACTGGCAATACAGTGAACTGCAAATATTAGGGCTGTTTAATTTCTCCCACATCACCATTTGGGTGTTTCGGAAACGTCATGTCTGCACTTCTAATAATTTTATTTGCATTTATGTAATTTCTATTTAATTAAGCAATCAATTTTTCGTTAAAGTTGAAAATTGTACGCAAAACATTGAATGCAGAGGGAAATTGATTGTCTTTTATATCTGTTACGCTCCAGGAAAAACACTCTCACAGTCGAAAAGGTTTGGTCACCCTGGCCTCATAGATCGTTAAGAGTGTCGCAACTCCGAGGAATTTCCCGTAATTTCTCGTAGCTGTGACGACGCGAGTTCGAACTCCTGTCGAGGTATCAAATATTTTTGGGCCGTTACATATCCTTCGAGATATTTACCGATGTTCTAATTGTGATTTTATTCTCTAAAATAAAATAATAAACCAAGCTTATGGGTGACATTTTGAATTTTGTTCTTGCTTTTGAAAGATTGTTTATCATTTTTATTCACTCACTAGCTGTGCATCGCATCTTTCTTACATTACTATTAATTGCTAGATGCCAAGTATATTTTCATCCAGTGTAATCTCTCACTCTCACTGCTCGGGGTTTCCATTGGAAAAGAGTTTCAGGCACCATAATCGGCTTATACTCTCCCTCAAGAAGCGGCCCCTTTCATTTAAAGGAGGATTCCGCTGGTTACCCCAAGTTGGAGTCGTCACAAGCAAATCTTTTGCTTAAATCAGCAAATTTTTTTATTCTTTTCCACTCAATCTCTCTGAGGGAAGCACGGTCAATTATATTATGCCCAAATGCCTCCGTTCCGGATCTCCAGCACCGGTCGCATCTGCAAAGAAAGTGCTCTGCGGAATCCTCCTCGAGTCCGCAAGGGCACATAGGTGAGATGTTGTTATCTATAATATTTAGCATCCTGCGGAAATCATAATGTCTGGGAAGGATGTCAATAGTAGTTCTAATTGAATTTCTACTTTTACTTAGAAGCCAATATGCTCGTTTGGGATCAGAAGACGTAACAAGCATTCTGGTTTGTCTATATTTAGCTGTTTCTGTGCTCCAGAGAATGTTGAGGTCCTGTATGACCCATGTTTTAATTTTAGTTATACAGGCATTTTTGGAAATGCAATTGGCAGGAGAAGGGCCAAGATACTGTTGTCCTGAGCCTCAGGACATTGCCTTCATGATTTTCATGACCAAAAATCCATTTTATGGTTATTTTGTTGTTGTTAAGAAACAAATTGTTCAGGTATTTCTTTGTTTCCCAGACCAATTTTGAGGTCGTGAGGGGGTTCAGGAGTGCTTTAATGCTGGCCTGACAATCGGTTAAAAAAACAAATGTTTTTGTTATAAGTGTTGCGGTTTTGTAAGGGGACCGAGCACTTGATGATAGCATAGATTTCTGATTGAGATACAGTTGCATATTTGCCAAGGCTATAAGAATCTGCCACTTGAAGGCTGGGTATGAACACACCAGCACCAGAGGAAGGTTCGGGTCCCCAATCTATCTTGGAACCATCAGTGTAGCAGTTGATGGTGTCTATAGTCTCTACAAGGTTAATTGTTCCACTCATTTCTATCTTTTATTTCAAAGGAGGTTTTCAAGTTCCAGAAAAATCTCCTCTTCATTTCATCAGAGGGCATAAGGGTTTCTGGTACATAAGCGTTTGTAGCTAGTTTGATGTAGGTGTGTCCTACTTGTGTGCAGTGAGAGAGATGACTGGTGTCATACACCCATTCTCTCAAAATACTCATCCTAACCATGGCTTGCATGGAATAAACCATTGCGAGAGTATCCAGTGGTGCCAGTCCAAGGATAATTTGAATGCTTCTAGTTGGGGTGGTTCGGGAAGCTCCACTAATAAGCATGAAGACTAATCTTTCAATTTTGCCCAGTTATTTGCTGTTTTAAATACCTGGCCACCACACTACCACTCAAATAAGGAGTCTACACAGAATGATAGCCTGGTAGATCCAATGGGCTATTCTGGGGGAAAGTCCCCACTTTTTTCCAATCGCTCTCCTGACACAGAAAAGGCTCTTGGTAATTTTTTTGACCTTCCATTCAATATGTGGCTGAAAATTGAGCTTGGAGTACAGAATAATACCGAGATACTTCACCTTATTAGAGGGTGAGAGGTTAGTGTTTAGGTATGACAGTCCTGTTATTTATGGGGGACGTCGTTTTCTTGAGAAAGTAATGATTTCAATTTTGTTGGGACAAATGAATAGTCCCTTATTTCTACACCATTGCTCAAGGAGTCTCAGTATGGTGTTGGCATTCCTTGTGATCTCCGACGGGTTTGAACCCCTGATTGGAACTACCCCGTCATCCGCGAAAATTGCACCTGATGACAGAGAATGAGCAAAGCATTCAATAGGTCGTCTACTACTAGACACCAAAGGAGGGGAGATAGTGATCCCTCTTGTGGATGCCTCTTTGAACTTTATACCTTTTGGAGGAGTTACCTAAAGAGCAGGTGATCTTTCTATTTAATAATTAGGGAATCTAGTATAGTGATAAACATTCTATTGTGATAGTGTACTTGATTCATCCTCATTAATCATCTCTGATCTTGCAGGTAATCGAAGAAAACGAGAAGATAAAGAAGAGACCCTACGAAAGAAGAGAATTCTCCAGCATTTAACTCAGGAAGAGGAACTCCATCGACTTAGAGTAGAGGAGCAAAAACTTAAAATAATGCTCACACAAAATCAAATAGAATGTTCCGATTCAGAGTCACAATATAAACACATGCTTAATGAGATGAACCTTAAACATTTACGAGAGATACACTCATTAAACGTACAAAATGTAGAACTCGAAATTAAATTGAAACAAAGTAGACTTGATCGCGAAGCGGAGAGCTACACGATAAACAATATCCACCGGTTATTGTAGGATAAATGTAATATTTCCATTAAAAAGCTCATTAAAAAAAAAAGAATAATTGATTATTTAGCATTCTTTTATCGACAGATTAACTTGCAAGCTCCTTTGCTGTTTTAAATGTGTGGTCCTTCGGTTTACGAAACCCATCGCGTTCTATAACTTGTCATTTTGTGCTTCATTTTTATTTCCAAAGTTCATATTCTGTGTAAAATGTGTGGTCCTTTGATTCATGAAAGCCAACGTGTTTTATAATTTGTCATTCATTTTATTGACTGTCAATTTCTAGCTCCTTTACTTTTGGAAATATTTGTTCCTTTGTTTTGTAGGAACCCCGACGCGTTTTAAAAATTTTCATTTATTTTATTGCCAAATTAATTTCAAGCTCTTTACTGTTTGAAATATCTGTTCCTTTGGTTTGCACTTACCCAACGCGTTTTATAATTAATAAATTTGTGATTTATTTTATTGACGTATTAATTTCCAAAGTTCCTATTCTATTTAAAATGTGTTCCTTTGTTTTATGAAACCCAATTTCAAGCCCCTTTACTGTTTGAAACATTTTTTTTTTGGTTTGTAGTTACTCAACGTGTTTTATAACTTGTCATTAATGTTATTGACGTATTAATTTCATTACTGTTTGGAACGTGTGTTCCTTTGGTTTATAGGTACTCAACGTGCTTTATAATAAAGTTGTTAACAATGTTAAGGTAGAGTAGTTTCATACTTGCACCAATTCAGTTCTCGTCATAGGTACTCCTTACATATTAGTTTAATGCTTTTTCTATACTTTGCTCGGAAATAGTGCAGTAATTATGTCATTAAGGGAATGTGAGGGAAATAAGTTATAAGGGTTGGTGAATCAATTTTAATTATGCAATAATGAAGGATCGGAACTTATAAGCTATTTTCTGGTTAGGAAAAATGTCTTTGGATGAAGCCATTTCGGACTGCATCCCCTCCCTCTGTGTTCACAGTCTATTGTGAGCCCATGTCATACAAATACTCGTCTATTCCGGGTTCATCATTGGCCTCCCACATATCTCCTTCCAACAGCCCAATGTTATGAAGAACTGCGCATGCTAGTATTATGCGTAGCGTGTTTCTTATTGACATAGATATGTCTTTTGGCTGGGGGTCATGACAAAATAAGCGTGATCGTGATAAAAAAATGTACCTACTTTCATTACATTACTAATCAGGCTACTCTAACCAGAAAATGTGGAAGTCACTATTTCTTAGCAATTAACGAAACAAAAACAAAACAATTCGAAATTTTAATTTAAGTGATTTCACCTGCTGTTTCTTATCTTACCTACAAGTAAAGTAGCATGATGGGTCCTACGAAATGTGTTTTTTTTTTTTTTTTAACACAGAATGTGTTTTAGCCATGGACTAACTAGCCGAAAATGGAACGCGGGATGGTAACGAAATGTGTGACGGATGATTTTCACGTACAACCGAGTCGTTGCTAGGGAAATGGTACTTCGTCGTTTTTCATCCCACAAAATTCGTTGACCATTCGTTCGAAAGCTCTCGATTTATCCAACAATATTATGTTAACTACTGCGAAGTGCGTGTCCAACAAACTGAGTTATGAGCATGGTTATATAAATAATTGTTTACACACAGGTGATCATTCTCAATAATTGATATTGTGAACATGATTGCAACCGCTTGTTAATTTCTGATGATTTCATTGAGCTTGTGTTTCGATGATTTGATTCATAGCAGGTGATCTGAGTATTACGAAAACGGTTTGATTTGTGAAGCGGAGGTTAAATAATTTGAATAGGTTATTTCTATACTTTACACTCTAGGAAGCTGTAATTTCGTTTGTAGCCTCTTTAGGACATTTACTTGACGATGCTCAGGGTCCGGATCAGATGTGTGGCTCTTAAAGCTAATTTCTATGCTTTACACTCTAGGAAGCTGTAATTTCGTATGTAGCCTCTTTAGGACATTTACTTGACGATGTCCAGGGTCCGGATCAGATGAGTGGCTTTTAAAGCTAATTTCTATACTTTACACTCTAGGAAGCTGTAATTTCGTATGTAGCCTCTTTAGGACATTTACTTGATAAATCGGTCTTGATTTATCACGAATTTATTTCGTATTTTTTTTCGTAGTTTCATACTATAACTATATAAATTGATGTTATAAATGAATAGTAAACAATGACGCTTGTTTGGTTGTCACTTGGTTGTGCGACAACGCAAACACATTCTGTGTTTCAATAATTTCGTCCGAAGTATGTAAATAGAGGTAACCGGGGGTCCAGGGGGCTTGCCCCCTGGCGAGGCGCGGAGCGCCGAGTTTTCGTAATTACATTGTATTATAATGTCAATAAATAATTGCCAAAAGACATATCTATGCATGAGTTTTTTCCGTCTAAGCGGTAAAAATTTACAATTGTGATTGGTTTTGTACTGAATTCCGTCATACAAACATGTTGAACAGTGCGTAAGAACCTTTAAACGGTTGAACTGTTCCTGGTGCTATCTTGTCCGCAGTAGGTGTCGATACGAAAAATGGTGCTTACGATCCTCCAGGCCTCAACATAAAACGATGATTCCAAATCCAAAGTTACCAAAATTCCTTGTAACGTTGTAGGGTCATTCCATGCCAAATCAACACACTTTAAATATAAATTTTACCTCACCATTTTAGATTTTACTCAAATTTGGTATACTCATAGTAGGTGTTGAGACTAAGAAAAATACTAAGTTTTAAATTTTTATCTCAAACCGTGTCTTAAATATGGCTATGTAAAACTTACAAAATCTCGCCAAAAAACCATGAACGGTTGTTATACTATTCGCTCTAGGAACTGTCCTAATTGAGCTAGAGAGCTGGGCGAGGTTTCATTTTGCAGCTTTTTTTATGCTCTTTCCAGTGATACACAACAGGACATAGGTTCTAATAAAAAAAATTTTGTCAAAATACAAAACAAATTTTGATTTAATTTTTTTTCAAAAAGTACATAATTTAAAATTTTCAAAATATTCCTATAAATACTTAGTATTGATGTAAACAATGTGACAAAATATAAATATGGGGTGATGATGGGTTCATTGTTAAAAAAATATATTCCTGACACTAGTTTTCCACTAATTGCCCGGTTTTGACTAAATAATAAACATACGTACTTTTACCAAAGAGGTAGGCTATTTAATTAAATATATAAAGGTATACTATGTATAAAGGTTAAAAAATATCAGAAATATTAATTCAAAATACTATCTTGTAAAAACAAAACCAATAACCATAGATATATTCTAATAAAAATTAAGTTAATCGCCTATTAATTAGTAAAACAAAAATCGTGAACATTTCTGTAACAATAAATTTGAAAAAGGTATGAAAATAGTCTAAATAGTTATGTAATAATTCTGGTACAAACAGATTAATCAAAATTTACATAATATTATACATATTTATGATGATGAGTAGGTATACGAGTAGGTAAGTAAATGTAACACAATTGGTGCAGTACTAACGATAATGTTTAAACAACTATCTAGATTAAACTAACATGAGGAAAAATTAAGTTTTGAGTTGACAGCAGTTTCCCTAAACATCCTCTCAGAATAGGCTCTAGTCACTGAATGATTGCACAGACAGATAGTGCATTGATGGAGACACACTGTGCTTGTTTCAACTTGAAACCAAACTGCTCAGCCTGTATAGACTGGCTCAAGTCTGTGGAAATGGAATGTTCATTTTGATTAATATGTTACGATGAGACTATTAAAGATATATTACACTTTTTTCTTAGTTTTTTAAAATTTGTAGTTACCGGAACCTTCAATGTTTTTGTTTTACCCATTACTATTAGTTTAAATTGTATAAAAAAGTAACTATCAGTTTGTAAATTTTGATTAATCTGTTTGTACCAGAATTATTACATAACTATTTAGACTATTTCATACCTTTTTCAAATTTATTGTTACAGATATGTTCACGATTTTTGTTTTACTAATTAATAGGCGATTAACTTAATTTTTATTAGAATATATCTATGGTTATTGGTTTTGTTTTTACAAGATAGTATTTTGAATTAATATTTCTGATATTTTTTACTTTTATACATAGTATACCTTTATATATTTAATTAAATAGCCTACCTCTTTGGTAAAAGTACGTATGTTTATTATTTAGTCAAAACCGGGCAATTAGTGGAAAACTAGTGTCAGGAATATTTTTTTTTAACAATGAACCCATCATCACCCCATATTTATATTTTGTCACATTGTTTACAACAGTACTAAGTATTTATAGGAATATTTTGAAAATTTTAAATTATGTACTTTTTGAAAAAAAATTAAATCAAAATTTGTTTTGTATTTTGACAAAATTTTTTTTATTAGAACCTATGTCCTGTTGTATATCACTGGAAAGAGCATAAAAAAAGCTGCAAAATGAAACCTCGCCCAGCTCTCTAGCTCAATTAGGACAGTTCCTAGAGCGAATAGTATAACAACCGTTCATGGTTTTTTTGGCGAGATTTTGTAAGTTTTACATAGCCATATTTAAGAAACGGTTTGAGATAAAAATTTAAAACTTGGTATTTTTCTTAGTCTCAACACCTACTATGAGTATACCAAATTTGAGTAAAATCTAAAATGGTGAGGTAAATTGGGTGTGTTGAATTGACATGGAATGACCCTACACAAATTTCCCACAATTATTCAATTTCTTTGTTAGTTTGAAAAAGGCAAAAAGCCGAAATATAAAAATAGTTTTGTGACGTTTTTTCTGTTATCTTTCCTAATTTTGTGAATATATATATATATATATATATATATATATATATATATATATATATATATATATATATATATATATATATATGGCATTGATATTTCTTAGCTCTGAGGATCATTCAAAATTTCTGCCCAGCAGCAAAAAATGTCACGATTATTTTCACCTACAACTAAATTGATGCTAGAGAGAATATAACTTCCTGATTTTCCGTCCCACAAAAATCGTTCGTTGGTAAGCCGTAAGTTATTATACCTACAAGACTCCACATTTCAATGGCCCAATTTCCCTCACCTTAATCCTCCTGAGAAGTCGTAGCTTATGTACCACTACAAACCAATTGTTGGGACTCTCACTGGACGAATCCACCTCTCTGCTGGGTTTGCTCCCTAGTTCAATACTCTGTTGATTTTTCCTACACGTGGTTTACTACTAGGTGATGTAGTAAACAGAGGAGCCAAAGACATCCTTTGTGACATCCTCTCTTACTCTTTGAACAGTGTAACCACCACTCGATAATTAGGTATTTTTTTCATTCGCATAACTCACCTATACGATAATGAAGTTTGATTGTTTAGGAGTTAGAATGTACCTAAAAACACTGTAAATTATTACACAAAGTTTTGATTTAAAAAAAATCTCTGACATTTCCCGACACGAAGAATTCCTTGACTATTCCAGGTTTTCCCTGACTTCCAGTTGGGGGCCACCCTCTACATGTCAGGGATACCTTTCATAAATTTCCTTCATATGGCACACTCTTTGTGTACCAACCCAAAACATTCATTCAATTTTTTTTTTTAAATGCTAACACGCGGTTATGAGGTTATCCTTTAGCCTATCATTTTATGTCATCGTGAATCAAATTAGGTAGACAATAAATTAATTATTCATATCATACAACTCTGTCACAACACACCAAATGTTTAGTAAAACAACTGAGCAGGAGAATGATAACTCACAATAATTATTAAATAACAATACCATTATATTGCATTTTCAAAGGTAAGATAATATTATCATCATTATAATCATAAATACACAAATAATGTAAAATATTAAATCAATATGGATTATGAAATTAAATACTTTTTTTTTACAAATAGGACAAGGTAGTGTTGATAATCTATCTGAATTGCAGAGGGCTGATTTTCAATCCCATGGTGTCAGCTCCAATTTCAGAAATCTTGCAAACGTCACAGACTTTTCCTTTGAATTGGGGATGATAGGAAGCTCCACAGAAAGGACATTTTTCCTCTGGCTTCCCTCGATAAATGGGTGTGTAAGTATAAGCACAGAGGTTGAACGGGTTGTGCTCATCATACTGCAGCTGGTGCTCATCAACTGGGTTCTTGTCACAAGCTTGCAACATTTTCCTTGCCTGCGTGGCAACATCAGGTTTGGGACCAAGTTCTAGCATTCGTCGGGCAAATGAAGCGCTGGTCTTGTAATTTTTGAGTTTGAAAAACAGGTTCGCTGCAGTCCTCAAGGTTAGAATCTGATGGACAGGTTGCAAGTTACAATGTGTGAAGTAAGCCGCCATTTCACAGATCCTCTTCTGCTCTTCAATAGTAGCTTTAGGTAATTCCTTCCTTGAAATTTCCATCTGCAAGCCCACTATATACTCACGACAAATCTGCAATAGCTGCTGTGCTTCTGAAATTTGTTGTTTAGTATCCACTACAAGGAAAAGTATGGAATGTAGCAAGTTTTTGAATTTTTCTATGGCTTCAGGAAATTTACCGTTAGTAGTATGTTGGTAACATACCTGGAGTTTAGAGACCAAATCGTTAAGCTTGATCCATATTGTGGGATGGCCACCTTTAGCACCAGCTTCTTTCCAATTGCGATGTGGGTGAGCGTAAATGGAGGGCAATGAAGGAAGTGGGGTGTAGGATGTTCGAGCCATGGAAAAGGCACCCATAAATATGGGCTTCAGAGGTTCAAATTCGACCACCCCAACTTGCTCTTTGAGAAGTCTAAAAGCTGATTCGAAAGAACCAGCCATAACATGGTCCACAGGTAGCTGGCTGTTGTTTGACCACACAAGTGTCTGTGAAACACCTTTGGTTGGTGGGACAAAATAGCCTTCTTCTCCACTAGGAGCGGATTCCAACACAGGAGGAAGATCTAAATCTTCATCGCCAACATCCCATCCGTCCCCTTCTTCTGGAGGTGCCACAGCTTCTTCAAATTCTTCGTCTCCAGGCATTCCATCCTCGAAACCCAGTTGTGCATCATCACCCCATCCATCAGCAACCTCCTCCATTTCGGGTGCTGCAACAACACCAGGATTGCTCAACATTGCACCTTCAAAGAAGCCCTTTGCTACTGTAAGCAATGGCCAGTTGGATTCGGTTTGCTGAAGAGGTACTGGAGGCTTCAATAAAACTGCTTTGGGATCAACCTCAGGAATTTTCCCATCACATTCTTGGGCAAGGGCTTCAGCATCTTCAGTCAATCCATGGGTAGCTGCTGTTAAATATGCCAGAGATGCCTGACCACAATTTTTCAGGATCTTTATTCTCTCTTGCACATCACCTAGCAGCAAAGCTCCTTGATATTGACCTGACAGGTCCTTGCGAATCTCAGCAATTTTAGTCATTTTCCTCAACTTTTCCAAATTTCCAGTGATCAGATACAAGAAAGACAGTTTGTCAAAGTTTTTAGTGCGCTGGTAGCACATTTCAACAACTTGATGATTTCCTTGAAGTAAAGCTGCTTGACCAAGTCTATTCCAGCAAGCTTTATCATCCAAAGCACGAGCTGCGTCTAGTGCTACTTCTATGTTGCCACACTCCAAGGCTAAAGCGAACCTTGTCTTGTCATCCTTTACGAAATGAAGTGCAACCTCAGGATATCCTTTTTGTTGCAGATAGGCAATGATAGATTGACCAACTAGCCGTGCATTACGAACCATGTGCAACACTTCATCATACTTTCTGTTGATGAGGGCAAGCTTGAATCTGTACTCTGTAGGATCAATATTGAGAATACGTGACTGACATTCCCGATCTAAGCAGAATACCTGGTTTCCTTTAACTTTGGTTATGTAGATAGGAAGATCCAGAGTTCTAATGATTCCATGATCTCCATTGGTGATTGCATACTTGATATGGTTGCTAGTAGTGTAAATGAAAACTCCATTCTCATCCCAAGCACCAGATTTAACTCTTGTATTTTCATGAATGGAGCACAAAAGTTCCAGTTTCCTATTGCAAATGGAAACAGTGTGCTTGGCAAGAAGAGCAACGTGTGTCATGTCGGACGACCAAACAACATAGCGACACTTACTGATCTTGGTTTGTGCAACAGTCCTCTTTTGTTGAACATCAAAAAGCGTCACACTCTCAGAATCTCTCAACAACAGCATGCCAGTTCCAGCATAAAATATTTCATCACAAGCAGGTGTCGAAACTTTCTTAGTGACTTCATTTTTGAGATTTTTAATAACGATTGAGTGAGATCTATCCAAAACAGCGAATCTATTTCGTGCTACCCAGACAGCAGTAACTCCAGGCATGCATTTATTTTCAGGAGTTTCAACAGAGCTACTCTCACTAGTTTGTTTAGACATGATGTATAAGTCGTAGACACTGTTTTCAACGTTGGTATTTCTAGTGCAAGCTAACAATGCATTTTCAGCAACATTGTAGCCAATGCTGTATACAGGTACTTTTCCACCACCCCGCAAAAGCATGATAGGTACATCTTTGGATGTGTTAAAGTCGAGCTTACGAACGAACCTGTCTTTGACATAAAGAAGGATGTTTCCTTGGACAGCATATGCTGGTCGCTCTCTTTCTAGTTTGAAAATGACCATGCCCATATCGTGTCCGGCAGCGAACAGATTAAGAGTGGGATGAGCCGTCAAAATCCAAAATCTATCGTTTTCCCTCCTGAAAGTGTGCAGGCAATTTCTCTTAGTCATATCCCACACACGGACACTCCTGTCTTCTGAATTAGATAAAATAAGGTCCTGCCTAGGGTGGAACAGAACGCACGAGACGTTGTAATAATGCCCGCGACAGGTATCAACTTCCCAGGCTTTAGCTTCGTTCATTCGCCATAGTTTTATGTGGCGATCATCAGCGCCAGAAACGATCAAAGGAAGAGTGGGGTGGAACGCAGCCCAGTTCACACCTCTGTCGTGGCCCTCTAATACGTGTTTCACAACCGCATCTGCTTGTCCAAATAAGTCGGTTGCAGTCGGGTTTTTCAAATGCTCTTCAAGACCTCCGGGCCCAGGAGCGACGTTTTTCTTTCGCAACCCAGATATATCCCAGACACGGACGGTCATATCCAAAGAAGCGGACACCACTATGTCATCAGTTGGGTGGAACTGAGCGCACATCACATAGTGGTTGTGTCCAGTCAGAACGCAAATACAAGTTCTGCTTTGCCAATTCCAAATACGAATCGTTTGATCGTCGGAGGCACTGAGAATCCACGGATATTCCTGATGGAACACCGTGGTTCTGATGTAATCCAAGTGACCCAGTAACGTAAATATACATCTCCTATGTTTGTAATTCCAGACTTTAATCTTGTAATCATCTCCACCAGATACGAAAAGAGGTTGCTGAGTATGAAAACAAATTCCTCTTACCGGACCATCGTGCTCATCGAACTTGTCCAACAGAGTACACATTCGGTAGTCCCAGAGTTGGATGACACCGCTGTGCAAACTCGCCAAAATCCATGGTCTCTTCGGATGGAACGACAATCCTTTCACACGGGCCGATTTTGTCTCGAACTTTGTCAGCATATTGATTAAAAAAGGATTTTACAACATTACACGACACAAGGAATCAGTAATCCAGAAAAGTATACGTCACACAGAAGAAGCTACTAGCTTATCAATGTTGTCAGCCATTATCAACAACGCCGTGTTGGCAAAGCCCTAATGTGGATCGACAACGGAACTTTCTTCAATCAAATATATATTATTGAATATTTTATGGAATTAAATGCTTCTATTACATTTTAATGTTGAATAATGTTGACGAAAATAACAGCAAAGGAAATGATAAACAGAAAACTACCCAGAATACTTGTATTCTTCTTCCATTTCTGTGGATGCAAAGGTGTGCAACGTTGTGTCTACTTTTTCATGGGTTTTCTACACAAGCGAACAAGAAGATAACGATTACAGGCTTATCAATTTTATTATCAATGACAGTAGTTTGCGGATTGATTTTTCAAATTTATCGAGTGTAATAGCAGTGAATTTTCGAAAGATGGCCGTGACAGCTATGAGTTTCCGCTGGCTGGATTTGCTGGAAAAAGAATTCGATAAAGCCTACGTGGACTTGGATATACTAATCGGTAAGAATCTTAGGTGGTTTGGGAGGTTGCCGATCGGTTCTTGACCTCACGCTTCTCGAACTTTGATAATTTTCCTGTACCCCAGTTGTTGAGCCGTATGTATCAAGTCAGTTTACAAATTCTGAATCGCATTTTGAAAAAATATTCAAGACTAGACTTATCTAGGCAATTATAAACTATTAGTGTCCTCATAACACACCTAAAGACTTTGTGTCTAACCTTAGATACGAAAAGTGATCAATATTTGCCGACATCTGCGATTGGTAGGGGCGGTTTGGTTGGATTACTTTTCTCTGTAGTTATACTGTGATTAATATTTTTAGGTGCTTACTGACTTTTAATAAGAGAGCTTATCATTTGTCGAGCTTCAAACATCATGCCGCTTGAATATATCTTCGTCCGTACCTACACTTAGCCGTTCACACTGTTAATTCTGGTGGATTATTTGTAATCAAAATATCTGTCAACTTGTTAGCAGATGTATTTCTTGGTCGGCTAAATTTTATAAAGTTTACACACCTATTTACCTACCATAAAAGTCTGCGTAAGAAAACGTTTGTCAAGTGGGTTGGGCGGTACAGTCTTATCACTTATTACAACGTCGAATTAAATACTGAGAATTAGTTGGTGTACCAATTAGAAAGGAATCTATATTACACATTGATTAACCATATAGCCTGCTCAACCTGCTGAGTACTTTACTAAGTGTCCGACGACAATGACGTAAAGGAAAAAACGCTGTAAATTATTACACAAAGGTTTATTATTTATTAGTAGGTGAATGTTGAAAAAGTTTCTAAAAATGTCAAAACAGAGAACTTTGTAAAACGGCAGGTCGAAAAGGAAAGAAATTAGCCTCAGAGGCCCCATCAGCTATTCAGTGAACCTCGAACCTCGTATTTGTTTTTGAGGATTCCCGAACGAGCTCCATTAAATTTGAAAAACGCTGCAAATTATTTCACAAAGGTTTATTATTTTTTCAATTGAGGATGATCGTAGTTTTAGTTGGCTTGTGTACGTCATAAGGCCCGTCCAGACTCCTCGGGGTGTCCTATTTCGAGTTGCCACACCTATACTTCTATAATTATATACGCATGTTTATATTTCTCGATTTGAGCTCCTATCTATTCAAATAGTTATTGCCTTAATAATATCATTATCTAAGTTCGTACGAAAAGTCGAGAGGATATGTTATTAAATATGCGTAGGAAAAACATTGGTATTGACACACAAATATGACCTAGAAAAAACATATATCCATGCCTAGAAGGAACGCCGTACCCACCTCATGGTGCCGCGGTGTATTATATGGGTATAACACGTAAAAGTAATAAATATCCATTCTCCTACACCCCTCTGCTACGCCCCTGGTCACCCCAGACACCGCAAGGTGCCGCGGCGCCTCCTCTCCCTCCACCCCCCGCTCACCCCCCCCCCCCCCCTCACCTCCCACCGCGACCCCGTGCCAGGAGTGCGTGCGTGCGTAAGTCGCACACTCAAAGCCTTGAAAAAGACATTTTTCGCCCGTTTTTGGCCCATAGCATCTATGCGAGTAGAGCGATCGGGATTGTTAAACGTTAGGACCAACTATACCCCAAATGGAGTCTATTTGCGATAGAACGGGTTTTTAAAGTCAACTCTTAGGCCTTTTATGGCCCGAACGGCGGACAGACATTTCAAATTTGGATTCTACGCACCTTGAAACGTAAAGTGACAAAGTTTGAGGGGGGGTTATAAAAGTTTTTTGCTACTCGATCACATAGGCTTATTATTGGAAATAATAAACCAAAATGAGCCCCGGGGGTAATGTACCCAGTGACCCCCCCCCCCCCCCCCCTCTACGGGCCTGGTTCGAACATGAATTATCGTACAGTCATTTTCAATAATAATGGTCATGACTCGCTAACTACTGGCTATTTATCAACCACAAAATAGTTTAATTCGATTCGATATTATGTAAATATTGAAAGTTGACAGACCATTCAACATCAAAATCCCATTCCTAGAGGTTTTCTTCCAAAAAACGTGGTTTTGGCCGATTGGAACTATTTGAACAAAAATTCAATCTCTCTCTTAATTTTGTAGGAGTTTTTAATTTTAGGGTAATCAATCGATGCAAACTTTATTGCTCTACAACTTTTCTCCGTGTTCAAGCTTCGTGAGATTCCTTGTTTGGCTTCCACTCTGAAACTCTGCAAATTATTACACAAAGGTTTATTATTTCGGTATGAGATAGCCCTTCTACGGGGATCATTTGTCTATAATAATTATTAAGCCCCATATATATCTAGCGAAATGATCAAAAGTTGTCGCATCGTGTCTCCCAAAAGGGTTCACACCTTTACAGCTCGGGAACCCAAAATTTTACGGTTTATAGTAGGTGAATGTTGGAAATTTTTCTGAAAATGTCAAACCAAAAAACCTGGTCAAATGGCAGGTTGAAAAGGATAGAAATTAGCCTCAGAGATTCCGAAGCTGATCAGAATAACATGAGAACTGAGAATATTACAGCACTATAAAATAACCAGGTGACTCAGAAAGAGTAACGCTGAGAGCACCGTGAAGTTCCAGCGACCCTCTTTGCGCAAGTTGAAAAGAACCAGAACTTTTTGATCAAACTCTACATACACACATCAAAAAGCGTTGAACTCAATGAATTTCAAAACGGATATCCATGAAGGAAATTTAGAATTCATTGCAATAGCTTAATTTTCTTAGAAAATTGGCTAAAACGTTCCGACCATGGTAGACTCGGAATTAATTGACTTACCTTCTGTTGTTGGAATAGAAATAATAATTTAATTAAGAGTTATTCCCAAGTATTTACTAATCAATAATTTAACAAATTAATATAATGAATAGAAGTAGGTAGTTACTTCGATTACCTTCCCACGCTTCACCAGCCCAATAGGATACAGAAGTTATAATAAACTAGATTTCGGGAAGTCGGAATTCCATTGGAATAATATGATCAGCAGATGCGATTGTCACAGTTTTCAAGGGGAGTTTTGGTGTTTTACTGGTTACGATTCACTCCTATGTTGATGTCTTTTTTCTTGTCAATGTTTTAGCCCTTAGGGAAAGCAAACGAATAAACACATAGCGACCGGAGTGGTTTCGTTCGATTCTTTGGGCCGATACCTATAAATGAAACTAAAAAAATCACTTACTATTACATAGAAAGATTTCAAGATCTCGATTTTTGAATAATTCAGCCCTTAGGTTCTACCCTTTAATGCGATGCCGATGTTACTGGCGCACCCCCAGCCGATAAATTATTTGTAAGCCAAATTTCTTGAAAGTCCAATACTTTTGGAATATAGCTTCGTACTGTGCAGAGACGGATTTTATTTAAATTCGATTTTTGGATTCTACGCATCTTGAAACTTGAACCAACAAATTTTGTGGAGGTGTTCACTTTTTTTACTTGGTCGATTACAAGGGTTCACTATTGAAAATAATAACGCAAAATTAATGGAACAAATGTAATCAAAATTTTCCCAAAAGTTTCTGTGCTTCCCCTCAGATTACAAATTTTACGTTCGTGCATGCTCAGTGGCCATAGCCGTTCTGGTTGTGATGCTGACCCAAGTTCGTTCCAACAGAAACCAACCTGCGCCTGGGCAGTAACTGTAACTGCTGTTCCATCATACTAGGCCATGGGGGCAGGCCAGACTCGAATCACGATCAAAGCGCACCTGGCGGTAAGGAGGTAGGTGAGTGTTCGGTATCGAATTGAATCCCCCAGCATCGATGTGAATGTTATCCAATCAAACTGCCGGATTTGCTCAGATCCTGCTTGGATTCGAATGCCAATAATATTATGGTCCCATCAATTTCGGTTTTCTAATTTTTACCAACTCTTCGCATAAATTATTTACGTAAGTAAATTTTTTCCCCTCGTATTTCAACTTCCGAAACATGTTTTTAAACGTCATTTGTCCAACCTGTATTTTACTAAAAGGATTGATTTAGAATTGTTATTTATTTTTGAGATGGGAGCTTGCTAGGATCTAGACCACCCAACTATACACATTATTCTGGTCTATTTGCCCAACCAATCTATAATATTCTAAAATGATCGACCACAAAACTATACATATTATTCTGATCTATTTGTCCAACCAATCTGTATTTTAGTAAAAGGATTGATTTAGGATTTATTTATTTATTTATTTTTGAGTTGCGAGCATCTAGACCCGCAATTCATTGTGATCACCTAGGTACTTTAAAAACGAAGTTGGTGCGGCCATTATATTACTGAAATTCGAATCCAAGCGGGATCAGAGTGAAAGTGGCAGTTTGATTGCAAAACGGTTACATTGATGCTGGGGAATTCGATTCAATCCCAAATGCTCACCTACCTCCATACCGCCAGGTTCGCTGCAATCGCGATTTGAATCCAGCTTGCCCCCATCACCTAGTTTCCATCATGCCAACACGTCCAACAGCTTCTGTTGATGGATGTTCCTACAAGAAGAGCGGTTCAACTGCAGTTGGACTTTGGTAAGATAGAGGTTGACCACTCTAAGAAGTGTGGTCGAGTGTCTGGATTATTTAAAAAAATTGATTTTACTTTTCGTTTCTCATTGGTTTTTGACCGATCAATAATTTTGCATAATGGTTTTTTAGAAACCATTGATGGCAAACTGTTCTAACAGTGCCATTGCGATGTCGATAGATTTGGAACTGCGATTTAAGTATGCAGTCAACCACAGTACAACTGAAAGAAAGTCGTTTGAAATATACCTATTAGACGAGAAACATGTTTGGCTTTTCATGATTCTTTGGAAAGCATCTGTCTAATGAGGAATACCCGAATGTTTGTTTTATACTTTTTAATGAAAGCAGAGACTATTTTAAGACTCAATAGACACCAACCGCACTCTTCTACGACAAGTGGTTTTCTTTCTACGATTTTTCAAAGTTTTTGCAACAAACAGCGTCTTCACACTCTTCCCCCACCTAGTGTGATGAATTTTTTTTGTCGAAACTTTAAATAATCAGAAAAAGCAAACCATTGATGGTGGGGAAAGTGTGAAAGGTGTCGAAAATCACTGGATGAAATCTCCTTTCATTTAAAAAATAATTAGTTTTATAACGGTGCTTGACTGGCTGTTTTGCCTACCTTTGAAGCTAGGAGGTCTAGCACTGGAAAATCCAGTGTTTTCAGCAGAGAACTCGTTCGCAGCATCTAGAAGAGCAACCTCAGTTTTAGCAGAGAGCATCACAACAGGTGAAGAATTCGTTATGGAAGACCATCCACAAAATGTAAAAAGAGAATTGAAGGTCGAAAAAGAAGCAAAACAACATAGAAAAAAGCCAGCGAGCAGTGGAAGTCCTGGAACCTAAATCGAGGAGAGCCATAAGATGCATCATTGAAGATAAGGCCTTGTAGTCATCCCTCTAGCAGACAATAATCTCGATGTGTCTCCCACGCTATTCAGAGATGCTTCAGCAATGCAATATGGTAGGGAATTGATAGGGACTCCTGCCATCTGTGAGGGGTGTGGGGAAAACATGACCCTCAAACATACCCTTAACTACAAGCAAGGGGGACTAATCAATCAAGGGTACGATATGATCAGAGACGAGGTTGCTAGGATGGTAAACTTGCCTGGATTGGGGTGATGGTCGAGCCAGTCATGCAGGTAGGTGATGACGGACCAGGTCTAATCGCTGACATCAAGGTTCATGGGGATTAGGACAGGAACAGGGCGGGTTTTTTTTTTATAATGGCATGATAAACTCTGACATCCCTTCCTATTCCACCCATGACTGGACTTCCATCTCTGAGGAAGCAGCACGAGCGAAACATCGTATATACGACTCTGCAGCAGAGGATTATTTACCCTGATAGTCTACTCGTGCAAGGGTGTGCTCCATCGACAATTCGAAACATTTTTGAAGAGAATGGTTGATGTTCTTGCTGGAAAGTGAGAAAAACCAAGGTCCCAAATTGCTGGATGGATCAGGGTCAAATTGCTACTGACTTCTCCCTCAGACTCCTCTGCTCCAGAGAACCACTGCTTAGCTGGACAAATTGGTTGGACTCTGAAACGACGAAAATGGGCCTAAAGGATGGTGCTCCATTGTCTCTACCCAAGAACTGAACCACATCCTTGTTTTATATTGTTGGGGGAAAAAATACCATCCCCATTATCTCTAGGTTTTGCCCTGATACTCAATTTGCCCCTACCCAATTAACCACTTGATTATTATCATGATTAAAAACTATGTTTGTCACTCATAATGATGGTTGATGTGCATTTGACTGTTAATTCTGAGTTTCAGAAGTACTGACGTCTTCGCGCATTATTGTACTACACAGGGTGATTCCCTCGCAGATGTAAAAAAAAATTGGGTGAAACTGCATCAAAAATGGAGTAAAATGCCGCCAACTGAATATTTTTATCTCAATCCGTTCTCGAGATATGATTTTTTAAAGGTTTTTTCAGGAAAACCGTGTTTTTTCCTTTTAAACTAAAATTTCTCTACTTTACTTCATTCAATTTTAACTTTTGACCACATTTTCGGAATCAGCATTAAATTTACTATAAGAATAGTGTACTTGAGTTCTTAAATAGTACCATCCAAAGGCCCTCACATCAGCTCAAACATTGACGATTTTGAAAAAAGAATATTTCTGAAAATCCTTAAAACTTTACTACTCTTTTAAAAAGAATCCTGGATCTGGCAAATCTCATGAAAACTGCTTCGTCTGATATTCTTTCCAACGGTACAATCAAGTTTGCTTTTATTTTGTGATTTAGTGGAGAAAATTACGTTTTAATGTTAAAAAATGTGGGTTTTTCAATGAAATTGTTGGTTTTCTCGTAAGATGACCCTCCATGAACCTACGAGTATGGAGTCAGTTTCTATGTATTTTTTCACGCTGTATCGAATGGTAACATTTGTAGATCTCTCCAACTCCGTTATAATCAAGTATTACACTTAAAATCGCAAATGTTTAGTTTGTTTGTTACGATTAAATGTATGTGTGTTATGGGGTAAAACTAGTTAATTAAAGTGTAAAACTCGATTATAACGTAGTTGAGAGATATGCATGAGTTTCCATTCGATCCAGCGAGAAAAAATACATAAAAACTGACCCCATACTTGTTGGTTCATGGAGGGTCATCTTTCGAGAAAACCAACAATTTCATTGAAAAACCCACATTTTTTAACATTAAAACATTATTTTCTCCCCTAAATAACAAAATAAAAGTAAAATTGATAATACCGTTGGAAAGCATATTAGATGAAGCAGTTTTCATGATATTTGCCAGTTTCCAGGATTCTTTTTAAAAGAGTAGTAAAGTTTTAAAGATTTTCAGAAATATTATTTTTTCAAAATCGTCAATGTTTGAGCTGATGTGAGGGTCTTTGGATGGTACTTTTTAAGAACCCAAGTACACTATTATTATAGAAAATTTAATGCTGATACCGAAAATGAGGTTAAAAGTTAAAACTAAATGAGGCAAAGTGGAGAAATCCGAGTTTAAAATGAAAAAAACACGGTATTCCTGAAAAAACCTTTAAAAAATCATATCTCGAGTACGAATTGAGATAAAAATATGCGGTTGGCGGCATTTTACTCCATTTTTGATGCAGTTTCACCCAAATTTTGTTTTGCATCTGCGAGGGAATCACCCTGTATATAGTGGCTAAAGTAAACGTCCGATTTGATAATATTTATTTTTAAATTTCATTCCCTCATTTAAATAATTTTAGTTGAATTATTTTCTTACATTTTCTATTTTCAGTTGTAATTTCTAAATTTATTGCAAACATGTGATGTGTCTTGTAAAAATGTTTAGTCATGTGATGTGTTGTATGAGGGCTTCCATTTCGGTTGTTTTTTGTTGTTATTTTCTGCACAGGCCTATGTATTCAATTCTACCGAATTTACCTTTCAGGTGAACTCGATAGCGATGAGCCAGAGATGGTGTTCGCTGCTCGGCAGAAGATGTCCACCTTGAGTTCCTGTTTCGCACAACTGACTCACAAGGCCCAGACTATCTTCCAAAATAATGCCAAGGTTGAGGTGAGTGTTATTTATAAATCATAAAACATGGGTGTGCTGTAAGGTACCTCGACATTCGGAAAACCTATTTGTGAAGAAATGAAATACCTTGTACCAACTCTTGAGACTATTTACCTCTCTTCAAGGACTTACTACTTCTATTATAACGAATCCGTATCAGCTGGGCCTTACCTTAGTATATAAGGAAAAAGTTTGAGAAATAACTCTATGTAATGTAATTAACGTTCTCAACAGAAATAAAACCTTGATACTGCCTCCATTCTGCAATATTATTTTCTTCTCGAAGTAGGTAAAAGTCCAATCTGATTGCCATCGTATTTTGAGCTCAACGATTTTTTGAAAACCAAATTAGGAAAAATGTTACAACATTCCATAAGATTTTTAATATTAGGAACCCATAGTTTTACATTTGAGACTCACATATAGGTAAGTATATATTTATAGAATTTTGTGGTTTTCTTACTTTTATACAACGAATATTTGAACCGATATAGCTATAAGGAAAACTATCCAGGATCTCGAGATTCCTTAGCCAGAATCTTAATACAGTCAGTGTTTGCTTGAGGTGTACTAATAATGATAAAGTGGATGGGGGAGCAGTCGACATTTATTCTAAGTGCCAGTTTATCAATCACTTTTATCCAATGGATAAGGGGAATTTATCCGCCTGATAACACAATAGGGGGTGTTTAACCATCCCAAGTTAAACCCCATCTGGCGTTTTAATTTATCTGGTCCCTGGATGGCTGGATAACAATTATAACTGGAGGTTAATGAGGTATATAAAGCTTTCTAACCTCAAACAAGTTTATTAATTTACAAAAATCTTATTTGAATCTCAAGTTTGATTGTCTTTATTTTTGTACCGTCCAATGGATATACAGGGTGATTCCCTCGCAGATGCAAAAAAAAAAAAAAAAAATTGTGTTAAACAACATCAAAAATGGAGTAAAATTCCGCCAACCGCATATTTTTATCTCAATCCGTACTCGAGATATGATTTTTTAAAGGTTTTTTCAGGAATACCGTGTTTTTTTCATTTTAAACTCGGATTTCTCTACTTTGCTTCATTTAATTTTAACTTTCAACCTCATTTTCGGTATCAGCATTAAATTTCCTATAAGAATAGTGTACTTGGGTTCTTAAAAAGTACCATCCGAAGACCCTCACATCAGCTCAAACATTGACGATTTTGAAAGAATGATATTTCTGAAAATCTTTAAAACATTACTACTCTTTTAAAAAGAATCCTGGAAACTGGCAAATCTCATGAAAACTGCTTCATCTAATATGCTTTCCGACGGTATTATCAATTTTACTTTTATTTTGTTATTTAGGGGAGAAAATAATGTTTTAATGTTAAAAAATGTGGGGTTTTCAATGAAATTGTTGGTTTGCTCGAAAGATGACCCTCCATGAACCAACGAGTATGGGGTCGGTTATTATGTATTTTTTCTCGCTGGATCAAATGGAAACTCATGCAGATCTCTCAACTACGTTATAATCGAGTTTTACACTTTAATTAACTAGTTTTACCCCATAACACACATACGTTTAATCGTAACAAACAAACTAAACATTTGCGATTTTAAGTGTAAAACTCGGTTATAACGGAGTTGGAGAGATCTACAAATGTTACCATTCGATACAGCGTGAAAAAATACATAGAAACCGACCCCATACTCGTAGGTTCATGGAGGGTCATCTTTCGAAAAAACCAACAATTTCATTGAAAAACCCACATTTTTTAACATTAAAACATAATTTTCTCCACTAAATAACAAAATAAAAGTAAACTTGATTATACCGTTGGAAAGAGTATTAGACGAAGCAGTTTTCACGAGATTTGCCAGTTTCCAAGATTCGTTTTGGAAGAGTAGTAAAGTTTTAAAGATTTTCAGAAATATTCTTTTTTCAAAATCGTCAATGTTTGAGCTGATGTGAGGGCCTTTGGATGGTACTATTTAAGAACCCAAGTACACTATTCTTATAGTAAATTTAATGCTGATTCCGAAAATGTGGTCAAAAGTTAGAATTGAATGAAGTAAAATGGAGAAATTTGAGTTTAAAAGGAAAAAAACACGGTTTTCCTGAAAAAACCTTTAAAAAATCATATCTCGAGAACGGATTGAAATAAAAATATGCAGTTGGCGGCATTTTACTCCATTTTTGATGTAGTTTCACCCAAATTTTTTTTTGCATCTGCGAGGGAATCACCCTGTATTTGGAGATTTGCCTTCAAACAGCAGTAACGACGAAGATTCTATCGTAGCATAATTCGTTGAATGGAAAAGACCATATATACCTAGTAAGACCCCATGTAGATCACCTACTAATATGGGATGAGTGCGTATTTTTATTGAGGTTTCGGTTGGACAAAGATATCGTTCTTTACATTCTAACATAAATCGAAGATGAAATTAAGACCACAACTTACTGATCACAATAATTCATTCATAATAGATTCAGGTTGCAATATCGCTATTCGTATATGTATTTCTCTCTCCAGAAATGAAGCAAACAAACGGCAAAAATGTGGTGGTTTCTGATTTGCCGAGGTTGATAACATCAGAGGACACTGTTGTGGAAATAACGACAGACCTGGTGTTTTTTAATAGTCGATCCATGAAGAAAGTGTAGCTCCTACGCTACTCTGTGTCCGCTCCATGTGTTAATCGCCGTTATTTTGTCGCCTAAGGACACCAATGAGGATGCTAACGACGCTATCTGCCAGACAGAATTTATCTGAGGAATAATTTTATCTGCCAGGTAATTCGGCATTGATAAACAACTCACATTCTTTATCTGGAGTATAGCGCTATACTCTGTATAGCTATCTTGCAGTTAATGTAGATACTTGATAAACCGGCCCTAAGACTTGGAGGCATCCAGTTTGGCGAGTTATGGGACATTTGTTGTCAGATTTTGATGCGGATCGCATAATGAACATTGGGATGCGCTATTGTTACCTGTGGCAGAATTAGTTGGAAGTTTTCATCAGCTGGATACTCAGTGAAGGTACCTACATATTTAGCAAAGTGTAGGTGTGTGTTGTGTAGCAAAAGTACTTGCAGTTCTTCCACAATAGTGAGTTCAGGGACCTGTGCTGGTTTAGGAAACGATCACCTACCGCCTTGAGTTTTAATAGGCAAATACCTTCTGATAACATATTTCAAACACCGAGTTCTCATTATTCGAACTAGGTAATGTGGAAAGTCAATTCTACCTAAATACCAACTTTAGGTTTGATAAGTTGGGTGAACTGTTCTTCACCACTTCCACCTGTTGCCATCTGAAATGGGCTTCAGCCATCTTGTATACATATCTGTTTCTAATTTCTCACGCGTTCTGCCAATTATAAAATCTCGTTCTTGAAACTATTTTATGTTTATTATTTCCTGTTAGTACTACCTCTTCTGTAACACTTTGGTACATCTGAACCACTCGAAAATGATAGAAAAAGTATCTTACACAAGGTGTAGGTGTTTGAGGGTTGAGATATTTTTCATAGGCTTCTCAAATAATGTGGTTTATTGATTTGCTTAGCGCTTTCGCCATCATGTGGCGTCGTCAGAGCTTATTATTTATTGGTTCATGTTTAATAGAAGCTTGTTGGGCCCTCCTCAACATCTCAGTGAATACCTTTTATATTTGGAGGTATATTTTGCGTCAATTATGTTAAAATGATGTAAATTTGAAAATCTGTGTGGCGGATCATGCATTGTCTGCTGGATGAACCTCTTAAATATGCTGTTGTAAGTATAGGATGATTTCCTGGGATCAACTTGTGTTTTAAATTGAGAAATATTAAAATTTTTTGTGGACATGTACATCTGAAGTGATAAAACATAATGAAGTGATATAAACAGCTAACAGGAACTGGTTGAATGAAGAGGCCACATGACCCTGAAACCTGCAGTCTGATTATCTGAGTGGTGTCCCATGAAGAGACTGTAAACACAGGCACTTGTCCTACTGATGCCATAAGAACCTAGAGTTTCTGTATTTTTCACACTACCGAAAATTCTCAAACCTCCCAATATGGCAGCAATTCCTCCCACTGGGAAGACGCATTATTTCCAGTTGTGGACGCCTGACTCTACCTTCTTCAACCAATGACTACATGTAAGCCATCCCAACTTCGTAATATTTATAATTTCTCGGTTATAATCCGAAGTATCGAACTATCTCCTCAGCCTAACAGTCCCCTCCTGTTGGTGACCGTAGATGTGACAGCTCCATCCCACACAATGACTGGATGTGTGTCGCGGTATCATCACACTACATGGAACTGCTCCCCCATCAAGAGGTCTCAACACCCTTCCTGAATTCGTGCTCAAGCAGAGCTTTATAACGAGCTGCACCCAGCCACCCTTCACTGTGCCACATTGTGGTTGCATTGCTAGTCCATTTATTTACAGAGCTCACTCAGTTAATTACAGTGGTTCACCATTTTTAATTATACTCTACCTCACACAGAAAGACCCCATTCAAAATTCCAGCATCTTGAGTTGTATAGGAACAAAATTACAGGGCTCATAATTTCAGCTCCGAATTACGGCATCATAAGTTGAACGAAATTAGCAACAGAGATTTACAGGAAGTGCATGGAAATGAAGCTTTCCATTCAATGCTCTACTTACGGTAAAAATTGGAGTGCAGATATGCCGCGCATGTCTCGTTCAGGTACATTTCACATTTCGTACACCGAATCGGGTTTGGTTCTTGCAGCCCTTTCATATTGAGAGCTACGTGCATTCAGTCAGGAATGTTGTCTGCTCTTGACTCCCACTACGTTTGAGAACCTTTTTGACTCTTGAGCGCTCAGTCACTAGTTGCGTGCATGTATTGCATGCATGCTTTGGCCATTTACCTTCCTAATCAAATTTGAACTTACCATAGTTCTTCTACTCAACCCTAGAAAGTGACTTTCCCAAGGGGAAGTTTATAAAATTCTCTCCAACTTGTTGCCGTTTAATTGGGGTCCTTGTAATCTTCGAGACTTTTGTTCCAGTAGGCAGGACGGTTACACACTGAGTCAATCAACGTTTCTACGGCTACATTCACATTTGAAATAAAAAACGAAGCAAGAAAGAATTTTGACGTGAAAATCCTTCAGCGAATAGCAATAAACTGAGAAGCCAGTGTCGTTCAACACTTTGTCTGCCACCTCAAAATCTGAGGTGTGTCCCTGAATGCTGCTAATTTGACTTTCATGGTTACCCAAACTTTTTTTATGGATAAAAAGCTAATAAAATTATTAAAAAAAGAGAATTTTTAAAATGTAGAATTTTTTGCACCTCAGTTACCCTTACGGAGGTGGTACACAGCGAGCAATCAGCTATATTGCGGGTTAGCATTTTTTCACTTCCTTCCTGTGTGCCGCCTCCATTACAGTGACGGGGCTCTGGGAATGATCAGGGAAACGTCATACCATAGTTTACTATTTATTGATTATAACCTAAAAAGGAGAAAAGCGATCACAACTCATTATTAACTTATTGCATTAGATGTTTGGTTCAGAGACATTTGACGTAATATTAGAGGTATTTATACAAAAACCCAACGCTGTATTGCAGATTGATTGCATTCCTTGCTGTGTTCCGCTTCTGTTACAGTGACAGAGCTCTGGGAATGATCAGGGGAACATCAACATGCTTATTATCATATACTGTAGAGATTTTCAAGACAAATTTTAAGTAAAAATAGAGGTTGTTATACTAAAATTCAAGAAAAATTAACTTAACTGGAATAGGAGGACTCCAGTATCCCCACTCTGTCAAAACAACAAAAACAATAGATTGTAACCTTCCCCAACTCGAACCACACCATGGATGATAAATTATACTTCCCATGGAACAAGTATAGCATCTCAAAAGCTCATTTGAAGCAAACATGGCGAGATAAAAGCAGTTTGAATCCACTCCTTGAAAAATACAGAACTCTACAGCACCCTGACCTCTTTTACATCTGCGGCGGTGGCACCCAACGTGTTACCTCCCTTTGCATTTCGTGGAAGAGAACAAGGGACGTGTCTGAAAGTGCAGACTGGATCACTCAAGGCTCGCAAGCCCTAAAGCAGGGTCCACACTATGCCGGGGTAGGCCGGGCGGGCTGACCCGGGCGGCCTAAGCCGCGTTGATGTAGACGCCCCGGGCGGCTTTGCCGGGTTAGAAAATGCCGGCCCGGGCCGTGCCGATCCCAACCCGCATAAAGTAGGTACAGATCAAAGGAAGCCGAGCCGAGCCGAACAAAAATATAGAGTGGGGACGTGCCGAGCGGCCCCGAGCGGCTTCAGTTACAATTAAACCTCCGACCGAACTAGACGAATTATTTTATTTTCGACTTAGTTTGTTTAAGTAGGGTTTTTTATTGTTCATTTTAAGTAATGGAGTGGAATGACGAACAAGTTTTAGTGTTAATAGACTTATATAGAGAACGTCGTTTTCTATGGGATAGTTCAGATTCCCAACATGAATTAAAAAACCAAAGACACGACAGTCTCACAAAGATTGCTGTGTCTTTCGGAGTGGATAAAAATGAAATTGAGCGCAAATGGAAAAATTTAACCAGCCATTTTTGGAGGGAAAAAAAGAAGTCACCAGTCTTGGTGTTGAAACTAAATAATGTAGGTAGAAATAACCCGGTTGGCTTCGTTTTCGGTGTGGACGTCGTGCCGGTCCGAACGTACCCGCCCGACTTAGCCCACCCGGGTCAACCCGCCCGGCCTACCGCGGCATAGTGTGGACCCTGCTTAAAAGCTCTTGCTCCCCATGTGAAAACTCTATCGCACTCATTATATTTCAGTCTCATGCGCCTTCCTTCTCCTCCTGATTGCCAGGTTCGCGGCTTCCTATGTGAAAGGGGCCTTAGAGAAGGAATTGGTCATTTGATGTTGGCCTTGTGTATTCAATTATCGTTTCATGATCCTTAGGTGATAGCTCCCTCTCAAATGTTCAGGATAAAAAAATCAGGTAACGGAGGTTGTCTGCCTGGAGAGTTCCGCTATTTGTTCCCATTTTCTAGTACCTATCCTATTCTTATCTTGTGGGAGGGATCTTTTGATTTTACTGGCAACGTGAGCATGAAACACTACCTGTAATCATGCCAATTAGTTATTGATTGTGTTATCAATAAAGAAATGCCTGTAATAACAGTACCAACCTAAGTATTGTAATTATATTGGTTTATTGATAGCTATTCCATATAGATTTAGTTAGTTATTTATAAGTTATTAAATACTTCACTATGATATTCAAAATTATAATGCATAATTGCATGTTGCATATTGCCCCTCTCAGATTGGTACTGTTGAGGAATTTGATTGGAATCTTACCAAGAGAAATGCTTCTGGATATAGTTAGCACCAGAATTAGTGCTAATCATGGTAAAAATATAATGCAAAAACTATAAGAGAGCTGATTGGCCTACCAATAATATATTGCGTAAACCACTTTGAAATGTCAATATGGTAGGGATTTCACTAACGGTATTCATTGTCCGTTTCAAAAGTCGAAACATTGAAAATCAATTCTTCGAAAAATGAGGGTATCGTGAGGCTTTCTGTTAAATGGAAACATTGAAAATAAAATTCTTCGAAAAAATGAGGATATCATGAGGCTCCTTGTCAAACTGTAAGCTGTGCCCCTTGCGGCAATACTAAGCATGTATCTGTAAGCTCCAGATAGGGTCATGGCTACGTTTCGATCGTTTTACGTTGAACCTTTACTTTTGAATCCTTCAAGCTGTGATAGTTCGAATCGTCGTAAAAGACGTCGCGCATTGGGAACCAGTTGAAACTTGAGATAATTCGGCATCAAAACTACTGAACCACAAATACCCCAACTGTACTGCCGTACTAAAAGTAGATCCCTATCTGACCAAACCCTACTTTTGGGGAAATGCGCCTCTAGGTTTTGAGTAGAAATTTCCTGAAATTAGCTCTATTTTACGTTGTCTCGAACTCCAAAAGTACTCATTCCAAAGGGAATTTCTCTCTGAATCGCGTGGTGCGGCTGGAAAAAGACTATTTTGGTCAGGAAATTAAAAAAAATTGTAGAAAATATGTACCAGGCAATTTCCTCGTATCTGTTGCACATACGAGTTTTCGTTTTGCAATAAGACTGATACGTTTTTTCTAATATGTGGGGTAGTTATCGGGGTACTATATACTTACATCAACATTACAAGACGGTCTGCTAGATGGAAACTGTAATAATAATAGCCTCAAACCTGAAATCTACACTAAAATTGAATAGCTTAATATAATAATATAAAAATACAAACCTCTACTTAGGGTGTACTTACTCACCTTTTACACCTCTGACAAGGCCAATGTGGCGAAAGCGCTAAGCTGAAATAAAAATACATAATACGAGAAGCTGCCTTATTCTCGCTCTCAACAACCCTAGGATTTTTTCTAATATAAAATTAGTACCTCTTTATGTGTCGAAAAATTATTTTCTCGTATATGCACGATACTAGGGGAAATAATCGTGGTTGCCAACCTCCGATAACCGTATCTGATCTGACAAGAGAAAATAAATTCGTATGATCAAAATACTGGGAAGAAAAATCGTATCTGCTACTGATTCCGAAATTGTATCAGACGCCAAGAGTCCTAAAATACTAAGAAATAAATTCTTATCTGGACTTTCATGAGTGTCGCAATTCGTATGTACCTGAATACTAATATAATATTCGTATCTGATGCCCAGATGCGGGTTTTTGCTCTAGAAGAGGCCAGTTACGGGATTTTCATTAGTAAATCGAACCAAAACGTAGTTAATGCGATAATTGTAAGCCGTTTTTGAGGCATTTCCCGTTGAGATTCGACTTTGAGACTAGCAAAATCGAAAGAAACAACCCTCCAAAACGTTTGTAGAATTTCTCCATTTTTTCCCAAAGGGAGGTATGTTGAATGTACTTGAAAAATTCGAAATTATCAAAAGTGACAGATCTGGTAAATGTTTAAATGAGGATATACCTCAATATATTTCACCACTGATAGGTCCATTTCTGTAAAGCTTGGAATTATCCCTTCACACTGTTGAAACCATATTTAGTTATTTCCCCCTTTCACTTCATCTGATTAGCTATAATCCCCTTTCACTTTGTATGCACTTAATTGGTTGTACCTCCTGCCCCTTTCCTTTCTCTCGACCGATGGGATTCAATCTCCCTTCACCTGTCACTATATAAGCTGTGTCCTTTCTAATGTGTCTTCAGTTATTGTTTGTTACTGATGATGGCCTAACCGTTGAAATCGATTTAACATTGTAAATCTTTATTTTTCGTGGAAATAGACAACGTTTTTCACTAACTTCCGTTTTGTAATGGTATGAAGTCTTATTTCATGCACCTCAGAAAGCAGTGGGTAGAAAGTAGTAATTCATTGTACGGTTTTATTGAATTTTGAGAAATCGGAATTTATTTTCTCATTTACAGAACTAGAAGTACAAATTTTTACATCTTGCAACTGAATGAAAAATGATGAGGACACACATTTAGCATTTTATACTTCAACTTGAATGTCATCTAAATAAAAAGTTTTCTGTTCGAATGTTTTCCAAATCTTCTGAATTGGATTCTTTTAAATCTTGTACATGAAATACCTATGCCTACTGAAAATATTGGCATATTACGTTCCGTGCCTGATACATGAATACAACCTATATGATGTAAAAAGTCAAGATCTGTTGTTAAACGTACTCTATTGGGAACTTCACGGGAATGTTTTACAAATAATACATTTATTATATACACTAATGTACATGATTCTTAATATACTATTGATAGCAAACGTCAGTAGTTTCAGGTATGACTCGGAACATCAAGTTTCATATTGTTTGTCATAGTGTTCGTCTGACGTTGAAAAACCATCATAAGGTTTTTCGAGTTCCTCAAAATCGAATTCCTTTTCCGGCTCATACTCGGAGAGTTCCTTCACAAAGTCTTCAGGAACCGAATCCATTCCACTCAAATCTTTTATCATTTCTTCTAAACTACTGTATGTCCGGGCTATGTTGGCTTCCTCCAGAAATTTATTCAGCGTCATCTGTCCTCTGAGGAGTTTGATGTAGTCCAGCATTATGTGAGTAACGAATTCGTCAGGAAGGTTCTTTTTCGTGGTATCTTCTGTAGAGTCCAAGTCTTCATCTTCTTCGTCTTCTTCATTTTCATCATTGTCTTCTTCTTTGCCATCTTTCGCTCCATTACTAGGAGTCCACTGCAACAGTTCCTTAAGCTCATCGTCTGTTGCACTCAGAGACTCCCCCAGTGCGAGGATTGTTGTCGTATTGCTCCCATCAGAAGTACTCGGTTTTGCAGTAGTTTTCAAACTGCTCTCACTGCCGTTTGAAGATTCATCTGTAAGTACTTTGATTACACCTTCTGGGTGGTGAACTTCCACTGTATGAATACGATTGACATTGTCTTCTGTTTCATCACCTCCCTGTTTTTCGGTTTTAGGAATGTTGGTTGAATTGTTCGCATAAAGTGCTCTTCGATTCGTTGAAATATCCCTTTTCAAAAATCGTTCAACGTCACGTCTGGTTTGCTGCAAATCAATAAATTTACACATTGATGTTAATTTGAATATTTACTAGAATTTCAGAACTAATATAATTTCCATTTTTCATGAAACACAATCATGGTTTAGATTTCAAAAGTGTTTACGGTATACAATTATTATGCTGTCAATAAGGGTTAGACAGCGTTCATGCCACAAGTCTAATGTTGAGGAGCGTCTCTTTCTTTGGGTAATATACTAGGAACACATTTTTAAGATGTTTGAATCAATCTCTCCTCCATTCTGAAATGCTTTCCCTTCAGGAATTGTAAAACTGAACTTGAACGATTGATTAATATGTTAGGAATGTTAAGTACAACATTTGCTGAAAATATGCCTGAAATTTGTGGTTGGGTTACATTAGAAAGTCACATGATTTTCACAGATAGGTACCTGTACTTACTTAGGTATACTATTCCCAGACCATTTACTCTTGTGGATAATATCTACAGTCAGTGTTAATTTATGGTACCTTCCTCCTTCTGTGCTATATTTCAGTATACTATAGAAGGAGGTAGGTAGGTTCATTTAGATATAGGAAAACAGATATCCGTTAAATAAGGAAGGAGTAGAAGGAGCTTTTGGGTGAGGAAGAGCGCTGGGAGAGTGTGTATTCTACCTATTGATATTGCCTGTCTCTCTTGTGTGCCTTATGTTCAGTTCACATCAGCAGTATGAAACCCAACAACAATGCGAGATTAAATAATCAATCAAATGCTGGTAAACGTAAGAATGTAACCGTGGCAAACCTCCGTCTTATCTAGCTATGTGTATTTAAAAAAGTAGATATTGTTCTGTCTGACAGTGATTCTTGGTATCTCAGTGTTTACAAAAGGTTTTGAACAGGATATCTACTTTAAATAAATACTAATGGGGCTCCGAACATGAGAAGCTCAAGTTAGAGCGTAGCACGTAAACAAGGACATTACTGATTTGCTGTTCATTTGTTACCTATGCCCCAGTCGTGATGGACACAAGTTGCTTTTGTTTTTTGCTGGATAGCTTCATTAGTGTGTGTTTATTTATTATTATAATTTATTAATTAATATGATTCTCCTTAAAAACTAGTATTGACGAAGTTGATGGTGCGGGAAACGAATTGTATTGAGGGAAAAGGATGGTACAAGGTGTCAACAAGGGGAAAGTCATGTGGACCACCATTTTCCTTAGGTCATTCACCCCATAGCACTCCTAGTGGCGGACCTTGTTAGTTCAAAGCCCCATTGACAGCAGACATATCTCGCCACTCCCCCCAAAAAAATACAATCTTCAACCCTGAATTTTCTTCAATTGGAATTTCGGTGGCAAGTGAAACTAGTGAAAAGCAGTTTGCAAATGATGAGTTTGTTTGTGTTGGCTCAATGAGAACCAGGCTTTAGTTTAGTAGGTTTGCAGGATCAGCACCTTAACTATCATCTAATATTCTTAACTTGTGGAGGGCCAAATGTATATTTCTTGTAAACTAGGCAAATGGATGGAACGCATTACATTGGTGGATCGTGTGGAGCTCTGGTTGATACACTAAATAGCTCTCCACTTACATTTTTATCAATGCCTTCACTAAACTATCACACTGTGACGTTCAAGGAAAACTCCCGCAGTCAAATAGGTTTGATTACACTGGCCTCATAGCTCACACGTTGTAACGCTGTTTCTAAGGATAACTTTCTCCCAAAGAAATTTAGGACATGAGTTCAAACTCTGTCGGGGTATCAAATGTTTTTGGGCTTTTTTAACAATTCGTCCCTTATCGCTACATTAGAAATGGGTGTAGTTGAGGAGTCTTCCAAGGTGTGATTTTTTATATTTGTCAACTATTTTTGCTTAATTAGGCCTCTTCAGGACGTCCTTTGTACTGGTAGTTGAAACAATATAGTCACTGGAGGTTAATTTATAACACAGCACTATGTCATAATATATGTATTATCACATACAGCTAAATTAACCTCAAATGACTATAGTGTTTCAACTGCCAGTACAAAGTTGACGTCCTGAAGAGGCCTAATTAGGCGAAACTAGTCGACAAATACAAAAAATCACACCTTTGAGAACTCCTCAACTTCTTCCACCCTCAATCTTTACATCCATTTGGAAAAGGAGATACCAACCATACATTAGAAAGTTTTGCAGACCTCCAAGTGGTGGTTTGGGATACGAGTGGGGATTCACTATAAATAGGAATAATGAAATAAGCATGTGCACTGTGTAATTAGGGATAGAGTTGATTCATTGTAGAAATGGACAAACCTGAGTCATCAACGAGTCCTGTGGCTGAGTAGAATTCCAAATAGGATGTACCTGAATAGTATTTATCCCTGTAGATATAGGAACCTACAGTGAAATGGGCGGAATTCGGGAGGAAAACAACGAGTACAAACATACGAATATTTCAAATTGATTCTTACATCACCGTCAATTTCTGACACTTGGGTCAAGTTGGAACTCATCTTCCCTGACAACTACTCTGAGTTTGGCTTCTATTCTGCTCTCCCTAGTAACACTCTATTTGGAATCGCATCTCACTACTTGGAGGACTTCATGAACTGTCTATTGGTTGGCTTGAGGGTGAAATCCTTGCTCAATAAATTTACCCACCCTATAAGAAGGTTGATGTACTGTTTTAGTTTGGTATTATGTTTTATTTGCATCATATGATTAAGTGCAATTTAATTTATTCTTAATTTATTGCTCTCTGATGTTTATATTATTTATGGAATTCCACATCTAGTGTATCGTTTATAGTTTAGGTCCACCCTTTTCTGAATCTTCCCTAACGTATTTACAATAATTGTAGGCACCTTCCAGAAATAGCTTTTGGTCCTTCTCAACCATTATGAGCAGTTAGTGGGCTTATTGAATAGGAAGTTATAGTAACGAAAACATTATAATTGGATTGATGCTTTTATATACATTAAGGCTGGGTATCTAGAACGGGTGGCAGGGTTTACCCCTCCGTTGTTGCTAATAAGGCGTAAATAGAACAGAACAGAGGTTATTTCTCAAACCCAGGGGATCCCTGACCCAGCTGTGAACAGAGGGGTACCTCCGCTGATTGCTGAAGTAAGGTCTGTGATTGGCTAGAACCATTGGAAAATCAAGGCTTATGTGAAAGCATTTGAATGGCGGTTTGAGTGATGCTAACATCGGTGCATACTACCAATAAAACTGCGAGAGTCCCCCCCCCCCCTCCTCCTCCAATCAGTTTTCCAGCCCACCAATTACGAAATGTTCTTCTGGAGAAGGTAACACTGGTTGCTAACACAAGGGGCAGAAGAATCCAATATCTCCTTCCAAAGAATGGAAGTCGTGTTTAAGGAGTCCTTAGGCAGTCATGCCTTGTGGTCTCCCCCCAGACAAGCCGGGAAGATCCTCCTGAGAGGAGACTGCACACCCAGTCAATGTCCTTGACAGCTGCCAAGTACCCGTATTGACCTACGGGTAGAGGCATGTGTTCTAGCACACATTACCAACTAAGCAGGTTGGTACCCGAGTTTATGGAGATCCACATAACTCCAAATGCCGAGGTTCGTGGAAGGAGACCCACCCCCGCGAGTCAACTCCCACGAACCTCTCCCCCACATCTGCAGAATTGACTGCATGTTAGGGGTGATAAAACCACTGCCCCCGCGAAGCCACCTCAACTGGGGGGCAGGCAGGTGGTGCTTCGACAAAGTCTATGCACCGGTAGCCTGGGGCTCCCCCCGCCCGCGGTACCATTTACTGGAGAAAGCGCCATCCAGCACTCCTCCATTAAGGCCAGAATGGTCGCTGGCCCGGCAAAGAGAAGGTGTCTCTGCACCTACCACTTTATCCACACCTGAGGGATTCCATCTAATTGCTTGGTGGACTCCCACAGCTCAAACCTTATGAGGGTTTATGAGGGATCCCCATCCAACCACTTAGTGGACTCCCACAGCTCAAACATTATGAGGGTGTGAGGAAGGGTTGTGGTACCCGTTTAACACAAGGGGGAGCTGTCCTAATGTCCTGATCCTGCCTAGTGATTCAGTTACCCTTCGTAGATAACCTCTGCCTCGTGTATACCTCGCGGAGCTGCTGCCACTAGGGTTAGCTCAGTTTCTAGATACCAGACTTAAATTTAGAAAACCTATATAAATAACGTGAATGCTCACCGTGGTAATTTCCAAAATGCTGTCTTCTGTACCAAACAGCCCTGCTAAGCCATCATGAAGTTCCTTTCGATGGCTTTTAACATCATGGGATAAACTGACAATGATTTTCTCAGTTCTGGCTGATTGCGAACTCAATGATTTCAGTAGAGTATACTGGTCGTTTGTTTGTTTATCTATTCTATTCGACCTGTTGAAAGTTGATCAACATAAAATTAGCAATCATCATCATAAGGAGTTGTTTTGTTGAATATGAAGGGTAATTTCGGTTAAATTTCACACTGTGCGTTACTCGGTCGGTATGTATGTATTCCTCATGAAATTGTGCTTTATGTATTGTACATAATCTCGATGCATAATCAACCCGCCAATCATGCTTTCTTTTGTTTAATAAAATTTGGAATGTTTAATCGTGCCTTTGTTGCAAATCTGTATTGTGGTTTGAAAATGATTATTTTGGCTTGGAAAATGTTTGTTTTTGACTGGAAATGGTCATTTTGGGTTTCAAAATGCATATTTTGACTTATAAAAGCTATTTGTGTTTATACATTATAGGGAAGTTGAAACTCAAGTTTGAGATTATGAACAAAAGGTCCTACATTGAGTTTTTTGGTAAAATTGATGGTTTTCCACGACAAATCACATTCATACTATTTGGTGTCCTTGGGATCGTCTTCTCCGTAATTTTTCATGCTGATTAGAATGGTGATAAGTCGAAATAGTCTGCGTATGAACTGAGTGTTTTCTCTACTTCGTCTCTGCTTATTAGGTGGTCAGAGAGATCAAAAACACAAAAAATCGTAATCTAAAAAATACTGTCAAAAACAAGAAATAAAAAAATTATTATTATTTTCTAAAGTTTTTTTCTTTTTTCAGTTACAGAGGGATTTTACACATGTAGTACTAAAATTCTAGATTGGCACATACATAGTTATTCACAACTAGCGTAGGTTTCTCGCTCGCTTCGCTCGGTCGGGGTGGGATGTGCAGATGGGCAATCGGTAGAACGATTGGAAAAGGTGGTTATTAACTCCACCCATCCCTCGGGTTTGCCCACAAGTACGGGGATTTTTATTAATTTTTTTTTTTTTTTTTTTTTTTTGAGAGGGAAAAATTGATTTACTAATACCTGTCTGCCTACAGGTTATGACGTACTCGGACTGGGAAGGTGTCCCAGACTATACCGTCTAAAATCCACCCCATTGTGTCCGTGATGGTAGTGGGATAAAGTGGTATAACTGAGACAAAGTCGTACAGTGGTGTAATGTATAGATGCGTATTTGCTAGAATGATTGGAAACGGTAGATCAGTAACGGTGGATAAAGTGGGTGATTTTGTACTTTAGTAACTCCACCGGTCCCTCGGGTTTACCTGTTAAATTGTTTTTTTTTTTTTGAGGGGGGAAAATTTATTTACAAATACCGATATAATTTATATACATAATGTTTAGATCCTCCCCACCCCCAAATCCCCATCTTTTACAAATTTTGTGGTAAATTAAGACCATTATTTTCCCCGTATATTTTTCTGTTGGAAATGAGTTTCAAACGCGAGACCTACCATGGTGTTTTTCAAGAAGTTCTAATACTAAGTTCAGAGCACATTTTGAAGGAATAGGAAGAGCGTAGCTCGAAAACGTACGTGCTCGTCTACATTTTCGTTCATTACAATCGGAAAGCACAATTTCATACCTCGAAACTTGAATTGGACCAAATCGAAACTCCAACGAACATTTTAAGACCAACCCGAGCAAAAACTGTCAACATTTACTGGGTCTAAGGCGCGAACCAACATAGCTGGAAAGAATTATTTCCTTATTTTCTGCATATTTTTGGTGATTTCTTCGGGAATACATCATCTTTGGGCAATTTTAATGGTACCATCGTGTTCTACGGGTCCAGGCCAGGATCGTAACTTAGTTGCTGCAATAGAAAGTGCTATCAAACAAATTTCAATGGGGCAGCCGATAGAAGATCGAGCACTCAGCCAAAAAACACGCATTAAAAGGGGTCCCACCCCCCTCCAGACCATGGTTCAGGTGGGGGGTAGAACCTTTTAAAATTGCTGACGATCCCTTTCGGGCATACCCAAGAAGATCCCCCATTCGTAGGCATGCATAGACATGCCGTTTGGCTGTGCATAGCGTGAACAAATAGAGTTTCATTCTTATTATAATATTATATATATATATATATATATATATATATATATATATATATATATATATATATATATATATATATATATATATATATATATATATATATTATATATATTATATATATATGTAAAAGAATAAGAGATCTACTGCAATATGATGTTTACTTAAATGTCGAGTTAAAGGAAAATTTCTACAGAATCGCTTACTTGTTGTTTACGGTATCGTGAATCTTGTCAAGCATCGTTGAGACTTTTTGTTCCAGCTCTTCTAAACCTTGGATTGAACTGCAAGTTTCCAATAACGTTGTTTGCAGGTTCGTAATTTTCCTGTTCCTCTCGTCAATGTTATCGTACATATTTTGAAAATTCATTCTCATGTGCTGCTTTATCTCTTCGATTTTAAGATCTAAGAAACCTGTAAATTTCGGACAAACCGACATGCGGATGAGGTAACTGGGATCGCAGTGACTTAATAGATTCATGATTATCTTACAACCGAAAATCCAATTATTCTTGAACATTGTGTAGAAGTTGGATGGGGAAGTTGTGCATGTTATGTAAGTTTCAATAATTTCATATTTGCGCAGAGACTATAAACCTGTTGAATTCTTGTGAATCTAATAGAATTCGGTGAAAATTGTAACAAATCAAGGGTACCTGGAGCTGGGCGTCGAGGGCCAAAATCTGCACAATAAATAACAGAGGAGAGGTGTGGCAGCCCCTTCCCCTACTTGCGCATAAACGTGCTGCGTTCAGGGAATATCAAGGGATGATGGTATATCCCCAATCTTCGCAGCTCGAGAATGCAAGAAGAAGTGGTGTCAACCCATCGCTGAGCAAAAGGCAGATGTGCTGTCTCGGAAATGACGGGTACTGTCAAAATTCCCCCCTTAAAAACGTACTTGTTTGAAGATCAAGTATGTAAAATGTGGACTGACTAGTATGGGTTCCAATCCAGGAAAGGTCATCTGGGAAACCTCAAAGCTGAACAGCTTCCTTAGTAAAGGTTGAGATAGTTTTACTGGCAGAGAACTTATGCTCCTTGATAAATAGCTGCATTGGCGATTGGGAATAAAATGTGAAAATAAAACACGATGGATCATTAATGAATCTTCAGGAATTGTCATCTGAAACATTCATTAGGCTACTAACCCGCAATCACAGATTGTAACAATTGGGAAGGATAACTTGCTCAACTTTGGAGACTACAACATAGTGGAAACTGATGCCCTGTAATATAGAATTAGGATTTTTACTAATGGAAATATACAGCAATAATACTACTAGAAGTGAAATAAAGGCAGAGGCGCCTGGAATCATCATCAATTAGGTGAATGATTAAAGAGTAAAAAGGGTAAAAACTGAAAATTAATAAGTCCTAATTGACCAATCAAATTATTTATATGAAAAGGGATAAATAGGATTCCTTCTGGAATCCCTGGACATAATGTTTCTTCTGTAACATTTAGCCTTCAAAAATAGTGGATCGGATTACTAGGTAATGACCGTTGCACAATCCTAACTACGCTCTGCTACCATGTAACAAATTAAGGGTACCTGGAGCTGGGCGTCCAGGGCCAAAATCTGAACAATGAATTACAGAGGAGAGGTGTGGCCACCCCTTCCCCTACTAGCGCATAAATGTGCTGTGTTCAGGGAATATCCTCCCAATCAAACGGGTGAGGGTCCATCCCCAATTGCGGCAGCTCGAGAAAGCTAGAAGAAGCGGCATCCAACTCATCGCTGAGCGAAAGGCAGACGTGCTCTCTCGGAGATGACGGTTACCTACTGTCACAAAATTAAGGAAGCGATAAGGTGTCACAAGGTTTCAAAGTTTTGAGCATATGCAGCATCTTGCTTTGATCCCATTGAATTGAAAGTTGGAGGGAATTATCTTGGGGCCTTACCCGCAACAGCCTGAAATTTTCGTTAAAATCAAAACCTGGTTGACGAAAGAAAGTTTTATAAATGAAATTTCCTACTAACGAGGAAGGAGAACTGACCAAAAATTTAGTAAAAACGCTGCAAATGATTACTCAAAGGTTATTATTTATTTAAAGGTTATACAATTATCATTTCTGTATTAGATATCCCTTCTACGCTTTTCTTCTACGGTCCATAGAAAATTACCTATCAAACTGAGTCTATGGTGCATTATCGAATTATAACTGGACGATGACACCAACCAAAAGAAAACAAATGAATAAATTAAAAACAATAAATAAATACAGGAAAAAAATCCTTGAAAGTGACTAAGAAGAACCTCAGTCGGATGGCAGCCACCCCGTGCTGTTGTATCTCTACGACTCAGCCACGAAGCCTTGAATGAAAGAATGGGGTCATCTGACGTCCTCCGTGGACTCGATATTTTCCCTTTATTATGGAAGACGAACGGATGAACTTAAAGCAACCCAGATAGTCTCATTCGATTTATAGAACCTCTTTGTCCATACATCAACCAAAAATACCCTTTAATTTCAAAAGTTTTCGAGATATCGAATTTTTAATATTTCAACTCTTAAATACTACCCTTTAGGGTTGATGAAGGGTGATGATAATGTTACTGGCTCATCCCCAGCTGATGTTAGATTTTTGAGCCGAATTTCGTAAATTTTGGTCAATAGTATCGGATAAAAACTTCGGACGGTGGCGGCGTTCGGCAAATGGACGGATTTTTTAAACTCGATTTTTGGAATTTCCATATTTTGAAACGTAAACTTACCAATTTTCAGGTGGGGGGGTTAAAATGTTTTTCTTGGTCGATTACTAAGTTTCATTATTGAAAATAATAAAGCCAATACCCAAAAAGTAGAATTCGAAGGTATCACGAAAACAAACAAATATGTAACAATAGGGTGGTTCAAAAAAAAAAAAAAAGTTCTGGGATTTCTGGTCCCCATTGTGTTTTTGCTTCCTCGGTATGTCAGGATGACCCTCCTAAATTTTTAGCAAAAAATATTAATCCTAACCACTTTACCTGGGTCGATTTTTGCCAGTTATCGACCGCTATCGTAAACTAACCTCTAAATTGGTGCCGAGGTGATGATTTGAAGGACGGATTTCAATTTTTTTGGGTCAATTTATAGGTTTTCGCATGCGCTGAACACGATGAACGTATTTATTTTACGCTCCGTCCACTAGTTATCCCGTAAACTGGCAGAGGGCGCTGCTTGAAGATAAGTAAAAATCGAAAATTTCACCGAAAATGCTGTCGCCTGGTTAAGAATTGTACTAGAAACATGCTATTATGGTCGGATAATATGCTTTGGCATGTTCTGAACATGATCCCGTTTTTTACTATACTTTTCCGCCGATGATTGCTCCGTTTATTGGCCATAAACCTCAAATTAATTGTAGGGTAATAGACAAATTCACCCTAATTTCACCGGAAATTATGTCGCGTTGATAATTTAAGGTCCCGAAATACCTTGTATCGATAAAATTTGGTATTTTCCAGGATACTCGGTACAAAGCCGTTGGTAATTTGGCAAGGACTTGAACCGGCATTGTACTTATTCGCTTAACGACCCGATACCATTGTACAAGCTTTTACTCGTGAACGGTACCGCTGACAATAGCTAACCCTACGCTCAAACGATCCAATCACAGTTCATACAATTCAGAACTACGAATTTGACCCCGGAAAACCGATAGAAACTAAGTAATTTTACAGAAAAATGTTGAAATTTAGCTATTTTCTCCATTTTGCCGCTATATTTGGCAAATAAGTACAATGCCGGTTCAAGTCCTTGCCAAATTACCAACGGCTTTGTACCGAGTATCCTGGAAAATACCAAATTTTATCGATACAAGGTATTTCGGGACCTTAAATTATCAACGCGACATAATTTCCGGTGAAATTAGGGTGAATTTGTCTATTACCCTACAATTAATTTGAGGTTTATGGCCAATAAACGGCGGAAAAGTATAGTAAAAAACGGGATCATGTTCAGAACATGCCAAAGCATATTATCCGACCATAATAGCATGTTTCTAGTACAATTCTTAACCAGGCGACAGCATTTTCGGTGAAATTTTCGATTTTTACTCATCTTCAAGCAGCGCTCTCTGCCAGTTTACGGGATAACTAGTGGACGGAGCGTAAAATAAATACGTTCATCGTGTTCAGCGCATGCGAAAACCTATAAATTGACCCAAAAAATTGAAATCCGTCCTTCAAATCATCACCTCGGCACCAATTTAGAGGTTGGTTTACGATAGCGGTCGATAACTGGCAAAAATCGACCCAGGTAAAGTGGTTAGGATTAATATTTTTTGCTAAAATTTTAGGAGGGTCATCCTGACATACCGAGGAAGCAAAAACACAATGGGGACCAGAAATCCCAGAACTTTTTTTTTTTTTTGAACCACCCTAATGTAACAAGTACCTAAAGTACAGGGTGGTCCGTAATAAACGGACACATTTTAAAATCCTGTAACATTCACAAATTCGATCGTAGGGATTAAAAAATAAGCAGAACGTGTAGAGAAAATCAGTAAGTTTTATTCACAATAGAAAAATCGGAAAAAAATTATCAAGTCTTAAAAATTATTTCATTTAAATGACGACCCTGTTTGGTAACGCACAGTTCAAGACGGTCCTTGAAGTTCTGCATCACTCTTTGCATCATATCTTCCGGTATTTCCGCGATTTCTCGTCTTATTGACTGCTTCAATGCTTGAATGGTTCGTGGTTTGTCCACGTACACTTTAGATTTCAGGTGGCCCCATAGAAAAAAGTCACAGGGGGTGAGGTCTGGGGAACGCGGAGGCCAGGGAACATCCCCATGCCGGGAGATCACGCGTCCTGGAAAAATCGTTCGCAAAAAGCCACCTGAAATCTAAAGTGTACGTGGACAAACCACGAACCATTCAAGCATTGAAGCAGTCAATAAGACGAGAAATAGCGGAAATACCGGAAGATATGGTGCAAAGAATGATGCAGAACTTCAAGGACCGTCTTGAACTGTGCGTTACCAAACGGGGTCGTCATTTAAATGACATCATTTTTAAAACTTGATAATTTTTTTCCGATTTTTCGATTGTGAATAAAACTTACTGATTTTCTCTACACGTTCTGCTTATTTTTTAATCCCTACGATCGAATTTGTGAATGTTACAGGATTTTAAAATGTGTCCGTTTATTACGGACCACCCTGTATTATCGTACAACAGGAACACTCACTGATGAATGATGCCTAGTTGGTAAAATTTTTTTGAAATCAGTTGTTGAGCAGCAAAAGTTGACTTTCTCAATTTTATAAGATGTGTATGAGTTACGTGATAGCTCGAGATGTTCCAGACAACACAAGTGGCGCATAGCGGCCAGCTTTAAAACTTCTACTCCCAAGAAATTCCTGTGGTGTGATCATGGTGCATGTTTTAATTTGAAAGAAACGAGCAATGCAGATTTACATTTAAGAATGGTAGGGAGGTACAAATCAAATGAGCTCTGTCGATCTCCTCCTGAATTTTCTGGCAATAAAGTGTAGTTTTACAGTTGGTCGTGAGCTCTGAGTGCCCCCCCTCAACCAATCACTCCCGTGTTGACGTCTTTTTTCCTGTCAATTTTCTAGTCCTTAGAGAGTGGAAACGGATGCTTATTGCAACGGGTGATTTTATTCGGTTGCTTGGGATGATATCTATAAATTACATCCGAAGCAACATTGTTACATTAAAAGTTTTCGAGATCTCGTTTTTCAATATGACTATTAATCTTCCCTTGATTACTAATCTTTAGGGTTGATCAAAAGTGATGCCGATGTTACTGGCACATTGCCATGTATGGTCATTTGAGCCATTTTCATAGTTTGTTTTCGGAGAAAAGCAGTAGTTTCGGACAGCATACGGCGGACAGACGGATTTTTTTATAATTTTTTAATTCAATTTTTGGATTCTAGCAGTGGCTTAGTTCGAGGAGGAGCAGGGTGGGCAAAGCCCTTCCATGAATCATAGAGGATGCAGACGTTCGTAGTAAGGATACAATCAAAATTAATTACAAAGTACACTTCTAACTTCAGCAGATACCTTAGCCCCTCCAACCGGAGAGTGTAATTCGAATTATACGAATCTGGTTGCCAAGCAACTTTAGCCGCTCTTAGAAAAAAGAAACTCTTTTAGGTTCGTTTGTGTGTGTAAGGGCAAAATGGCGTGGATATTGCACAGCCCCACGGAGAGAAGTAAAATCACCTAGTCAAGGAAACGGAAATGTGGATACTGCAAACTGAAATCAAGTCGTTTCCACTTCCTTCTCGGGCTAGCCCATAAGCGGTTTTCCCCTAGAAAAATATCCACTGTTCAGAATCCACCCAAATTTCCCTACGAACTTTCTCTACTTGATCAAGCTTGTTTGTTCAATCCAAAACAGTATCGCACATTCTTTTATTAATTCATGATGGGTGGTATATCGTTTACATAAAAATAGTATAGAAATCCCAGTTAAAATTAAGCGAAAACAGAATATAAGCCTACAGTCTTCGTATATCCAACAATTAGGCACTAGAAATCAATAATAAAACCAAAAAATTAAATAAAATCCTCGACTGTTGCCCCTCCATTAGAAGCGATTTAGCTACGCCACTAGGGGCTCTAGAAAACGTGAACCAATAAATTATGAGGAGTTGGTGGGGGGAAGGGGTTAAAATTGGTTTCTTGGTCGATTACAAAGGTTCATAATTGAAAATAACAAACCAAAATTAACTGAATTCAAATTTCTCCTGGAAGTTTGCAAAAAGTAAAACTTTAAAACTTTTTTTTCTTAAAAAAAAAAAAAAAGATCTAAGAAAGCGAAGAAATGAGGTTTTTTTAAATTAAACTTATTTTCTGGGGGCCCAGAAACTGGGTTGAGTTCAGTGAGTTTTTTTTGTCATCGTACCTTAGTTCAGAAAAAAAAGACAATTATGTTCTTCGACCAAGTAAAAATAATAAGTATAAATAAAAAACATCAATAAATGAATAAAAATGAAATTAAATTAAATTAACTAAATATAGAATAAATTGAATAAATGAAATAAGTAATTAAATTTATAAAAAGTTTCGAAAACCCTCGCATGTATCTTCAACTCTCGATTTTCAGCTTCAAAAACCACGATTTCGCCAGAAATATTAATATATGGCCGGCCCCCTGGCCATCGGACCTGCTACTTTGTCCAATTGGGAAAAATGTACACTCCCTTTTTTACAATACCCTTTACACTACCCTTCACACTGCTCTTTACACTATCCTTTAGTGAAAACCAGAAGTCTCTGTGACCTGAGGCCTATTTCATACAGCAACAAGTGACAAGTTACCAGCCGATTTTATGTACAAGTTGTAAAAATGAGTGTGAAAGCGTTTCACAAAAAAAAGTGTAGGCTTGTTATGCACTGTACAAATTAACAAGTGTACAGGCTAATTTGGAGAAGTTACAAGTTTTTCCCCATCATTTTGAACAAGTCACTGTTTTACAGTTGTAAAACGCTGCAAATTATTTCACAAAGGTTTATTATTTTTTATGATCGTAGTTTTAGTTGGCTAGCGTACGTCATAAGGCCCGTCCAGACTCCTCGGCGTGTCCTACTTCGAATTGCCACAACCTATACTTCTATAATTATATACGCATGTTTATATTTCTCGATTTGAGCTCCTATCTATTCAAATAGTTATTGCCTTAATAATATCATTATCTAAGTACGTACGAAAAGTCGAGAGGATATGTTATTAAATATGCGTAGGAAAAGCTTTGGTATTAACACACAAATATGACCTTGAAAAAAACATATTCATGCCTCGAAGGAACGCCGGCGCCGGGCCCACCACAAGGTGCCGCGGCGCCGGCGCCTCCTCTCACTCCCCCCCCCCCCCCCCCCCCCGCTCCCCCCCCCTCCACCCACCGTGACCCCCTGCCAAGCGTGCCAGGCGTGCGCGCGTCGAAAAATACACTTTTTTGCCCGTTTTTGGCCCATAACATCTATGCTAGTAAAGCAATCGGGATGGTTAAACGTTAGGACCAACTAGACCCCAAATGGAGTCTATGTGCGAAAGAACAGGTTTTTTAAGTCAATTCTTAGGCCTTTTATGGCCCGAACGGCGGACGGCGGACGGACATTTCAAATTTGGATTCTACACACCTTGAAACGTAAAGTGACAAAGTTTGAGGGGGGGTTATAAAAATTTTTTGCTACACGATCACATAGGCTTATTATTGGAAATAATAAACCAAAAATGGCCGATTCACCAGTAAACTTGTTATTTTCCAGCATTGTGAGTTAACAAGTTTAATATGTGGGAATCATCTTCTGCCGAAGAAAACAGACAAGAAAAAAGCATTCAAAGTAGAAGACGCCGAAGATTTTGTCGGCCACGAATGAACGCTAATTTCCTGGGTATTTTTGAGTTTAACGAGAGCTTTAGGATGTCTTCCGAGACCCTTGAAAGATTCAAATGGTGCGTGACCCTGTGCAATTTTTTCTGATCGGGTATTGAGGATCTCCTCATCATTAAAGAACAAAGTGAAGTGTGAAGATCATCTCTTAGTTACAGATGACATTTCTAACCCAGCAGCATTAAGACATGATGAATTGATTAATCATTTCCGCTGAATGAAGGAGAAAAATCCGATTATGCCAGCCATCAGAATAAGTTGACATCAAATGCACACTTTCTCCAATTTTCAGTTTATAATTTGTCTGTTTTCCAATCATTACACCTTGTCACGTCATGTCATCGTGTACTTAACACCGTTTTTATAGCATTTCCAAGCCAAATGAAACCTTTTCCAAGTCAAATGAAACCTTTTCCAAGTCAAATGAAACCTTTTCCAAGTCAAATGAAACCTTTTCCAAGTCAAATGAAACCTTTTCCAAGTAAAATGAAACCTTATCCAAACCAAATGAAACCTTTTACATATCAAATGAAACCTTTTCCAAACCAAATGAAACCTTTTCCAAACCAAATGAAACTTTTTCCAAACCAAATGAAACTTTTTCCAAATCAAATGACACTTTTCCCAAACCAAATGAAACCTATTGAGAAAATGTGTGAGGTTCCAAGTACACTACCTTCCTCCTCATTCCCCTATGTTGAATCCAGTGGAAAAGGCCTTCTCGAAAATAAAATTTCACGCGAGGAACATACTGAGCGGACCGGATGAAAACCACATTTTGACGCAAGTCATTGATAGATGCGTCAGAACTGTAACAGCAACTGACTCATACAATTATGTGATGGACATAATGATGCAGTTGCCTCGAGCCGCCACCGGTAGTGACTTACATTGACTGATTGAACCTCTAAGACTGAATTTCTGAAATTTTGTAATATATATTATTTATCTATGATTGTTTACTTTACAGAAATAAACAGTTCGGAAAAAGTTTCATTTGGTTTGGAAAAAGTTTCATTTGATTTGGAAAAAGTTTCATTTGGTTTGGAAAAGGTTTCATTTGGTTTGGAAAAGGTTTCATTTGATATGGAAAAGGTTTCATTTGGTTTGGAAAAGGTTTCATTTGACTTGGAAAATGTTTCATTTGACTTGGAAAACGTTTCATTTGGCTTGGAAAAGGTTTCATTTGACTTGGAAAAGGTTTCATTTGGCTTGGAAATGCTATATATTATGATTCGGTGTCATAATTTCAATTTTGGCATCCCGCTTGACGTTATTCATTTCGTTTGTCCCCACACGCCAATTTTCTTTTCTGCTACTCTTGTAAACTCAGCTTCTACTAGTATAACTTTTCTACGCTTGTTCTCTTTGTTTTGGTGAAACACTTGTTCTAGTTTATCGTGCATTACAAGTACCTGTACTTGTTAACTTGTACACTTGTAACTTGTTGTTTTATGAAATAGGGCTCAGGAGGCCAAATTCTGGATTTAGCGGACAGCCTGAAAGACGGAATCATGCGCGTATGAGCGACTCCAAACGCAGTTTGGTTACGCTAAATTATAATAATCACAAAATAAAGTAAATGAATTAAAAATAGACTTGGAGAAGGAAAACGTTCAAAAAGGTTCACAAACATCTCGTGAGTTTGTTGAATTTATGTACGTAACAAGTTCTGATCGAGTCGAACATTATATTAGTTCAAAACTGGAGTAAGGAATGGAGGTAATGCGACGGCGACATAGGGTGCCCCAGTCACCAGACGGGGAATTATTTATGAGATTAAGAAACAAGTGATCCAAGACTTTTGAACTATTTCATTTAGGTTCTTGTTTAATGGAAATTTATGGCATCCCACCAATCTCTCAACCCCTTGCGTCTGGGGGGTTACAATGTTTCCGTCTGAGATGCGGGTCTGAGTAGCTAATGATCGTTCGTTTCAAACTTTGCGGCTGTGATTTCTTTCCGTGTCTCGCTACTGATTGATCGGGAATGACTGCTGGCTTGAATATATTGGATGTACTACAAAAAGTAATAATTGGTTTAAAATGGAAATTTGTTTTAAAATGTCAAAAAAATGACCCCTGAATTTTTTCAGATTTTTTGCATAACAAAAACCTACGCCGGTAGCTCGATTTAGATTTTTGAAATACGTTTTTTTTCCCTAATATCAGACTTTTGAATATTACTTTTACAAACTTCTTTGTAACATTTTGAAACTTCGTATACTTACGTGTTTTTGGGGTCCCTGAACTCGAATATGCAGTCAAAACAAGTCGACAGCAACAACTTTTGATAGTTTGGAATCTCAAAATCGTCAAAATCATAGCAAAAAATGATAATTTTTCAAAATTCATTGTAAAATTATGAAAATTTGTATTTTAGCGAATTTTTGAAGAAAATTGAGCTATTGCTCTCGCCTCAAAATTTGTAGAATGTGAATTTTTGAAAAATTTTTATGCAGAAATCCGTTTCAGGCTATTCTGAATCATATTCTGAAGTTTAACGCATTTTTTTATGTATGTATATATGTATGTATATATGTATGTATGTATGTATATATGTATGTATGTATATATGTATGTGTCATTCCAGACGATAACTGTCCGTAGAATTGTGCTAGAAACTTCAAACAAATTTTAAAATGTTAAGGACACAAAACGAAAGTTCAAGTTCGTTGGCCAGCATGATCGGATTACATCTTCGGGTTGAAATTTTCAAAAATGTAGTCAAAAATTTCAAAATAGCCTGTTTTTTGCGATTTGTTGTGCGAAATAATTTTTTCAGCATACTAACATGTGGTATATTCGGAATCAGCGTAAAATTTCCTATAAGAATATGTATCAAGTTTTCAAAAATTTCAAAGTTGAAAAATCAGTCAAAAATCGAAATAATGCCGTTCGCTAGTTGTAAAAATCGGTAATATTTGCATGAAACGTCCAAATTCAGATTGAACTACTCTTATGGAAGTATCCCTGTATAACCAATCCTTGAACCATGCTGTTTAAAACGTAGGTAGTAGGTGCTTGTTAAACAAACAAAAATGTAATCACAACTGATGAGTTCACTCGGTGAAATATTCCGTCCTCCGATTCTCTCAGTCGCTCTCTTTAATGTTTTACGCTCAACTGTTTTAGGACTTGAATTAATAGTCAGCCAGTCAGTCATTAATAGTCAGTTTTTTAGTTCGTTTCGTTTCTTGAATTGATTCTTCGTTTGTCTATCAAAATCATAAACTAAAATTTCTCTACACGATCAATAGCGACTGAAATGTCGAAGATTTCTTCAAAAATTCGCTCATGGGGTCATGCTGCATGACTGGACTTTTTTTACGTTTCTGTTAGAATTTTGATTTTCTTACAGCAAATTCGAGTTCAGCGACTCAAAAATCATAAGAATACAAATTTTCATAATTTTACAGTGAATTTCGAAAAATGTCATTTTTTAAAACGGAAGTTAGTGAAAAACGTTGTCTATTTCCACGAAAAATAAAGAGTTACACTGTTAAATCGATTTCAGCGGTTAGGCCATCATCAGTAACAAACAATAGGTAACTATTGTTTGTTACTGATGATGGCCTCCAACCGACGAAATCGATTTAACAGTGTAACTCTTTATTTTTCGTGGAAATAGACAACGTTTTTCACTAACTTCCGTTTTGAAATGGGTTTCCACAACTTCGTCGCGAGTGATTTAGTTCGTATGTCATTTTTTGACGATGTTGAGATTCCAAACTGCCAAAAGTTGTTGCTGTCGACTTGTTTTGACTGCATATTCGAGTTCAGCGACCCCAAAAACGTAAGGATTCGAAGTTTCACAATTTTACGAAGAAGTTAGTAAAATTCATATTCAAAAGTCTGATATTGGCAAAAAAAGCGTATTCAAAAACCAAAATCGAGCTACCTGCGTAGATTTTTGTTATGCAAAAAATCTGAACAAATTTAGGGGTCATTTTGGTTTATTATTTCCAATAATAAGCCTATGTGATCGTGTAGCAAAAAATTTTTATAACCCCCCCTCAAACTTTGTCACTTTACGTTTCAAGGTGCGTAGAATCCAAATTTGAAATGTCCGTCCGCCGTCCGCCGTTCGCCGTCCGCCGTTCGCCGTTCGCCGTCCGCCGTTCGCCGTCCGCCGTTCGCCGTCCGGGCCATAAAAGGCCTAAGAATTGACTTAAAAAACCTGTTCTTTCGCACACAGACTCCATTTGGGGTCTAGTTGGTCCTAACGTTTAACCATCCCGATCGCTTTACTCGCATAGATGCTATGGGCCAAAAACGGGCGAAAGAAGTGTATTTTTCGACGCGCGCACGCCTGGCACGCTTGGCAGTGGGTCACGGTGGGTGGTGAGGGGGGGGGGGAGGTGAGCCGGGGGGGGGGGGGGGGGGGGGGGGGGGGGGGGGGGGGTGGAGTGAGAGGAGGCGCCGGCGCCGCGGCACCTTGTGGTGGGTACGGCGCCGGCGTTCCTTCCAGGCATGAATATTTTTTTTCAAGGTCATATTTGTGTGTTAATACCAAAGCTTTTCCTACGCATATTTAATAACATTTTCGTACGTACTTAGATAATGATATTATTAAGGCAATAACCATTTGAATAGATAGGAGCTCAAATCGAGAAATATAAACACGCGTATATAATTATAGAAGTATAGGTTGTGGCAACTCGAAGTAGGACACGCCTTTTTTTGACATTTTAAACCAAATTTCGGGTGGAGGTCATGAAAATTCCATCTTTCTCAAAATAGCGGGCACCATAATGTACAAACTGGCTTGAACATTGTCCAAATACTTGTGTGATCGAACCAACCTTACGCCGCGCCGATGTTTGGTCCGGGACAGATTTTATTCAAACCTATCTTTCTGGCTTGCACAGTTTGTTCAGTAACATTTATTCCACTTCTGTGCTATGCTCAGTGTAGCCAGGCGTCCCTTTTTGGGGGTACATGTCCCGCTTGTCAGTCACTGATACCCCCAACCCCCAAGACCTTGGGAGGAAACTGAAAAATAGCTCTTTTTGGTTTGAGGTCTCTTTTAGTCCCCCTTTCCATGACCCCACACTCTTTTCCATAATTTTCACTGGTTGAACTACATGCTAGGTTAAAATTTGGTTGGTACATCAGGAGTTGAGGGTTGAGAAAGGCAAAAACAAACATAGGTGAGTGCTCCATGCTCTATCTATACCTGTATTTATGTCTTTGGATTTTTTTAAAAGGGTTAATGAGTGTGAGGAATCAAGAATTAGTCATGTCAAAAGAGAAATTAAACAGCAAATGAAATTTGAATTGAATTGCCTGACGCCTGTAGTTCCATCTCTTTCACTTCATGAACACTTTTCATATTATTGAAAGAAGAATCTTCATCAAGACGCAAGTCCTCCTCATGGATCTTCATCATTACTGAATATCAGAACTTCTGAAGACAGATTACTTTTTCTATTTTGGTCAATTCGCTAGTAAATTCTGACAAAAGAGATAATGTACTCTCAATTTCTAACTCCCTAACGCGTTGGTTGTAAAAGAATTCAGAAAAAATGTACAAAACTGCAACACTTTTTACTACTAAAATTGACTTTCTGTTAATATTTTAATATAATTATTGGTCTCATGTAGACCTTGGCAATTTTCGACTCTGTTATTAGGTGCTATATAAAATACATTATCGAAGCCTTAATCAGTGATCCCAGAAACTTAATATAATTTAGTTTCTCTGATTTCTCCTTACATCAACTAGAATCACTTGCTCAAATTCAAAGACAAATTTATACACGAGTGCATTGTGTAATTAGCCAAACAATGTACCCCTAAATATATCCCTTTTGAAATAAGTGGAATAAGTGAACTAAATACACCCCTTTTTACAATACCCCTTGTGTTGGACGGAGTCTGGCAACACTGGTTATGCTGTGTATTGGAGTGCCGAATACCGTAAGATTTTTAAATAAACTGATGTCATCAACATTAAAATATCACTTGACAAATTGTCACCACATATCCTACATTTTGTAGGACGAGTGTCTCTCTCTTCTGTCACTTTCTATTTTAATGTTCCACCATTATTTCTGTATTATTTTATTAGTCCAGGAGCCAGTTCCAAAAATAGTTAGCAGTTTGTGGAGAAGGTTTGAGATTAGATTTTGAAAATTTAGTCCGTTCCAAGTGAAAAAATCTTGGTCTGCCATCTCAAAATTGGTGGAATACAAAATGGCGGCCTTATAAATATGGCTTAATTTACCCATTTTAAAGTTTTTCCCTAATAATTCCTAAACCATACATCCTGCAGAAATTTTTATACATAGCAGAGTCGTGGAGCATTAAAAAAAAAAAAAAAAAAAAAAAAAAAAAAAAAAAAAAAAAAAAAAAAAAATCGATCCCAAAACTCTGAATTATCTCTCAAAATAAGCGATTCAGTCTGCCAAAGCTCATTCTCCTCGAGATTAAATACTTTCCAAAGTTTGTATCGAGCATATTTTAGCTGAGTCCTTTCCCCATTGACTTACGACCAAACTTGTCAATTTTGTGTCATTTTTCCCATAAAGTTCGCAAAAACGGCCTTTTATTTTGTACTTAAATGGGAAACGGTCTCAGTAAAAAATTGCTCGAAACGGAAAGTATTCAACCCTGAATCGAATGAAGTTTGGCAGACCTGAATCATACAAATATTAAGTTCGCTAGGTGTTTTTGAAAGGGAAAAATCTAGGCGTCATTAAGAGATTATCTGTTATCTGTATTAAGAAATTAACCTAAATTCGGATAAAACCTATTTTCGGACCTGGCTCCAGGATTAAATGGTTCAAGTTTAGAACTGATGTGGATTGTTACCGTCTAGAAAAACATCTGGCAAGTTGGGAGTGGTACTTAGCTTCTTCAAACTCATACCATGTTTGTATATATCATTGGGAGTATAGTAATCGAGAGGATTTAAAATAAACCAATTCATCATCAGTTGTTATTAAGATTGTTCAGGTTGTGGGCCTTAACCAGAAGAAACTGTGAAACTATGATTTATTAGTACCTAATTATTATGGAGGTAAAAATCAGTGTGTTGATGGGCTTTCCACATGTGCATGCTCAGAGGCTATCCTTAAAATTGGAACGATGAAATTCATGAAGAACTATATGATCCGCACAATATCTGAGAGAATAATCAAAATCATATGGAAGTCGTAGAACATGATTATTATAAGAATTCCGTGTTTGTGCATGCACAGAGGCTGCCACTGGGTCTGGCCACTTCAAAAATGGGAATTTATACATGATCTTCGCCTGATCTGCACAGTTCCTAAAAATTTCATTGAGAGTGGACTGTGATCCAGTATGATTTTGCTGGCGTAAAGACGGGCATGTACCAAAATTTTTTTGAACAGTCTAAAACGTAAAATAAGATTGAATCGCATCAGGGTCGGGGTCAAGGGCAATACACTCCCTCACATCCTCAGATGTCGCTACACTGAGGCAATCCAGCGATATGCTGGACACACTCTTCTATTCACTGATGGCTCAAAGACACCTGATGGTGTTGGCCTTGCTCTATGGAGCCCCAACTTCCAAGTCACTAGACGCCTACCTCCAGTTGCATCTGTGTTACAACAGAGCTGTGGGGAGTGACACTGGCTGTTCGACACTGCCTATTGTAGGGAGTTGGAAATTATGTGATTTGTAGCGATTCACTTAGTACCATCGAGGCGATTAGGGACACATGTTCTGATGATCCCCTAATAGAAAGACTACGTGGATCGCTATAACAAGCCACGACATTGGACTCAACTGCAACTTTTATTTGGGTACCGAGCCATGTGGGTATTCATGGCAATGTGTGTGCAGATGTCCTTGCAAGAAGAGTAATTGGTGATAACTCCATTGATATGTTGCCTATACGCATAGAGGATTAAATCTCCTACATGTAACATAGCGACGAATACCAGAGGGATTCAAGATGAGGCCATCCGAAATTCATTCAGTGAGTTATACTCCATAATTAATACCCTCAGTGGTTATTTATCTGGGTGTAATGAACATGTATTGGCAGAAAAGAGAAAAGTCTCAGACCTTCAAGACAAGTTAGAAAAATTAGAACATGAGATGTCTTTTCATACAGACTCAAGTGATCTTGCCAATGAAGTTGGGGACGATGAGGTTCGCTCATACGATGTCTCTGGCATAGACTTTAAACCAGTGAAGGTAATCCGAAAGAAAATTGAAAATACTACATCTCAAAATCAGGTACGAAAACCCCAACCAAAAAAAGAACCAAAACCTCCTCCTTTCATGCTAGAAGCACTTAAAGATGCTGAGGGCTTCAAAAATATTAAAGCACGGCTAACACAGTTAGTACCAAATGTCACCCTTACTCTTCTTGGTGACGGTAAAGTTAAAATTAACACGGAAACCTCAGATGAATTCCGAGCCATTAGATCGGAGCTCATCAATAAAAAATGCCCGTTCACGACTTACCAAAATAAACAAGAACGACCGTATACAGTGATATTGAAAGGAATTCCAAGAGGGCTTGCTCCACAAGAGCTCAAAGACGCATTTGCCCACGAATTCCCACACCTACAAGTCCTGAATGTGACACAAAAATTGAAATGGGGAACAAAAGAACCTATTGATATGTATATAGTTGATTTTGCCCCCGGAACTAATCCTGACACTATCCATGGAATCACAAAATTTTATTCGTCGAAGGTAAAATTCGAAAACCTTAAACCGAATAAAATTGTGTCACAATGTAAGAGATGCCAATCATGGGCACACACCAAAAACTACTGCACGAAAATGGAGAGGTGTGTTAAATGTGCTGGCTTCCATGCCACAGAAAAGTGCACCAAACCTCGCGACACCCCAGCCAAATGTGCAAACTGCGGAGACTCGCATACAGCAAACTACCGCAAATGTCCAGTGGCTATTGAAGCTGCCGAGATTCACAAAAAACGATCTCAAGGTCTGAAGGCTGGCTCCCAAAATATCGAAAAAGAAACCAAAAAAATCAATACAACTAGGAAAGTTTTCATCCCGAAAACTCCTATACATGAGAAAAATCAACATTTCGGTCATCAGCCTTCATACGCCCAAGCAGTAAGTGGCAGTGTCATCCAGCCAACACCCTTGCAGCCTGATAACACTATACAATCATTATTGCAAAACATACTTGCAAATCAAACCCGAATGGAAAACACCCTATCTAATGTTAATCAAAGATTAATTGCCCTAGAAAAAGATCGCAGCCATTCACGAAAGAAAGCCCAATGATGCGCAACCTACGTATTATGTGTTGGAATGCCAATGGACTCCTGTCCCGAAAATTGGACCTGGAGATGGTTCTTAATATAAACAAAATAGACATCTGTCTAATTTCTGAGACCCACTTTACTAAGGAGTCACGCATTAAGATAAAAGGATTCGAGTGCTATCATGCTCTCCATCCCAGCAATAATGCAAGAGGGGGCAGCGCAGTACTTATCAAAGATAATATAAAACATCATGAATGTGTCAAAATAGAGACAGAAAAATTTCAAAGCTGTGCAATCACCATTAGTACGAAATCCTTTGAAGCTAATATTGCCAGTATTTACATTCCTCCAAAGCATATCATAAAAGAAAATGAATTTGCTGAAGTGTTTGCCCTACTTGGAAATCGCTTCATAATCGGCGGTGACTTTAACGCAAAACACACGCATTGGGGTTCACGACTTTGTACACCTCGTGGTACAGAGCTCCTTAAATATGTTCAATCAAATTACTGTACTCCATTGTCAACTGGGAAACCAACGTACTGGCCAGGGGATATCCAGAAGAAGCCTGATCTAATCGATTTCTTTATCATGAAAAATATTTCAGCGAACTATGCACTTGTTGAGGACTGTTTTGACCTCAGCTCTGACCACTCGCCAATACTTCTAACGCTAAGTGAAACCATCATTCTAAAGCCTCATAATCCAGTTTTGGTGAACAAAAAGACAGACTGGGATCAGTTTAAAGTCAACTTAAATCAATATATAGATCTCAGTGTGCCACTAACAACTCCAGCTGAAGTTGATGGGGAGTTAAGTCAACTCGTTCACTCTATCCAAACTGCGGCATGGAAAAACACCCCTGAAGAACAGAAAAAGCTGAAGGGCCTCAACTATCCACGTGAAGTTATAAATATGATCAGAGAAAAACGAAAAGCCAGGCGTAAATGGCAAAAACTACGTATCCCCGCTCTTAAAACTGAATGGTACCAACTCGACTACAAATTGAAGAAAATGATGGAGCAGATACAAGAAGAAACCCAAGAAGATTACCTCACATCGCTCACCAATCATCGAGACACTGAATACTCCCTCTGGAAGGCAACAAAGCATCTGAAGAGACCTATCATCCAGGCACCACCTATTAAAGATACAACTAATAGCAAGTGGATAAAAAGCAACCAAGAAAAGGCTGATGCTTTTGCTCGACATCTTGCAGATATTTTCATGCCCAATCCTGGCCGCCCTGACGAAGAATCCCTTGAAGAAATTCCCTTGCTAGAACAAGAAATTGACATCCCACTGATCACTGTCAAAGAAGTTCAAAACACCATCAATACCAAGATCAATCCGAAGAAGGCACCTGGATATGATCTGATCACCGGTCAAGTTCTCAAACACCTACCACGAAAAGCACTTGTAAAGATCACGCAAATCATGAATGCCTCTCTCAAGTTACGTTATGTTCCTCAACTGTGGAAACTCGCTGAAGTCATTATGATATTGAAGCCAGGTAAACCTCCTGAAGAGCTAAAGTCTTATAGACCAATATCACTTTTACCAGTACTGTCAAAACTCTTTGAAAAAGTGCTGTATGCACGTCTAATTAAAATCGTAGAAGAAAGAAACCTCATCCCCAAACATCAGTTTGGGTTCCGCCATAAGCATTCCACTATAGATCAGGTGCACCGTATCACTCATATTATTGAACAAGCCCTAGAAGATAAAAAAGTCTGCTCAGCTGTCTTCCTTGACGTTACTCAAGCGTTCGATAAAGTCTGGCACAAGGGACTTGACCATAAGCTCAGACTAATGCTTCCAGCCAAATATGTTGAACTGCTTCACTCTTATCTATCAAATCGATACTTCCGGATCAAACAAGATGATGCTTACTCGGAAGCAAAAATAATTAATGCTGGCGTACCACAAGGAAGTGTACTCGGCCCACTACTGTACGTCCTTTACACCAGCGATTTGCCTGAACACGAGGGGAACACTCTGGCATCATTTGCAGATAATACTGCTATTCTTGCCATTGGTGAAGACAATCGAGAATCGACCTCGAAAGTTGAAAGATCCATCGGGAATCTCCATGATAATGTGAATCCATGAAAATCCATGGCAATTAAGTGAAGAATCAAGATGAATGAGGCAAAATCAGTCCATGTTGATTTCACCAACCGCCAAATCAAAAATATACCAATCTATCTGAATGGCAGAGTCATCCCTTATGCCAATGAGGCAAAATATTTGGTTATGACTCTGGATACAAGGCTCCGCTGGAGAGCGCATGTAAAAAACAAAAAAACAGAATTGGACACCAAATTTCGAAAAATGTATTGGTTGATTGGTAGACGATCAAAACTGTCTATCCAAAATAAATTAACTTTATACAACCAGGTCCTTAAGCCAGTCTGGACATATGGTGCACAGCTCTGGGGCTGCACCTCTCAAAGTAATCGTGATATTATACAGCGATTCCAGAACAAAGTACTGCGGTCATGCGTCGATGCGTACCGCTACTCGACCAATAATGATATCCATAACGACCTCAAAATTCCCACAATAAATGAAGTAATAAAAACTCAAGCGATAGCCCATCATCAGAGGCTCCAAGGTCATATCAACGAGGAGGTTGTGAAGCTGCAGGACGTTGATGATCTGCTCAGACGACTGAAAAAATGTAACAAAGCCAATTACATATGGCATGAGCAATGGCAGGGTGAGGTCACTGGTCTGCGTGGTGTCCTTCAGGACTTGAGCCCGGTGGGCCCTTTCGTAACCCTACTTCCAAGGAGGGATTGAATAGTGGTCAACTGGGTTGCTGTCTTACTCACAGACACCTGCTTAGTGCAGAAGCTCGTGATGTTGTGTGTGGGAGGTGTGGGGGTAATCTGTCCATCCGCCACTTTCTGGAGGAGTGTCCAGCCCTTGTGGACCTCCGAGTCTAGCATCAGCCCCCTCAGTGGATTGAGGTTTTATCTGGACCAGACGAGGTCCGATCCCTTTTGTTGTAACTGAGAGCCTCTGAGCTCTACTACGAACTGTGACACCTGATCTGTGATATATTTATATACATCTAGTCGTGGTTTTATTTCACTTTGCTGATTGTATATAGCAGCATGTATATAGTTACTAGCCTATTTTACATCTAGTCTTAGTTGTATTACTTTATTTTTGGTTTTTTTTATCCACTTTGGGAGCTAAGCAGTGGTCATCACTGTACCCCTCATTTTTTCCCCCTCCGAGTTGCCAGTGGAGTCCATAATGGCGCTCCTCTTTAGTCAAGGATGGCAACATGGCTCCCCTTAGAATCGTGCCACTTCTAGTGTCCCTTTAGACACCTTGTTCAATGCCGCTAATGACCCTTCTGGTTGAGGTGTGGCTTAAACCTTGATTGCGGCTTAAAGATTGAACATCTTGAATTTGGGGATAATATTTTTTTCACCTCCTAAAAGTGATCACAATGCTTCTTAGGTACGAAGGCACTTTGGTAAAGGCTGCTACTTAGTTAAGAAGCAAACCACAATTATAAAAAGACTTGATATGGTCGAATTGCTTCTGGAATTTCCAAAGACGAATTACCGATACGCTTATCATCTACTCGCCCAGTTATGGACACTATCTACTAGATAAAATTTGCAACTATTTTGCTAGTTCGAACATGCTGCAATGCAAGATTTTAAAATTTTCGGTTTAGCTATACCATATTGGAGATGTCGTTTAGGACCATCACACTCCTTGTTGCTCCTTATTATCTGCCTCAGCTTATCCTTTATCTCCTTGTGCGTCCCATTAGTTTCCATCATGTGGTCTCTTAGTGCGTTTTCAATTGCGAGCAGTCTTTTGGATGCGTCGTTATAAATATTACCAACCTGAAAAAATAGATAGTATAACATGGGATTATTAAACACGTTATAACACTATTTCTCTGTCCAATTTAAATAAAATCCCCAAAATTATTTTAATTCAAACTGATAATGAAATAACAGGAGGGGCTGGCTCTCGGTAAAGAGCAAAAAGGCGCAAAGCTACCCATGAATGCAGCAAGCTCATTCCTTGATGTTCCACGCTAACCCTTTTTTGTCAGCTTTATACAAAATATTAATAGCTGGGCGTATCAATATAGATATATTGTATAGTTTCAATAGGTATCTTCATTTTAGTAAACTATTATGTCACTTTTACTTGTACGTAAGTAATTACAATAGTTTTGCTCTATGCTTCATTCTCATCTCAAAAGAGAAAAACGTCTTTAAATCAATCATTTCGGCAAAACATGGATTAGTTGGATTATATTGATCAAAAATTCAAGAAACTGGAATAAACGTCATCTACCGGTATCTAGGGTTTGATCTAAGATTCTCATATTTTGAAGCAGTTAACAAACGACGTGATATTTTGTTACGCTCCAGGAAAATAACTCTCACAGTCGAAGTTTGACTACATTGGCCTCATAGCTCAACCGGTTGGAGTGTAAGGGGGAATTTCCCCTTAGTAGTAACAACAAGAGTTCGAACTCCGTCCGACTTACCAAATATTTGTGGGCTGGTACAGTGGCGCAGTCGACATAGGACTCGAAATAATACGAAACAATAATTAATTAAATCCCTCTGAAGCCAAAAGACTGTTAACATCACAATTCCTTGTCGTAGCACCTTTCACTTCCTCACTCACTTGAGTCAAAACACACCGTGACAATGACCTCGCTCGACTGCTGACTTGTGCCAGCAAGCATCTGCTGAGCCAGTGGAATGCAGTTTCACTTTGTCATTCTTCCGACCCCGAACCAGCCGAGACGGCTTATATTTGACTCCGGGAAGGCGTTAGGATTCAGGAAAATAACTCACTTTCGAAGAGATGTGATTACATTGGCCTCATAGCTCAACCCGTTCGAGTGTTGCAACTAAGGGGAAATTGCCCCTTAGTAGTAAGGACGTGAGTTCGAACTCCGTCCGAGACATCAAATATTTTTGGGCCGACAATTTGAGTCGCGAATTATAATATTGTTCAACGCCGTGTTATCAAAGTAATTGTTAAGGCGCTAGTTTGCACATCTTCGGTAGGTAGGTATCTCCGCACATCACAGCCCTTTTATGAGGGCCAGCTTCTCCTTGAATTCATAACTAATTCAACTAAATAATACTTACTTTACTGACGAATTTCTGAGCTTCCGTGTGCAATTCACTTTTCAATGAATTGACCATGCGTTCTTTTTCGTGTTCATTGATTCTAGGACTATCATTTTGAGCCCAGGCATCTGTTTGGTTCAAGTGGTTATGAATTCCATCTAACCTGCTCGTTAACATTTCAACTTGTTCATTCTTCGCAACTTTACTTTCTATGTTCTAAACACATAATTGTATTGTATCATTTCTCTATTCTAATCACTTGAAATAATAAATACATGGTTATCTATTGAAAGTGGAATCTTGTACCATCAAGTGATGTAACTGTTCTTTGGATGTGCTATTCAGTCTGTGTTCCATTTGTATGGTTTTTTGTCGAATGTCTTCTATTGCGCTAACTAAATGGGTCGTCTTCGACCCGAAATCGTGTTGAAGTTTTGTTGTGATGTCGTTTTGTGCTCCCTGAAAATGAAGAAGCTCAGGATTACGGGAACAATCCTTAAATAATGACATTGGAAATAGTAAAGAACAAGGTACTGAAGTTCCTGACCGCTGTTTATATGAAAAGAGTTTGGATGTCCACTGATGACGAATATGTAATCATAAATTAATTAATTTCAACATTCAAAGCTAAGATGTTTCGTGGTGAAATAAGTATATAGCTAAATTTTGTTTAAATTGGAAAAGTTTTGGTCCATCATACTTCCAAAGATCAGCTCAGTACCTACCTATATATTGTATATAGCTCCTGCGAGAACCTGGGAGCAAATTAATAGAAGTGATTCAAAATCGGATTCCAGAGAGCTGAGAAGAATCTCTCATGAAATTAAGACTTGAACTGTACAACATACCTACATACTGTTACGTGTTGTCCAGTTACCTAATGACTTAATTTTCTTTGGTCTGGTTGGGATTTTCTAATATTCGACAGCCCTCAGGTGTTGTTGTTAGGATTCGGCACAGAAGGAGAAATCACAACATTGTTGTAATCATTTTAGTGTCCTTTGACGTTTCAGTGAGCACTGTGACCATCATCAGAAGATCTAAACAGGCAAAACAATCAACAAGTTAGGGCAACACGGTTGGCAAACAATAGTTGCTGCAAAGCTAAGAACTAACATTGCTATGTAAAAAATATAACTTACTGAATGAGGGCATTGTCAAAAACGGAAGGAAACAGTACATTTAAACTCAAATTTCCTGATTGGCCAAAGCCTAGAACAACAAATGCAGTGGGGCCAATACACCTAGAGCAACCAGACACCAAAGATAAAAATGTATGAACAGCTAGGAAGAAGAACAGCTAGTCCCACCACGTGAAAACTAAACTGACACAAACACTAGGTAGCTATGAACTTACATTTACGTGCCACCCCCTAAATCCTGTGAAAAGTTTCATCTTAAAAATGGGTGCTTACAGGTATTACTATTAGTATGCAAAGGCACAGTAGAAAAACATCCTACCTAACAGACTAGACCTACATGGGACATCCATTACTATAACCATTAGAAAGGAGAAAACCACTAACAGAGTGGACAACAAAAAACATGGAAAACATTTTATTGGACATGAAGAAAGTGGTAGCAATTGTGTTTATTTATATGATACTAAACCCTAAGACTGGAACGATCTTAGTACACTTTCTTTATTTTCTCTTTAGTTTCGTTGGTACCACCACTTTAAGACCATCCACAGTATCCTTACAGAGGAGTTTATCTCTAGAATACCTGAAGTTCTTTCTGGTAACCAGGCTTCTCGTATCCTCATCTACCTCCTGCTCTCCTCTTATTTCATCATTGGTGATCACAGGATGATAACGGACTTCTGTAGCCAAGACTCTGGATAGGGCATCTGCGTTGCCGTGAGACTTACCCGCTTTGTGAACTATAAAGAATCTGTATTCAGTCAGCTGTAATACCCTTCGTGTGAGGCGGGAATTAAAATCTCTATGTGTATTTAAATATTTCAAGGCTTGGTGTTCAGTGTAAACAACAAAGTCCACTCCCCACAAATAACGGTGGAATTGTTTTACGCCTTATACAAGTACAGCTTATTCAAATTCAGTGGCACAATATGATGTGGCTTCTGATGTTGTGCAGCGGGAGGCATAAGCAACAGGATGTTCTATTTGACCCTCCATTTGGCTCAGAACACACCCCAAGCCTTACTTACTTCCGTCTGTGACTAGGATAAAAGGCTTTGTGAAATCGGGAAATGCTAGTATTGGAGCATTTATGAGGCCGAAGATGAACAATAAATACAATTGCTACCACTTTCTTCGTGTCCAATAAAATGTTTTCCATGTTTTTCGTTGTCCACTCTGTTAGTGGTTTTCTCCTTTCTTATGGTTATAGTAATGGATGTCCCATGTAGGTCTAGTCTGTATGGTAGGATATTTTTCGACTGTGCCATTGCATACTAATGGTAATACCTGTAAACATACATTTTTAAGGTGAAACATTTCACAGGATTTAGGGGGTGGCACACAAATGTAAGTTTATTGCCATTGCTCGCTACTAGTGTTTGTGTCAGTTTAGTTTTCACTTGGTGGGACTAGCTGTTCTTCTTCCAAGCTGTTCATACATTTTTATCTTTGGTGTCTGGTTGTTCTTGGTGTGTTTTCTCCACTGCATTTTTTGTTCTTGGCTTTGGCCAACCAGGAAATTTGAGTGTAAATGTACGTTTTTGACGCTGCCCTCATTCAGTAAGTTATATTTTTTGCATAGCAATGTTAGTTCTTAGCTTTGCAGAGACCTATTGTTTGCTAACCGTGGTGCCTTACATGGTTGATTGTTTTGCCTGTTTGGATCTTCTGATGATGGTCTCAGTGCTCACCAAAACGTCAAAGGACAATAAGATGATGCAACAATGTTGTGATTTAATTTCCTCCTTCTGGGTAGAATCCAGATAATAACGCCTGAGTACATATAAACGGCCTATATAAAACTTCAATCACATCATATTCGACAGGAATGTCTTGTCCAAAAAACGCTACCCGCAAAAAATGTGTAGAGGTTTAATTTATAATTAAGCTAAAAAATGCTATTCCATTAAGGGGACGCCGAATGGTTTATGGACCAATTTTGATGATTCTTGCGGCAATCTACTGGTTTTGAAATGCTCCATAGAATCGAGCTTCTGAAATTTTCAAATTCCAAAATTTTCAAACTTGATACCATGTAACAATTTTACTTTCAAATTTCGAGGTCTGTGGGACCTAGAGGTTTCGAAAATAGAACGAATGCTACAAGAATCATTGAAATCGGTCAATTATTGGCTGAGAAAAGTTGAATAAACCGTTTGGTCGTATTTTGAATTTGGAGGGAGCTTTGAGCCATTTTCTGGATCTGACAGAGTTCACGCGTCTACTGCTAGGTATCACTACATTCGAGCCACGCACCTTTCCGGCTCTTTTGGTTGGAAAGGCGCCAGTCGGTCTGCTTTTGGAGACCTTGCACCCCCTTGAACGGCTGTTTTCGAACAAGATTTGTGTGGGTTAGGATTTCTAATGCAACAGAAACACTCTGATACAGGCTTTGTCCCTCATTTTCACAGTAACAGTGAATACCATATGATGGTTAGAAATTGATTGGAAAAATATGTGTATAGGCAAACTTCCTGCACTTCACCCCTCCGGCTAATGGAATTTCCTATTTCTTTCCTCTCAGATCTGCGACGTATATGACAAGTAAATTGTGAGATCCTTATCTCAGAAATAGTAAAGATTTCAGGGGAGTGGTATTTAGTAAGACTCTTTAGTACCTACCATGGATGAGTTTTTGTCAAACAAAAATCCTTAAATCATACCAGCACCTAGTACCTAGTAGGTACCTATTCTAACTGCAAAAGCATTTTCGTATCAGTTTCGTATCAGTGTCTCACAAGAAAACATAATGGCCCAGGGTACAGAACCTTTCTTTTAAAAAATATAAATGATCATAAATAAATAATAGTGATAGATTTAACGGCTTTGAACCTGTAGTCTTGTAAATAACGATTCCATGTTATCTTCCATGGAACTTATTCGAAGCAGTACACGGTCTAGACTTGCTCCTTGTTTCCTCACAACCTGCTCTGGAATCATCTCGAACTTCATTTCTGCCGAAATGATAGACTGTGAACATTCAAATAAGACAATATTTCAATCAATATTTGGGATTAAATAATGTATTATTATTGTTTCTACTATTGATATATGTATATATATACGCAACCATTCGTCATATTTCGATTCAAATGGCTACCCAAGTATTTAAGCTTCACGCAGATACACTGTGACATGAACATTATTTTACTAATCGGCTTAATTATTAGAGAGTTCCTGAACACTAAGTCAATTGGGATAAGGTGCTTGGGGATTTTATAATGTGTGGCGAGCCATACCAGATGCTAACCTGATAAAGTCCAGAGGGTTAAATTAGTGTCTTATATTGAAGTGATGCTAACCTGATAAAATCAAGAGTGTCGAACTATAGTGTCTTATCTTGAAGTGACGCTACTTATCCTCAAGTAACGCAAAACTACCATATACAGGGTGCGGCAGTGAGGACGGACGGTTTTAAAAAAATCATAAAATAGTTAATTTTCACTCAAAAACAAATTTATTGATGCAATCAGGTTCGCAAGGAAATAGCATTTGAGAAAGTCAAGTGTGAAAAATCACATCAGGCATGTGGTGGCCGAAATTGTTGATGCAGTGCTGGAGGCGTTCTTGGAAGTTCGTGTAGACTCTCTCCAACAAAACCCTACGTCGTAATGATCACCAACTTCTTTTTTCCTGAATTATGACGGCGACGTGTTCCAACCCGACGTGTGTGGTTCCAGCAGGATGTGGCGACCGCCCACACAGCCAGAGCATCAATGGACGATATTCGCCCTCTCTTCCCTGGTCGCCTTATTTCCAGGTTTAGCGATGTTCATTGGCCTCCTCGGTCCCCAGATTTATCCATATGCGATTTTTTCTTATGGGGACACCTCAAGGCTTAGAGTATACGAGAACAAGCCCCGAACTCTGGACGTATTGAAGGACGCAATTCGCGTGGAAGTCGCCCAAGTTGAGAGGGTATGTTGAAGATAACGCCCAAGAACACCTCCAGCACTGCATAAACAATTTCGGCCACCACATGCCTGATGTGATTTTTCACACTTGACTGTCTCAAATGCTATTTCCTTGCGAACCTGATTGCACCAATAAATTTGTTTTTGAGTGAAAATTAATTATTTTATGATTTTTTAAAAACCGTCCGTCCTCACTGCCGCACCCTGTATATGTCATTCTAGACCATCACTCTCCTTAGAATTGAGATAAAAATTCCGTTCTTGTCCAAAAAATCAAGCTTTCCAAACAAAAGAATGAGTTCGTTGGCCAGCACTTTTTGAGCACATTAAATTGGTAAACTTTCAAAAAATGTTCTAAAAAAATCACTAAAAATGGCTAAAAACCGTTAAATTTATATTTTTTGGTAGAATATTGCTCAAATAAAGTTTATTAACTATATAATAGAGCATTCAAAAATTTATGTGCAAAATCATGCAGAAAAATAGACTTAAAATTAATTAAAATTTGCTAAAAAATCGATAAAAACTGCAATAAAAGCTAAAAATTCAAAACCTCTATTTGAATAGGAGATTATTATTCAGAATATGTTTTTTGCCATAAAATTAATAGCTAATAATTTCCTTGAACTCAAAAAGCTCAAATTTCAAAACAATTTAACATACAATATGATAATGTACGAAAATTTGCTCATACGATCATACTGCATGACTGGAACTTTTCTTATCTAAAATTATAAAAATTGCAAAAACGAGTTAATGCCTCCTGGAGGCCGCAGTTTTGTTCTCTCTTTCTCAGTGATTTTGAAGCATGTGAGTAGTAAATTGTGGTTTTACGAAGTAAATCAATTGGGGTTGGGGTGATGTGGAGGCTGATGTTTCTTTCTAAATGTAGTTAGCTCCGTAAACTCACGCAAGGGAAAAGTCAAGAGGAATTTCTTTGACGGACTTTATTCGAAATGAGCCTTCTAAGGTAAAATATGTCAAGATTATGAGGTTCTTCGGATTCCCGCAGATTCGTACCTACCGACTCGGGGCTGTTGAAAATCATATTTTACTGCACGCCAGACACGAGTTTCGAAGGTGGTATGCATGACCGAAAGTGAAGTTCGACCAGAGTATTAAATTAAATTCCTTATTTAGAATCAGTCGATTCGGCTTTTGGCGTCTTTGAAAACCAACTCCATGTTTGGTCTGTTTCAGTCAATAAAGAGTCGAGTTGGTAAATTCTAAAATCTGAGCTACTGAAGGCTCTAACTGCTCAGTCAGTGGAATAAATTTCCAAATAGACAAACTTTCACTAACAAGCCGTAATTTACAGATCTATTCTGGTAGGTTAAATATACATTTATACATCATTAAATATCTATTAACTCTTTTTGAATAGTAGATGATTATTTAGAATAAGTTTTTTGACTCAATACGATAATTTACGGAAATTCGCCATTACGAGCATACTGCATGACTGGCATTTTTCTATAATTTTTCCAATCAAAATTTATGATTTTTTAAAGTTTGAAAAAAGCGGGTCCGAGAATTGCAAATTTTCAGCAGATTTTCAGCAGACTCGCAATACTGCAGTTTTTTGCGATTATAAATACAATGAAAATGTAGAAAATTCAAGTTTTTATGATCGTTGGGGAAGAAGAGATAGTTTTGGGACCCAAAAAAATATTACAAAAAAAAAAGTAATTTTTTGACCCAATCTTTGTTTTTTTGTTCTCATAAAAAAAGCCTTGGCAAGTTGAGCTCCCTTTTCCTTTGCACGGTCACAGATGGTGATACAGTATTTATCATACATATAAATTGTTATTTATTCATGGGAATGGTCTGTCTGGTGCATCCATCTGGCCATTAGAGGCATCAATCGGTGTCAAAATCCACCGTGAAGAAATTGTTCATGTTTTTTAGGTTTGTTGGACAAGTAAGTGTTGGGTTTCTATTCGATTGGTTATGAAAAGGTTCTTCCAGCATGCTGACTAGCCATGAATATAATTATTACGCCATTAATAAATTTTCAACTGTGAGTTGACCTCGCCTTGTATTCTATAGTGGTGATTTCTATGAACCAATAGGCCAAATATGGGGAAGCCGCGGAAGGGAGCATCACGAACAAGCGATTCATGGGAAGGTGACGAAAGCTGGAACCAAGTAAAATTAAACCTACCCACATTTGATACTGTTAGTACCTGGTGAGAAATTTATAGCCGCCGAGTGAAGAACTATTTTGAACTTTACGAAGTGCCAATTAGGAAGCAGACGTTGGCATTGTTAGATACTATTGGAGAACAAACCTACTCTAGGGTAAGCGATTTGTGCCAACCTGACATGCCTGAAGATAAAAGCGTGGAGGAGTTATTTGAAATATTATCAGGATTTTTAACACCACTACCAAATAAATATGCGAGAGGGTGAAATTTCATTCAAGGACCCAGGGGTCTGGGGAATCGGTTCAGGAATTTTACACAAACTTGCAGAACCTGACGAAAGGAGAGAGCACTACACCCACTCCATAAGGACTTGTGTCTGTTGCTAACAACAGTTTTTTCCTTTGGTCAAAGTGGACCAGTGCTTCCTCGGACGTAGAGACAGTGATAGGGAACTGCAGTCCTTGTCAAGCTACACAGAAGCAGTTATGGCAACCCCATGGGAATTTACCCATAGGAACCAATGGAGAGACTACATGATTGCAACCACTATTAGAGTGGGAAGTGAAGACATAAAATCTCTCAATGTCTTGCAGACTTGTATGCAAGATTTTCGGTTTCACAGTTTATTGCCATTTGACCAATGGTTGAAATGGACAATGTGTTAAAATACTCATTGTTCCATTAATTTGTCCTATGTACGCAACTCTTCCAACAGAAAGACAATATTAACAACTTCATTTGATTTCCAATGACGATAACAATGAATATATTGGCGTAGACGAGATAAAAGAAAAAGTATATTCAACTTTACTCACGAGTGAAGTAAAGGTTATCGTGCGCGTTGGCAAGATCTCCTTTTGCATTTTTTCCCCAGTGTTTTCAATTTTGACCAATCTCGATATTGGTAAAAACTGGAATTGAATTCCTCGAGCTAATTTTTTCCATATTTCGTTTCTAGTGTGAACCGAATGGGCGTCGATTTTTTTAGATTCGAGAATATCAAAATGGTTATGTATGGAAGCACAAACCGAATATGCATTCTCGGGACCCAATAAGTGGGAGAAAATACCCCGACCCTCCCGCTCCCGAGATAAGGCATCTCTTCTCGATGTCACTGGAACACCGGAAGTTCAACCTGGGGTCTACGGTGGTTCAACAGGAGCGTTTCCGGAAAACCGCAGTGGGTGCCAACCAAGCGGTTTTAACCAAATACCTGTTCCTGCTCCGAATACCTGTTCTTGAGCTGTTGTTTGAAGAATCCGCTAGTAGCGCTGGCAATCCGTTCTTTTTGTAGAACGACTTGCGACAGTTACTTGTTACCGTTTTTGGTTTATTATTTTCAATAATGAACCTTTGTAATCGACCAAGAAAAAAAAATTTGAACACCCTCTGAAAATTTTCTGGTTTACGTTTCAAGATGCGTAGAATTCAAAAATTGAATAAAAAAATCTGTCCGTCCGCCGTCCGCGGCTTTTCTCCGAAAATACTTGACCTAACTATATGAAACTTGTGTTAAAAATCACATTTGGGGTCTAGATGGTCCTAGAAGCTCGGCATTAATTTTTATCAACCCTACAGGGTTGTATAAAAGGGCTAAACATTTTAAAAAATCGAGATCTCGAAAACTTTCTAAGTAAAAGTTATAATTTTTGCTTTTCAATGATAAATTTAATCCCAAAGAATCGATTAAAATCACCCGCAACGCTGTTCGATTCGAGTACACTGAATATTTCGCTTTCCCTAAGGGCTTGAACATCGAAAAAAAAAAAAACCTTTGAATTTCTAATCGCGAGAAGAAAGAGAAATCAAGCGCTGCTAGCGGGTTCTTCTGAATAGACCAGTGGTTGCCAAACTTGTAAGCGACTGAGCTACCTTACAGCTAATAAACATTACTGTGAGCTACCCAACAAAGTAGGAAAGTAATACATATTTTTGCTTAAATCACACAGTCGTTTATTACCTATGAATAAACATTTCCAGCTTATTTTAAATCTAATTAAATGTCATTTCTAAAATTGCAATAATATCATAAGAACTTGAATAAAAAAATATTTGCATTAGAAAAACGTAGTTCAGTGTGATGGGTGGCACTCTTTTTTGTCATCAACAGTCTTCTTAATGTTAGGCTCATAGGTTGTAGCGGCCATTCGAATGCAATTGTCCAAATGTTCATCCGTCAACCTGTTTCTGTACTTGTTTTTAATGAATTTCATACTGGAAAATGAGATCTCACAGAGATATGTTGAGCTGAACATATCCTTCACTCGTAAACCAAATTGGATATTTTTGCTTAGGAAAAAAAGACCAAATATTTTCATTGCTTGAAGTGAGAGATTTCAATGAAAGGTCACTTTGAAAATCAATCAGTTCCATCTCCACTGCAGTGTTGTCTTCTTTTTAAGTTGTGAAACTACATCAGAACTCATTAATTCAACTCTTCTCATAACTGTATTTGCTGACAGTTGCACAGATTGAATAGCAGACATTATCTCACCTTTGTTTTTAAAATTGTTAAATAATAACGTATCTGCAGCTTTTAAAAATGCGGATTTGATTAATTCACCATCTTCGTATGGTTTTTTATTTTTAGCAATAATTTTAGAAACATGAAAAGATGCCTCTGTTGCTGCTTTTTTCCTGCCAAATGTCTTGTAAAAAGTGGATTGTTGAGCATTTAATTGAAATTTTATTTGTATCATCTTTTCCTTCCTTAATGAAGAATTCTGAGGGAAATCCTTTTCAATACTGGAGTGAACGGTTTTGTAATGACATTCGACGTTTGCTTTCTTTCCAACAGATGTACAGTTGCGTTACAAATTAAGCACACACATTTGTCCTTTACCAAGGTAAAAAAGTAATCAGTTTCCCATTCAACATGAAAATTATAAGTTTTTTGCTGGAACTCGTCATTATTAGAACAATAACCTCAGTCCGAAGTATGTATAAAATACAAGAGACATAAAATAATAACTCCGCTCAAGATCGAACACCCGACAATAGACTGTTGTTTTGTTTTCATGTGTCGTCGGTCTGAGATGCGTAGCGCAAATCAGATTAGCCAACCCAAGCGCTCTCTTCTGAAATTTCCCCGCGAGCTACCAAAAAGTTCCCTGCGAGTACATAGTTTATTAACTATTCATTGTCCGTGCGATGTACCTACTAGTGTGGTATTGGTACTCGTACGTAAATGCTAAATTTCATCTCTTAAATTGCTCCCAAGTCGACCTATAGGTAGCGGGAGCATTGTTTTCACTTTCGAGAGATTTAAAATTTGTGGTCTCCACAAAAATCAAACGCCTGCTGTTTTTTTACAGTGGTTAAATTTCCACTCGCATTTTATGTTCTAGACTATTCTGAACTATTCCCCTGTTGAAAACTCGTTCCTAGGAACTCAGTTCAACTTGGTGAAACCGAAATGAATTCAAACTCAGATCAATCTATGGTTTACATTGAACTTGGATCCTGTCAAACCGAGTTTACTTTTTGTTTGTTGTGAAAGCGGCCCTAAGAGGGAGGATTTATTGGGTTTGTACTCGATTGGTTTTGAAAACACGATTCCAGCGTGTTGACTATCCATTGATGTAATCATCAAAACAAGACGTTCGCGAACAATCAATTTGAGACATGAGACTATAGACCCTGACCAACTAATCTAAATTCTTACTAAGGGATTGACTACTTGATGTTATGCATTTTTGAGATGCGAGCGTAGCGAGCATCCAGATCACCATCTAAGCAGAAAACTGATCTGTGTAGAATCTCATGGCGACTGGAGCGCTGGGATTGCCACGCGGTGGGTAGTCGTACTAATGAGCAAGTCAGGGAGTGTCGTGTCTGAACTTGATTGTTCGCGAACCTCTCGTATCATCAAATTAATAAATGTTCTATTGTGAATTGACTTCGCCTTGTATCCTATAGTAAGCAATGTTTTAAATTACGCACCTACTCATTACATTGGTTCTCAGACATGTGTGTGCCTAGGTGAGATCTCACACGTAGTTATTAGTGTTTGCTTGGAGTGCTCATATCGCAGTGGTTCAACCTGCCTTCCAATTTCTTTCTAATAGAAAATGTGATCTACTCGGCATATTGCATTTGCATGCCCGCATCTCCATAAAATGAGTGGGCTTGCGCTATTCTTCCTTGTTGGCTCTCCGGCGATTTAGTCGTGATTTTTCGATAGAACTTCATTTAAATAATTTATTCACTTCCTAATCGCAGGTACGTAGTGAGGGAGTGTTGTATCGCTCGGAATATTAAGATGCAGTGATAGTTCTTCCGGTGTCCTAGTTATGAGAGGTTCGGGGATCTAAAAATACCCCTATTGTTTGGTGGATGAGAAGTCTACACTGTCCCTTCCCAGTAGAATTTTTTTTTGGGTGTTGGATCATCCGTGATGTTTCCGCCCCTTGTTTAGCTCCCTCACATGACACTCGCTTCCTCTCACGCTTTACGTTAACATCCGATATTTGTGTTTCCCATTAGCTTCTTCTTGTAAGTGTTCTAGTTGTTACGACATAACATTGTGTTGATGGCAACTCTTTGATCGACGATTAAGTCAACTAAGGGCAGTGTTTACTGAGTCGTAGTTTTTAGACCCATCTCTAAACGGCTTGCGTCTATTCAGAATCATTTTATTGAAGACCTGGGAAGCCTTGTAATCCATTTCGGAAAGCAGTTTGATTTTTCCGAAATCATTTCCATTTGCAATCGTCCTTCATAGTTTTTGGTTTATTATTTCCAATAATAAGCCTTGGTAATCGTATAGGGGAAAAGAAAAATGTATTTTCTCTCAAACTTTGTCACTTTACGTTTCAAGGTGCGTAGAAGCCAAAACTGCAATGTCCGTCCGTCGGTCGTCCAGGCCATAAGAGGCTTGATGAGAAAAATACGCTCTTTCCCACATGGACTCCACTTGGGGTCTAGTTGGTCTAGAATCTACCCAGCCCGATCGCTTCAGACGCATCAATGCTATGGACCAAAAATGGGCCGAAAACGGACTTTTTCCCCCCTCATACTTCGGTTGTCCCCACATCTCTGGATCAATTTCAATAGGGCGTCCCTCCTATAGTACGGAAAACCTTGCTAATATGACATAGCTTCAGAGGGATGTCCTTAAAACGAATTTAACGATTGGAGTACAGCCTATTTGTCTTAAATCTATTTCAGTGTAAGTAATGATATTGAGATTATTTTTCTATTTCTATTGATTTTCACGTACAACCATTGCGTTACTAGCGAAGTGTAACTCCCTTAGTTTTCATAGCAGGAAAATCGTTCGCCACTTTTTGGACTACTTTCATTTTATCACATCTCATGATCCCTAATCCATTGTAGTGTCAAGGAAAGCTGTTTTATTACGCTAAGTTGTAAACTAATATTGCTAAGAAACCATAATGAACTAATAATGTGAAAAGAAGGCACTAAGTATATGGTAGGTGTACTATTGAGTAGTAGGTACTAGACTATTGCAATTATTGGATCTTTTAAATTAAGCTGAGTGAGCTAAAATCCCTCCTGTTCATCCTAGGAAGTTGAGATTTGGTAGGGAGGCTCCCTGGGACATTAGGAATCGATTGAAAAGATTAGCTCATTCTTACTCAGCGGAGTGAGCTGAATTGTCTCCTGTTTATCCTAAAAAGTTGAGATTTGGTAGAGAGACTTTCTCGGACACTAAAGAGACTATTGCAATTATTGGCTCTTCCTCTATCAGCTGAGTGAGCAAAATTCTATCCTGTTATCCCTAGGAAGTTTAAATTTGATAGGGATACTCTCTGGGACACTAAGAGACGATTGAATTGATTGGGTCTTTTCTGATCAGCTGACTTGGCGAATTTAATTGAGACGTGTTTAACTTGAGGGAAAAAAAAAAAAAAAAAAAACATATTTCACAGGGGGACAAATAAGGCATAATACCGATGTATCTGCATGTAGTGAAGATTTTTCTTCTGTTTCTTTTTGGTAGTTGACGTCGTCCAGTTATATTTCAGTAATACACCTTAGATTCAGTTTGGTAGGTAATTTTTTTTGGACCAGTGTTCTGCAGTGAAGGGCTATCTGATACAGGTTTACAATGTACCTTTTTTTTTTTTTTTTTGAAATAGTTTATTTAGAGACCGTTTTATACAAACATTCCTCAATGTAAAGTGGTTAGACTGTTAGTTGTACAAAGTAAAAGCATTTGCCACTATTATTTTATAGTGGCGCAGTGAATGACACAAAATTGATAAAATAAAAAATAAATGTCACTACGTCACAATATTGATCAAATAATATAACTGTCTATTATTTACTCTTCATAGTGGTGTTCAGGATTCTGTGACCAGATCCCGAATGTGCCTCGGCCTTGTCAGTCGTTGAACAGATGGTCGATCGAATCCAGCCGATACTAGGGAATTTGCGTGGAGTGTGTTAGAATTCATAAAGTGAGCCATTGTGCTATTGAGAAAGTCGGAGGGCGATTCTAGCTCAAAGTCGTGGTATATAGTTTCGTTACGTACGAAAGGTGGAGTGTTCAGTATAGACCTTTGGATGGTGCGATTCTGCTGACCTTCAAGTCTCCGGAATTGGGATCTTGAGCATGTTCCCCAGACAGGGAGGCCGTAAACCCATATCGGACGTATCAATACTTTATACATGAGCATCTTATTGAAAGTACTAAGGTTTGGGTTGGAGAGCAATGATTTCAATTGATAAGTTCGGGATCTGAGGCGTTGAAGTAGGTTAGTCACATGTTCGGCGTACGTGAGGCGAGAATCTAGCGTGATCCCGAGGTAACAGTGAGCTTTTTTGTTCGGAATAGGCTGCTGCATGTATAGAAGTGTTGGCTCAGCATAGCGTATCCGGTATGTGTAGGTGACTGACGCTGATTTGGTCGGGTTGATTTTTAACCGCCATCTGTTGCACCATTTACCCAGTTCGTCGATGTACATTTGAAGCCTTCTGTGTGCCGCACCTATTATTTACTATGTGTGCCGCACCTATTACTATGTACCTGTGGTTTAATAATAATTCATAGATATCATCCCAAAGAATCGAAAGAAACCACCCAGGAAACTGTAACTTCATAGGTTTGCTTCCTAAGGGCCAGAATCAACATGGAAATAATCAACATGGGATGTATCGCAACAGGTGAAACATGGTAAAAATTACCTAATAAACTATGACGATCGGATCGTATGGTAAAGTTTCTCGTTACCGCACGCCGTATTGAGACCGACGGATCTCTAGGAACTCTCTATTTACCGCACCTTAAAGTCATGTCAAGTCCTTAAGGGCTCTAGTTGTAACGCTAAATCCACGTAAGGAGGAAATTATCCCTAGGAGATTATTTGAGTCCATGGAAGGAGGTTATTTTAGACGACTACGTTTTTTCCGGATTGCGATCCGTTAACGTATCTGTACGGAAGGCTGCGTCACCGTATCTCATTCCGTCAGAGTTACGGCGCCGGATTGTCAATACCGCACGACGTATTGTGTTTTACATATCTACTAGGAACTTTCTAGTATGTTGATTTACTCAAAGAGTATCAGAATACCAATGTATCTGAACCGTAGGAGGACAAGTTAGCTCGCGCAGTTGCGTTTTCTGTACTTCTATTAATCGAATGTTTAACACGAACTCTTGTCATCTTTTATCATGGATTTATATTGCCCCCGCTAACGGCATTTGGAGGTCTAGTGCGAATGGTTTGACGTTCAGTACGTGGAATCACAGCCTTACAGACGGTTCTATTTCTAATTGAACTTCATCGCACGAGCTTATTGGAATGCGATAGTCTTTTGGCGCAGGTACAATCCCACAAACCTTTGTCTCACCTAGACGATGAATGTACCAAGACCGCCGCACTCTTATAAACCGGTTTGTTTTCAGCCATGTACTGGATTAGCATAGAACAGGCAATGTCCAATATCTCCTCGTGGTCGTTGTAGATAAGTTCCTACTTTTTCTGTCTGCTATCAACAATAATTTTTCCGTGTCTGCATTCTAATATGTCTAAGGCTTCATGACATAAATTCAGTATTATAAACGGAAGATTTTTGTTTATAAATATCTGGTTTGATGCTTCATACATTTTCCCAGTCCAATTCATATTGCATGTTACACTGCTATTTTCCTGTGAAAAATCATCATCTCTATTTTACCAAACATTTTCGTGCTCCCTAAAGTCATCTAGAGTTTGATGATGAGGAGATCTGAGGATGATGAGGTTTGGTGATGAGGAGATATGCTATAACTCGTTATAATATAAATAGTAAATCATATATCCAAGTTTTATAATAACGGTTGGAGTTTTAATATTTTAAAGATTTCGGGAAAACTCGAATAACCACGTTTTTTTCAATTGTGACTTTGTTTTCATCTTAGTAATGAATTTCAACAACTGATTTCCTGGTAGTTTAAAACTGGAATTTTTCTTATGTTGTTCCTTAACGTAATGAACGGCACGGGTAATGCACCATCTTTGTTTTAGGTTTCAAATTTATTTACAGGGTGTCCCTCTAACTCTTTTCCTCAATTTTTGAGATATCGAAGTAAACTTTGAGAGTGTTTTTGGGGGTGACTGATACTAAGTTTTGAGCAAATAAAAATCGTTATATAAATATAATCGTAATTATTCGCTCAAAACTTAGTATCAGGCACCCCAAAAACCTCTCCAAGTTTCACTTCGATATCTCAAAAATTGTGGAAAAAAGTTAAGGGGGGGGGGGGGGGTTTTTAGGACACCCTGTATTGTATAAGTATGTTCATTTGAAATAATGTTTTTTGTTGTTGTTTTATTTTTTAACTTTCTCCTAAATTGGTTTCATAAGTTACTCTTCGCGTGGTATATATGCGCAGATATATTAATTGCTATGCAATTCTTAGGCCGACCCCCAACAATTTTTTTTGTAACGTCCGTGACGCGAAGCGCGAGTTCGTGGGTTCGAATCCCAGCCAGGCTTGAACATTTTTTTATATCCAAATTTTTTTTTACATCCATCGTGGGTTCGAATCTCAGCCAGGCTTGAACATTTTTTTATATCCAAATTTTTTTTACATCCATTTTTTTCTTAGAAAATAAAGCTATTGCAATGGCTCCAACAATTTTAAAATAAAAATTTTCAAAAATTTTCTTCATCGAAATCTGTTTTGAGGCATTCTGAAATGATTCCTGGATTTTAACGCTTTTTTATATATATATATATGTATAAGTATATATATGTATGTGTCATTCCAGACGATAACTCTCGATAGAATTGAGATAAAAACTTCGTTCTTTCGCCAAAAAATCAAGCATTTCAAAAGAAAGGATGAGTTCGTTGGACAACACTTTTTGAGCACATTAAATTGGTCAAATTTCAAAAAATGTACTTAAAAAATCACTAAAAAAAAGACAAAAAACCGCTAAAAATTAACAAATTTCTATTTTTTAGCAGAATGCTACTCGAAAAAAATTAATCGAACATGAACTAGGACATTTAAAACTTTAAGCACAAAATTGTACTGAAAAATTTACTTAAATTTCATTAAAATAAGCGACGAATAATAAAATAAGAACGAATAAAAATGTACAAAAGAGAAAAAAACGACTTTATTTTGTGAGCGTTTTCAGGCTAAGAATTGCATAGCAAATTATCCTCGTTTTCTACGCAGTAGAAAAGATAAAAGATCCGGGGGTCCAGGGGGGCGAAGCCCCCCGGCGATTCGCGAAGCGCCGAGTATATATATATATATATATATATATGTATATATACCTATATGTATATATATATATATACATATGGAAAAGCGCAAACTTCAGGGATCGTTTCAGAATGCCCCAAAAAGGATTTCAATGAAGAAATTTTTCAAAAAATTTTGATTTTAAAATTTACGAACCATCGCAATAGTTTCATTTTCCACGAAAATTCGCGAATGGAAGATCAAATATGAATCAGTGGGTGGAAACGCGGCAGCTGATTCACTCCGGGACGCTGTTGTGATTCATTTACTGGCATCATCTCGTTTCATGCTTCCTGCCTACCTGCGGGTGAAGGGCTGCCTGAACTCACTCCAATATTTGTTCAAGATAGCGGATGAAGTAAACAAATCCCACGCACGGCAATGTTATGAATCACTGGCAACCTGGCCTGTACGTGTATACCACAAAGTTTTTTCTGTTAGTGTAGAAAATGAAGCTATTGCAATAGCACCAAAAATCTTAAAATCAAAATTTTCGAAAATTGTCTTCATTGAAATCAGTTTTGAGACATTCTGAAACGAATCCTAGGGTTTAACGCTTTTTCATATATGCACAGAGACACAGTCAAGAAACAAAAGAAATAAACGAAAGAAACAGAAAAGAACTGCATGCTTTGCTGTAAGTATGCCTTTATGCTTTGCGATAAAGGTCCTCAGAACAATGAAGTCTGAAGAAAACAAGACGAAGTCGCTGAAGTCTGAGAGGGCTCATAGTAACATCCTAAGAGCCTTTGAACCACAAGGGCTCAACATAAGAAGATGAAAATATTGTTTCCTTCCAGTGTATATATACGTACCCACAGCAACAACCCCATAGCTCCATAAAGATTTCTTGGCCTCGGAAAACGCCTTCTTAAATATCTAGTTGTCAGTTCTACCTTTGAAAAAGCATAAAGCCGATGTATAAATCTAGTTTGTGCTGTTATTTTCTGATGTTACTTTTTCACTTTCCTCACTTAACCAGAAGAGTGAAGGAAAAGTCTTGCTATCACCCTGAAAATCAATTTCGAAAACTCATGCTAGGATGGGTGTTTTGTTCAACCTGAACCCATATCTATACGTTTCATGAAAAAATCTATGTATGCGTGTGTAACTCGTGTACACGATTGCGACCTTACGGTACGACATAAAAGAATTCCAATTTCGGGGTTGTGGTTTTATATAGCTACTGTAGAAAAATCATCTTGAAATGATCATTTTTAGGGCGTTAAAAAAATCAGAATAGGTGAAAAAACGTCATTTTTAGCACTTTTTTGCCTTTTCTCCAAAATGGCTCGAGGGATTTTGATGAAATTCACAGGAGTTACTCCTTTTCTGAGTAGAAATGATATCCCATACCTCTAATACCTGGGAAAATACTCTGAGGGCGGTAATTAGCAAAAAACCTTCAAAAGTAGGTGAAAAACACCATCTTTTAGCACCTTTTTAGCACTTTTTGGTCTTTCCTTTAATATGGCCACTAAATAATGCAAAAGAACTCTCCTTTTATCTTGTCAGTGTTTTTTTCCATTTCCGAAGGATGAAGTCGTAAAATGAAAAAATATGAATTAACGATTTTTTACTTTCCTTACTTACCCTGAAGGCTGGAAAAAAACTGGCGAAATCCGCTTAAAATGATCGTTTTAGGGGGGTTAAAAAATCAGAATAGGTGAAAAAACGTCGTTTTTAGAACTTTTTTGCCTTTTCTCCAAAATGGCTCGAGGGATTTTGATGAAATTCACAGGAGTTACTCTTCTTGTGGGTTAAAATGATACTAGACACCCCTCATGCTTGGGAAAATACTCTAAAGGAGGTAAGTAAACAGCAAAATACTTCCAAAAATAGGTTAAAAAACGTAGTTTTTTAGCACCTTTTTGGTATTCTCTTCAATATGGCTCGAAGGGAAATAAAAAAAAAAAAAAAAAAAAAAGACGGTTTTGATGAAATTCACAGGAGTTACTTTTCTTATGGATACAAATGATATTAGATACCGGTCATGGCCAGGAAGATGCCCTAAGGACAGTAATAAGCTAAATAAATGTAAAAACATAGTTTTTAGCACTTTCTTTTTAGAATAAAATAAACAGTAATTAGAATTTAACTTCCCAAAGATGTGGTCCATCATGATAGCATCCATGTAAAATGAATACAAGTGAGGAAAGTAGTGTGAAGCCTCGCACCAGATGCTTTTCTTGACTGTGTCTCTGAGTATTTAGCTCTTCCAGGGCCATTAAATCCTCGTTATATGTACGTATCAGCTCGATTATATGGACAGATGTAATCAGGCAGATAAAATGTTTATAAAAAGCTCAGAATATTCTCAAAATGTTGTAATGCTTTTAATTACTGCATTTCGGAAAACACGAGTACCTCCCTTGTTCCTGCGTTGAATACACGTTGGATAAACACTGGGTACCTCTTGCACACTAGGTAGCTGCGCATGCTATCTCTTCAGTATAATTGTCGTCTCGTTCGATTTGGTATCATCAGCAAAAAACTCAATCTTATCACACATCGCGAGTTCATTTAATCAAGAGGAAACGAGTCGCCAACGAGACGTTCATCAGAGGCTGTGTATGTATAGACCTCGTTTTCTAATGGAATCGCCTTAACAATGACAAATGGCTGTCTTGTTTGGGCATGGAATTGAGTGTCAACGGTTGTTATCTAAGATTTAAATCAATATATATGCAATCGATTTTTGAATTCTTGTTCTCGTATAAGAATCAACTTAAAAGACACGATGAACCAAGGATAATTGATTAGTTATGTTGTGTGACCCAGAAATTGAATAAATATGATTATATTTCAATTGGTTGATATATTTTCAAATGACGGCAGATCAACTGTTGTTTCTGGCCTGTTCAATTTTTCCATTACGCTATCACCTAACAACCTACGAGCAACTTTGTGTTGGGATTTATCATGTTTGATATAAGAATTGGATTCTGTGACGTTGAAATCCCTGACTGCAAATTTTCTGCTACCTACAACAACCCCCAACGGTTTGGACGAAAAGTACGCGCTGAGCCCTCCCCCCCACTCCACGGGGACGAATAAGGTTCCTCTATTATATGACGTCATTCAGCTTTTCCAATAACCCCCCACATTGCACCTTTTTGGAAAAGCTCTCGGCGTGATGCTCCAACTGATGGATTGACATAAAATTGTTGACATTGTCCATTCGTAGTTAAACTTGTGTAGAGCTATTAGATCCTGATAAAAAAAAAAGTGTTTAAGGAAATTGACATTTGCGCAAGTGCAGAATGGTCCGACGATAGTAAGCGTACGCAGAAAATGTCATCAAAATCACGCTATTGTAGAATAGTTTCGTTCGAAACAAGAAATTACCATGAACACTTGAACAGTGACATTTGCGAGAGCCAAATCGCACAAAATGGCGTGAAATGCAAAAAAATCAAGTTCACATTTTGGAGAACACTCATTTTGCTTCCGAGTCTCTCTACAGGTAGCGGAAGCATTGTTTTCACTTTCGGGAGTTGGAAAATGTTTGGTCTCCAAAATTTAGATTTCCACTCGCATTTTAGATTTTTGACCGTTCTGAACAACTTCGGTTCCGTCTCTGTCTGTGTGTCTTGAGTGTCCGCAAATCCTTGTAACAGGCTTATTTTCCACAGTTTTCATCCGATTTCGATGACATTTTCAGGGAATGTGCGGGTTGGGGTTTTGACGGTCCCCAATCAGTTTTATCGTTCCCAACACACCACTTCACTCTGCGCATGCGCAAACGTGAATTCTACCAAGCATCATTTTCTCACGCTCTAGTCGTTCGATCTCGCTTAAATTTGGATTATAGTTGAGGGGTAACGATTTGATCATGTCATATCAATTTTATTGTAATTGTATCAAAAATAGCTACTGCGCTTGCGCCAATGTGAAATTCTTGTAACAAGCTTATTCCACAGTTTTTATTCGATTTGGATGAAATTTCCATTAAATGTGCGGGTTGGGGTGTAGACGGTCCTCTATCAGTTTCATTGTTCCCACCTCAATACTTCACTATGCGCATGCGCGAACATAAATTCCACCATGCTCCATTTTTTCACACCCTAGTCGTTTGATTTCGTTTAAATTTGGATGATAGTTGGATGATGGATGAATACCCCATATCAATTTCAACATGGTTTTATCATTAATAGCTACTGCGCATGCTCCAATTTGAAATCCTTGTAACGACCTTAATTTCCAGTTTTCATCCGATTTTGATGAAGTTGTCAGTGAATGCACGGGTTAGGTTGTAGATGGTCCCGTACCTATTTCACTGTTCTCTACTCATCAGTTCATTCTGTGCATACGCAAACATTACATTACACTGCAAATTGCATTGAGTATCTTTTTTCGTTTCTTAATTGACCAATTATGACGTTTCAAGCTACATCTTGATTTACTCTTTTCTTATATGAAATTTTTCTAGATCATTTACCTAATACTTTTCAATGATCTACACATGCATGATACGTAAACGAGGAAGCTATGTGCCACACCCAACTTGGCAGAGGTTTTTGAACTCCTGTACGAATTCATTGGTGGGAGGGTGTTTTAAGGCCTAATGACTTTTCCTTCAAACTCATTGGGATGTTGGTAAAGTAATTTGAACTACAGGCGCAGGAAGGTCAAGAAAACCAGAAGCATTGATCGAATGAAGTCATTACCTGACTAAATTAAGCTCTCTGAAAATAGAGAACATTAACACCATTAATGAAAGTTGCTGTTTATTTTGAGTCGAGTGCCGCTCTATAATAAACAGTGATACGGTTTTAAAGTTTACTTTCACCAGGTGTTTCAACTTTTTTCTCTCATTTGAGTCCATTAAAGCGGCCTTATTGATCAAGAGGGAGGAGCTGATGTGAAAAAAACGCCCTAACCCAGATGGGCTAGTCCTACACATTAACATTCCAGGTAGATGAGGTTGTACTGTCACGATTCTTAATTGAAGCAAATGGTAATGGTGTCCCCCGTCGTCTCAGGTGGAACAGGCTTTCATTCTTTCACAATGATAACATTAACGGTTTTTTCCGGAGCGGTTCATCTCTGTAGTGTCGTGTGCTCAGCACGTTACGATTCGATTATTTCATTCATTGCAGTTTGTTGGTCTACAGTTCTTTGGATCTGTTATTCTGTACCTAGGATGAACGAATCGCTGTAGTATGGACGAACCGCTGTCAGGAAACGGTATTAGTAAAAGCCATTTCACCATGAACTGCAAATGATAATCCTTGGCCTAATGGAAGGTTCATGTTCTTTATAATTAAGAGAAAAAAAGTAATAAAAAAATAAATAATGATAATAAAAAACGGCGCTCCTTGCCTCACCAGGGAGCAAGCATCCTGGACCACCTATTACCTCTATTCATATACTTCGAATGAAATTATTAAAACATAGAATGTGTTTTAGCTCACGCGTTTCACACAAATCCATATACTGATTGGTAATATACGTACCAATTAATTATCTAATTACCTCTTTGCAGCTTATTTATGCATCAAAAGTTGAAAGCGTTTTTGTTGGAAACCAAGGGGCCGGTCAACTGGTAAAAATCGTTGAATTTATATATTTTTTTGTGTAGAATATTGCTCAAATAAAGTTTATCAACTGTAAAATAGATCATTCAAAAATTTGTGTACAAAATTATGCTGAAAAATGTACTTAAAATAATTAAAGTTTGCTAAAAAATCGATAAAAACTGCAATAAAAGCTAAAAATTCAAAACCTCTATTTGAATAGGAGATTATTAATTAGAATACTTTTTTTGCCATAAAATTAATAGTTAAAAATTTCGTTGAACTCAAATTTCAAAACAATTTAACATTATACAACACGATAATTTACTAAAATTCGCTCATGAATACGATCATGCTACTTGACTGGAACTTTTTTCCTACTTCGGATAATCATATTGTTCTCACGTCTTTTTAGTAATTAACAACCAAAACAGTTAAGGATCTGGGGGTTATTCTTGACAACAAGCTTTCCTTTTCCCCTCATATTGATTCCGTGTCCAGTAGAGCTATGAGAGCATCGGCATCTCTCAAGCGGCACACCTGGGAGTTTACGAGCATTTCTGCTTTGGTACTTTTGTACATATGAGTCCTTCATCCTTCCTATCTTAGACTATTGTTCTGTAGTTTGGGCTCGCCATTGTAAAACATTCAGCACAACTGGAAAGAGTTCAACACAGGTTTTTGCGATATGTCGCCTACAAACTTCACGTACTTTCCGATAGGGTAGAAAATCTTGAATTTATGGCGACATGCGGGTTGAGTTTACTCGAGGCCCGCCGGCGACGCGCAGACATGACCTTCCTCAATAAGCTGCTAAACGGGGACATTGACAGTCCCAAAGCTCCTATCGATGAGCAGCTTCGCCATACTGCAGTTCATCTCCAGATCTAAGCAATTGTTCCACGTCCCCTTCAACCCTACAAATCACCTGTACCATTCATAAACCTCTTTGTCGAATCCCTAGAGAAGCCAGTGTTCGGTATAATCTTATCGTCAAATACGAATACGATTGTAATCGTGATAATTATTCGTTGATTCTGAGTCAACTGCGATTATATTCGTATTCGTGTAATCGTATTCGTCTGTCGGCGATTACACGAATACAACCCATAAAAATGCGGCACGGTCATCAATTTCGTCCCTCGTATAATATGCGAACTTCTAGCTAATATTACCTATCTTCAGAGGGACGTCCTATTGAAATAGATTTGAGACAAATAGGCTGGGCTCCAATCGTTGAATTCGCTTTAAGGACGTTCCTCTGAAGCTAGGTAATATTAGTAAGGCTTCGCATATTATAGGAGGGACGCCCTATTGAAATTGATGACCGTGACGCATTTTTATGGTATGTATTCGTGTAATCGCCGACAGACGAATACGACTACACGAATACAGTTACACGAATACGAATATAATCGCAGTTGACTCAGAATCAACGAATAATTATTGCGGTTACAATCGTATTCGTATTCGACGATAAGATTATGCCCAACATTATCTTTTCGAGAGTTTTCTGATGGATGGACAAACTATCCATCACGGCATGCAAGCTCCATCCCATACTACAACCCCATTCTGTAGGATGGATTGGACAAGCACACAATAAACTCGCTTTAATTTGGCGGGACCTATGAAATTACGGGAATAATAAAGATAGATTCGAATTTGGAGAGTTTTGACCTCAAAAAGTTAACGTGCTCCTTCCATGACAATTTGGAATCCATCATTACACGAAGGTAATTTATAGAGTTCCATCCTCTCAATTTCCGCACAGGTTCATCTACTAGTTCCCATACAAGAGTGAATGACGATGGAACCATCTCCGACCTCCTCATTTCCTGCATGCCCGAACTTCATGCTCATAGTTTAAACAGATCGGAAATCAGCTTCAATAGACACTCACATATTGTTAAACTTCCATGCCTGTCTACTGAATAAGTAAGGCTTGGCACCCACCTTAACCTAAACAGTTTGGATTATTTATGCAAGATGAAGAATGGAGCATATCTTGCACGAGAGCGATAAACACTCTAATGCAAATAAATTATGCAAATTTTATGTTGAATGATATTCTATACATCAACTAAGGATTTGAAACTCCCACATACATGCACTTTTAATTTCTTCCTTTTTCATGGTATAACATGGTATATTTGAAAGTCAAGCACGTAGTTTGGGTGTAGACACATTTGTGTTGCATTCATATATCCCGTTTCTATTCTTGACGCTTTCCACCGCTAGTAATATCCTATTACTCGAAGTTCATTCAAGCAACGATCACCGATTGCAAATTCCAGAATAAATACGTATCCATTTCCTAATAAGCCTTATAGGTGCGCCCGCATAATCACGAACATGAATGCCCAATGAGAAACTAGAAGAAATTTTGCGCAGTCGGAACAGCGTAAATAAATCATGTTCTGTCAAGCTCTTTATGGACAATAAAATCTATCTCTTGAATGCGCCGCATTGATTGGTATGCGAAGCACCGCGCTGTACAACTCAAGAGTTGATAGTATCAGAACGCGGCGAGGATGCGAAACATAGTTAAAAAGAGATGTTATATTTTGGCCCGGACAGTTCAGAGAAAAATCGGGCGCCTGGCAACCCTGGTCTTAATCGCGACGTACAATATTGTTCAGAAGTGTAATTTCTGTTTTGTACTTTTGTGAAATTAATAAAGTCTCTCCCTCTCTCTCTCTCTCTCTCTCTCCCTCTCTCTCTCTCTCTCTCTCTCTCTCTCTCTCTCTCTCTCTCTCTCTCTCTCTCTCTCTCTCTCTCTCTCCCTCTCTCTCTCTCTCTCTCGTGCGCAAATTTGGTCGCGAACGAATGTCAAGGCCAGAACGAATGACATTTAGTTATCAAAACTCATCTTTTCATACAAGAGGACATGATAGATATTTGAGGTATTTCATATGATGCTGCTTGGAAGGTGTATGTTTTCTTGAAACTTTAGTTAGTCGTTAGTTCTTGGTAGAGTAAATTCAAACTGGAGAAATCACTCGAAGATGCAGGCGATAAGGACCAGAAACTTGCTTTTTATGGAAATGGATCGTATGGAAACATCTCTGTTGTGAAATCGTCCATACATCAAGTGGGTTTTCAATATATTAAACTTCCCTACTCTCAGCCGCTACCGCTGGTGAAACCTTATAAATAATCATTATTAATTCTTCATCCGCTCTAAATTGAATCAAAACTGTCTGTTCACCCTCGGGTGTTGAATAAAAACGCCATTTCTAAACCTGATGTAATGTGTCCGCTGGACACCAATTAAGCTGGAAGAGTTTTACAGTCTGACAAGCAATCCTTCACATTGAAACCTTATTTTAGTGGTGTACAATCTTTTTAAGTTAACTCCCTAAAAATTTCCAAATCGTGGTGCAGAACGATAGTCAGGCTGAGATCACATCATGGTATATGCAATGAATACCTAACACGTTTCAATAATCATGAATCTCCTCAATGCCAATACTGCGAGTTCTCTACAGGATCATTGGAGCACCTCTTCATGTAATGCCCGGTTTTTTATTGCGAACGTGACCAGATGTTTATTGAATTGTACCGACTTACGAAGCAGCCATTTAATTAGCAACACCTTCTTTCTCTGAATGATATCCGAATGTTCAAATCCCTATATGCCTACACAGTGGGGTGCAGTTTTTATGTGTGAACTGCGTGAAATAGACTAAATTTTAAAGTAACATTGTAATATATTTATGTTATAAATAATTGTATAGAATTGTAATAAATTTTGAGTAATGAAAAATTCCAAAGCCAATTTAGAAAAAAATTGAAAGTTCTGAACTAAATTGTGTTCCAACTTTTTGCTTCCTCACAACCGAAGGTAGGGAAGCTTTGCGTTGAAAAAGTTTTTGGCCACCAAAATCAAAATTTCCACTTGCTTTTTGCATTTCAGAGCTTGATAAATTTTGGTTCCGTATCTGCCTGAAGTCTGTACTCGTACATGGTAAATCCTTGTCACGCCAAGAACTATACCAAGTTTCAGTCCGATTTCGATTAAATTTTCAGAGATTGTGCGGGTTAGCTCCTAGACGGTCTCCTATAACTTTCAATGTCGTCGAATTAACAGTAGCTTGTATTCATGCGCAAACGTGAATTTCTCACAACGTCGATTTCTCATCATTTGTTGGTCTGATTTCGTTCAAACCCGGTAGGTAAGTAATTGGGTATATGTTCTAGAAAAATCCCCTATAAATTTTAATGATCGCGATTGGTAGAGTATAATATCCATTGCCCATGCGCAAAACTTATATCGGTTGACATAGGCAAAACTCCGAGTAAAATGGAACGATTTTGATGAAATTTTCAGAGACTCTGCGGGATAGCTCCTAGACGGTCCCCTATAACTTTCATTGCCTTCACATTTATAGTAGTCTGTGTGCATGCGCAAAATTTACTTTATTATATCGTCGATTTTGTATCATCTATTGGTTCCGAAGGAATATAACGCGATTGGTGGGGGAATAACTGAATTGCGCAAAACTAAATTTAATCGACAAAGACTAATGGACCGATTTTTATTCAAGGATTGTGCGGTTTAGCTCCTAGGTGTTCCCCAATAAATTTCGTTGCCGTCGGATCAACAGTAGCCTGTGCGCATGCGCAAACGTGAGTTTCTCATAACGTCGATTTCTCATCATCTGTTGGTTCGATTTCGTTCAAAATCGGTAGGTAATGGGGTAAATGTTCTAGTGAAAAGCCCTATAAATTATATCGCGATTCGTAGTGTAATAATCATTGCGCGAGCGCGAAACTAATATCGATTGACACAGGCAAAACTCCGAGTCTACTGGAACGGTTTTGACGAAGTATTCAGGGATTGTGCGGGTCAGCTTCAGTGTTGGGTTATTTCGTATCTTCGAAAACGAATACGATTATAATCGCTATAATTATTCGTTGATTCTGAGTCAACTGCGATTATATTCGTATTCGTATCATCGTATTCGTCTGTCGGCAATTACACGAATACAACCCATAAAAATGTCTCACGTCATCAATTTCAATAGGGCGTCCCTCCTATAATATGCGAAGCTTGCTAATATGACCTAGCTTCAGAGAGACGTCCTATTGAAATAGATTTTAGACAAATAGGCTGGGTTCCAATCGTTGAATTGACTTTATGGACGTCCCTCTGAAACTAGGTAATATTAGCAAGGCGTCGCATATTATAAGAGGGACGCCTTATTGAAATTGATGACCGTGACGCTTTTTTATGGGTTGTATTCGTGTAATCGCCGACAGACGAATACGATTACTCGAATACGAATATAGTCGTTGTTGACTGAGAATCAACGAGTAATTATCGAGATTACAATCGTATTCGTATTCGACGATAAGATTATGCCCAACACTGGTCAGCTTTTTAACGGTCCCCTATAAATTGCATTGTAGTTGGATAAATAGTACTATGTTCGCATACGCAACTGTCAATTTCTTATAACGTTAATTTTTTATCATCTATTGGTCCAATTTCATTGGAACTCAGTGGTTGTTGGGACCAGGATGATTCCCTTCGCATTTTATCGCATTTACTTGAATAATAGGTAACTATTGCGCTTACGCAAAACCAATATTGGATGACACATCGAGAATAATGAATCAAATTTGATGAAATTTTCAATGATTGTGTAGGTTTAACCTTTTGACAATTTCCTCATATATGTAAACATGAATTATAGACATTATTTGTATTCCAGCAGTATACACATGTATTATATACTGTGTACATTATGCATTCGATAATTTCTACTCGTAATTTGTTCTTCAACTAATTCTATACGACCATGTTACAATATGTGAGGAAGCTATACTGCCCACCCAACTTGGCAGACGTTTTATAGTGTACTGCTCATTTACGCGGACATTTGCGTAACTGTTTCTCGGTTTGCTGCTAAGTATGTCGGGAACTTGTGAGAACTCTCTCCAGTAAAATATCAGAAGGAGGCTATTAGCGTTAGTGGAAGGATTAGCATACTTACTTGAGAAATACTGTCTAGCTTCATCTGCATTACTGATTGGAGTCGGCCTCTGGATTCCAAAGCCTCCATTTGCGTGTGCATTCTGGAGAGGCGGGACTCGACGGAATCCAGGCGATTGTTGATGCGGTCGATGGATATTTCCAGTCTGTTAACGCCATATCTCACGCTGTCCACGATCTTCAGCCGCTCCTCTATGCTGACCAGGGTTTGGTGGAGATCGTCCTGGGCAAAAGATTCATAACGCAAATCCTTTCTGAGTTTAACATACATTTCACGCTATAAAGGTTCCTAAATTTGATATGACTGCTTGCTCAGCAATTTCAAGGGTATTTAATGCATAAATTGTATTTGTGTTATATGAAATTGAAGAAAATGCTCATTGCATTCTGTTTCAAATTCGAATATTTGACTGTAAATTAATAAGCATTTAGAACATTCTACTCGGAAATTTATTCTTGACAATGGTACAAGGGCTTTATATAGCATATACACGTCAAATTGGAGGTTTTACACATCAAATTGGAGGTTTTTCATTTCAAATTGAAAGATAACGGAAATTTTGTAAATACAAAATTTAATTTTGGAAAAGCAGCAAATAAATCAACACTTGAAACCAATAATGCATAATACATAGTGAAGGAACTTGTAAATATGAATTGGAATAGAAATTAATAGGACGAGACGTTTCGAGTATCACAACGAACTTGTAACGAAAATCATGGGTAATCAAACATTCATCGCGTAATTCTTGTATGTGTTACGGGTTTTTAATGCTAGCATTAGCCGGATAAAGCCAGCACTATCGAAAACGGATGGATAAACCCAGGAAAATGTTGAAGTTGCAGGATTTATCCAAGCAATATCCGGGTAATGCTAGCCTTACCCAATAGTGATTAGCTAAAGGTGGTATCAGAAGAACTGACAACAAACTTGAATATTATTTCTAAAATTTCAAGTTAAAATGTTATAATTATTGATGTCACAAATGTAGAAGAAAGAAGTTTAACATGTTGCTTACTTGTTTGCGCCTGGCGAACTAGAATGACATTTTGAGTGGCATTTTAAACTAGAGTTGACACCCTTACATTTTTTTGACTTGCAGTTGCCCTTGAAATTACACTTTTTGAAGCCTTGTCCACCCGAAAACGATTGCATCACAAGCAAGTTGACGTACTGATTTTTCTTCAGATGATACAGAATCCAAGTGTATTAGGCTATTTTTCATGGTGAATTGGTTTCTGGAGAATCGTTGGGAAATGGTACCGTTAATGTTTCCAAGTTTATATAAGCCGCCTGCACACCCAAAACTGCTAGTAGTATGTTCCGGAAATCTCCACTACTACTAAAGTAAGTTTCTAAAGGAAAGGAGAGGAGAGCATGAAACAAAATATGAAACGCAAGAACACAAAGATCGATCTGAACAAACATGAATAGACAGTTTTATCCAAGGCACCTTGGATAATGCCAGCTCTACCCGGTTGAACCCCGCAAACTACGTAATTATGGTGTTCATTGCGCGTTTTACCCACCGCGGCTGGTTAAGGCTGACTTTATCCGGCTAAAAATAGCATTGTCCGGTTGGGGGCATTACCCGTAACATATCTATTCCAAAGTGGAGACCGTAGGTATCACGAGAGAGGGAACTGAACGTTTCATAGGGTAAAAATGCTTATTTCTTCATTCAAAATCCTCCTACAAATTGATGTACAAAACCTCTAATTTGAAACGAAAAATCTCCAATTTGATGTGTAAAATCTCCAATTTGACGTGTAAATGCTAATATCATTTACGTATTTCGCTAAAAGTGATTTAATTAAATTAAATTTTTATTAAAAACTGAAACTAGAATAAGAAATTTGTAAAATTAAAACCTAATTGAAACTAAATTAAGCATTTCTTACGAGAGTATGACACTTCTCCCAAATCCCTTCTGAAATGCCGATGAAGTCCCACAAGATTTGTTAATTTCATGATTCTCTAAATGGCCTTTTAACGAATGATCGAATATTTTTACTTCTTTTCCTAGATCGTACCAACCTCCCCTAATGCCGCATATTTCTCGCGTCGTGTCAATGAATCTTATTGTTTGTTTGGATTTTTTTTCTCCCTAAACCCTCATCACGACTTATTTTGATTGTAATCGCCTATTGTTTCCTTGTTCTCCGCTATTTCTCAACGGCGTTCTCCCTCCATTGTTTCCCTTCTTTGCGACTTTCTTCTGTTTTTGATCGGGTTCGTGTGATGGCTCGTCCTTTGTGATATTGCTTTTTTTCATCTTTTCCTCCAATCTGGGGGCCTGGAGTGGCGCCAAGTTTGGACTCTACGGGTAGTTAATCTTTCACCGCGGAAACACTTTGCGTATTTACAAGTATCTCAGCTATAAATGTTTGACATGGAGCTTACTATAGTGCATCCTTATACAGGGTGTCCCACGAGTTGTTTCCCCTTCCTAAAATCCTTATTTGTGGGGGTTTTAGAAAAAATTGTTTTTTATTCTTCATGATTTTTTCCAAGGATCTCAAATTAATATGACCGCATTGCGCAACCTTGCGTATTCAACCCCAACATTTTAGCGATTTTTTGAAGAAAATTAAGCTATTGCTCTCGCCTCAAAATTTGTAGAATGTGAATTTTTGAAAAAAATTTATGCAGAAATCCGTTTCAGGCTATTCTGAATCATATTCTGAAGTTTAACGCATTTTTTAATGTATGTATGTATGTATGTATGTATATATGTATGTGTATATATGTATGTATGTATGTATGTATGTATGTGTCATTCCAGACGATAACTGTTCGTAGAATTGTGCTAGAAACTTCAAACAAATTTTAAAATGTTAAGGACACAAAACGAAAGTTCAAGTTCGTTGGCCAGCATGATCGGATTACATCTTCGGGTTGAAATTTTCAAAAATGTAGTCAACAATTTCAAAATAGCCTGTTTTTTGCGATTTGTTGTGTGAAATAATTTTTTCAGCATACTAACATAAGGTATATTCGGAATCAACGTAAAATTTCCTATAAGAATATGTATCAAGTTTTCAAAAATTTCAAAGTTGAAAAATCAGTCAAAAATCGAAATAATGCCGTTCGCTAGTTGTAAAAATCGGTAATATTTGCATGAAACATTGTCCAAATTCAGATTGAACTACTCTTATGGAAGTATCCCTGTATAACCAATCCTAGAACCATGCTGTTTAAAACGTAGGTAGTAGGTGCTTTAGAAAAAAAAAAAAAAAAAAATGTAATCACAACTGATGAGTTTACTCTGTGCATGTGTTAATAATTTGATTCCATGTTTGTCTATCAAAATCATAAACTAAAATTTCTCAACACGATCAATAGCGACTGAAATGTCTGAGATTTCTTCAAAAATTCGCTCATGGGGTCATGCTGCATGACTGGACTTTTTTGGCTTTCGAGTCTACCTAAAGGTAACGGAAGCATTGTTTTCACTTTCGGGAGAAAAAAAACTTTTTTGGTTTCCAAAATCAAAATTTCCACTCGCATTTTACGTTTTAGACCATTCTGAACAACTTTGGTTCCGTGTCTGTCTGTCGTGTGTCCGCAAATCCTTGTAACAAGTTTATTTTCCACAGTTTTCATCCGATTGGGATGAAATTCTCAGGGAATGTGCGGGCCAGGAGGTAGACGATACCCTATCGGTTTCATCGTTCTTGACTCAATACCTCACTCTGCGCGCAAATGTAAATTTTACCTTGCACCATTTCTTCACGCCCTAGTCGTTCGATCTCGCTCAAATTTGGATGATAGTTGGGGGATAAGGATTTGATCATCCCATATGATTCACTACATGAGTCACGTTAACGTCTCTTTAAGAGTTCTCTTTCTTTCTCTCGGACTAATGAAAACGCTACGAGAAATCGATGCAAAAAGGTTGGCATTCATCGTGCTCGCTCTAACAGCTTGTTTTCGTATTTATAGGAAATACCAATACGAGAAATTTAAAGGGCTTTTTCTTCATGTGTCTTTATTAAAAAACAAATTCCTTAACAAGCATGATACAAGTAAAGACTTGAAAGTGTACTTTTCAAAAGTGCCCATAGATTTCAAAATGCTATGTGCAACAAAACAAGGTATCACATTAAAGACACTTTTTGAAAACTTCCCATGCGTAATCTGACACTGTTCTGCAGGTATTCTATTCTGGCACTTCTAAGTATATGTATATTGTAATAACACTTTAAAATTTAAATTTTAATAATCATAAAACGTACTACATTCGTTGTCCTCAATAAAAAATTCGGTGTTCGGCGGAAATTATCGTGTTTCTATTTTATTTCCTTAGCTAAATTTATATTCATAGGTTGTTCAAATATTGTGATAAATAATGTCTATTGCGCCCTCTATAATACTGCTATAGTACAGTTGCTCGCTTGGGAATCGTATAGACCTTGGACCTTTTAATGGACCCCCACTTGTTATAGTACAGTAAAAAAAATAGTTAGAACTTTGGGGCAAAATACGGTTTTAGGGGTTCACAGAAGAAAAGAGGTTGGTGCTATAGATAAATAAGTATTCAATATGTCGGTACTCACTTGATCTGACAGGTCGACCCTTTGCCATTTGTCCTTAGCGGAGGAAAGAGGGTTTATGTTGTAACAACGAACATTAACGATGCCATTGGCTAGAATGATCGAAAATAGCCGTAGTAGCTTCGTTATGTCCATTTCGGTAACATTTCTTTGGTCCACTCGTAATGTCTCATAAGAGGAAGACAACCGTTATCTGATTCTTCTTCTGGATGAGTTGTTGTTTTGAGACATCTGAAACAGATCAGAAATTATTTGTTAGTCAGTTAAGGGGGAAGACAGACCTCCAGGACGCGAGGCGAAATTTGGAATACATAGGTTACTTCCTCTATTTCTCCTATTTTGGTCTGATTTGCTTCATGTTTTTTCTCAAGAATGGGTAGTAAATAAGGACGAGTCCCCACATGGACCGATCGGTTGAATATATATATCTGTAAATAATTATGAACCATTATGACCTTCTGGCGTTGTTCGATATCCTTTTGCGCCAAATAATAGTGCCATTATTTGATATTTGGAGCAGAAATCGTAAGATAATAGTGGATTTGTTACAAAATGATTTTCTGGCTTTCACAGACCATGAAGTGGTAGGGCCCTTTGAATTGGATTGGCCGTCCAGTTTGACGTATAATGTAGTGAATGAATGTCTCTAGCCATCACACCTAGAAATGATTTGTGAGTAAGTTTAAGGCGGAAGGCAGATCTCCAGGACGCGAGGAAAAATTTGGAATACATAGGTTACTTCCTCTATTTCTCCTATTTTGGTCTGATTTGCTTCATGTTTTTTCTCAAGAATGGGTAGTAAATAAGGGCGAGTCCCCACATGGACCGATCGGTTGAATATATATATCTGTAAATAATTATGAACCATTATGACCTTCTGGCGTTGTTCGATATCCTTTTGCGCCAAATAATAGTGCCATTATTTGGTATTTGGAGCAGAAATCATAAGATAATAGTGGATTTGTTACAAAATGATTTTCTGGCTTTCACAGACCATGAAGTGGTAGGGCCCTTTGAATTGGATTGGCCGTCCAGTTTGACGTATAATGTAGTGAATGAATGTCTCTAGCCATCACACCTAGAAATGATTTGTGAGTAAGTTTATAGGCGGAAGACGCTAGTCGAAATTTGGAATACATAGGTTACTTCCTCTATTTCTCCTATTTTGGTCTGATTTGCTTCATGTTTTTTCTCAAGAATGGGTAGTAAATAAGGACGAGTCCCCACATGGACCGATCGGTTGAATATATATATCTGTAAATAATTATGAACCATTATGACCTTCTGGCGTTGTTCGATATCCTTTTGCGCCAAATAATAGTGCCATTATTTGATATTTGGAGCAGAAATCGTAAGATAATAGTGGATTTGTTACAAAATGATTTTCTGGCTTTCACAGACCATGAAGTGGTAGGGCCCTTTGAATTGGATTGGCCGTCCAGTTTGACGTATAATGTAGTGAATGAATATCTCTAGCCATCACACCTAGAAATGATTTGTGAGCAAGTTTATAGGCGGAAGACAGACCGGCAGGACGCTAGGCGGTGCCTCAACACATTGAGAAAGGCTCGCTAGTGGCCCGTAGCCACGAAACTAGTTATAAGTGCACACCCATTTCGAAAAAAAGGGCTCGGGGAATCTACGGCCCGTCAATAGGTGATTTAGACAAGTCCCGAACCTACACCTCGGGGGCCAGGGAGAGCCTGGAATGGGATTGGAGTTATAATATTATAAAAAATAAATGGGAATTAAGAAATGGGCTCTTGTCCAGGGGATCTATAGCTGGTGGTTCAGAAATATCAGAACGCGGCTCCACTTCCGCGTCCCTTCTCCGCGAAGTATGTCAATGGAGCCCTCCCGGTTTATAATTTACTCTGAACTTTTCAAAAGGATTCACTCAAACCACAACAAGCAACCACAATAGATAGATAGATCGTTTATTTGTAGAGGTCCATGACCGTTACAAGAGTTCGATGATAGTTACAACATTCGAACATAATATTAAAGGAATACGCTTGTGCATTTTGAAATAGAAAGAAAAAACGTCTGCTAGTTGGGTGGGCAGTATAGTTTCCTCACATATTGTAACTTGGACGTCTAGAATTAGTTGAAGAACAAAGTACGAGTCGAAATGATTGATAAGTCTACTTTATGAGAAATTAACGTGTGCGCATGCGCACAGACTACTATTAATCCAACGGCAATGAAATTTATTATAGGGGAGCGTCTATGCCATGGATATGCTATTGGCTTCCCTGGTAACTACATCACTTAGAGTAAACCATTCGTGAGAAGTAAGAGTTAGTGAGGTCCGAAAACTAGTTAGTATGCATAAGCTAGGACTTCTCAGGAGGGTTAAGGAGGGGGAAATTGGCCCATTGGAATGTGGAGTCATGTGTTATAAATTCACAGAGCAACTTTCCAACGAACGATTTTTGTGGGATGGGGTATCTTTGGCAACAATTTTTAGTAGGTGAAAAAAATCGTGACATTTTTTTCTGTCAGACGAAAATTTTGAATTATCTCCAGAACTAAGAAATCCATGTTAGGAAAAATGTACTTCAACAAATAGCTTTGGATCACAACTTGCGAGACCATAAAATGTTAAACGAAAAGTCATGCAGCATGATCGTGTGGGTGAATTTTCGTAAATTATCGTATTACATTTAGGTGAAATTATTATGGTATTTGAGCACTTCGAGGGCAATGAAATTGTTAAATATAAGTAGACTATATATAAGTAGTCTGTTTTTTTCTTTAAATTATACGATTTCCGTTTTAGAAGCATTAAAAGTACAATAAAATGACGAGAAAACAAAAAAAAATTTGAATTTGATATTTTTTGTCAGGGAAATCTGAAGTTCGGTCGGGGGAAAGTCAGGGAAATTAGAAATTTCCATTTGGGGGCCACCCTGACTCAATGTGCTGCTTTCATGATAATTTATCGTCAAAATTTTGAATCCATCTAAACAGCTAATTTTTTTTAAAATTCACTAAAAAAAAAAAAAAAAAAATCAAAAACCCTTGGACGAAAAAAAATGTTCGGGCAAACAGTGCTTATTTTAGAATATTAATTATATAAACTTGGAAAAATAAATAAATGATAAAATAAAAAGATAATAATAAATAAAGATAAGTAGGTACCTAATGAATAAATAAAAATATTTGTTAAAAAAAGTTTGTTTTGGTTACCTAAATTTTCAGTTTTTAGCGAATTTTCCTAAAAAATAAAGCTATTGCAATGGCTCCAAACATTTTAAAATGAAAATTTTCAAAAATTTTCTTCATCGAAATCTGTTTTGAGGCATTCTGAAATGATTCCTGGATTTTAACCCTTTTATATATATATATATATATATATATATATATATATATATATATATATGTGTATATATATATATATATATATATATATAATATATATATATATATATATATATATATATATATGTATGTGTCATTCCCAACGATAACTCTCGATAGAATTGAGATAAAAACTTCGTTCTTTCGCCAAAAAATCAAGCATTTCAATGAAAGGATGAGTTCGTTGGACAACACTTTTTGAGCACGTTAAATTGGTCAAATTTCAAAAAATGTACTATAAAAATCACAAAAAATGACAAAAAAAAGGCTAAACATTGGTGTTTTTATTTTTTATTTTTTAACAGAATATTACTCAAATAAAGTTTATTAACTATGAAGTTGGTAATTTAAAAATTAAAGCTCAAACCTATGCTAAAAATTGTAATTAAATTTCAATAAAATGTGCTACAAAATCGATACTAATGTAAAAAATTCTAGAAATCCAATATCTTTTTTCATAATTTTTAGCAGAATGTTGCTCAAATAAAGTTTACCAAACATGAAATATAACATTATAAAAATTATGTACATAATTATGCAGAAAATGTACCCACTTAAATTTCATTAAAATTTGCTATACAATCGATAAAAAGTGAAAAATCCAAAAACACTTTTTGAATATCAGATTACTATTTGGGTCATGTTTTTGCCATAAAAATAATGGATAACATTTTCTTAGCACTCAAAAAGCTCAAATTTTCAATCAATTTATCATAATATCTCGATCTCTATTATTAATAAGAATGAAACTCCGTCTGTTTGTTTGTTTGTCTGTCTGTCGTGTCTATGCACGGCCAAACGGCTGAGTGGGCCGGATCTACGAGTGGGGGGATCTTCTTGGGATTTTCCGATAGGGTGTATAAGCGAATCCCACCCGAACCATGGGCCGTAGGGCGGGAGGGGGGTCGAAGTAAGAATTAATGTGCGCTTTTTGGACTTCCCCGCTTCCTCTACCCCTCTAAACGGCCGTTGAAAATTCCGGAAAAATACCGGTTTCGGAGGTTTTCCTACGAGGAAGACGACGGCGCAATCGGATCGCGAAAAAAGTATCGGGAAATGCGTCAAAAAAATGCGAGAGTACGGACCCGTTTTCTCGAAAAGTCCGCCGAAAAACTTGGTTTTTTCCGATTTAAATATACCCCATAAAGGTACGTTTTTCGGAACGGTTTTCGCGGGCGAAATAAAGGTTTGATCCCGCCGAATCTGAATCCGACAGTGACCTTAAGTCGGTCGAATTGCGAGCGGAAGCAAGGAGAAGCGTTTAACATCAGAAATTAATCGACCACGGGCCGCCGTTACACAACGTTGCTTAGGAATAACTTCCTACCTGACGGGAACGGGTTGCGAGCAGGTACACATAGGAACCCTACATGTCGGAATATGCAGCAATACCTTGCGAGCGAAGCGAGCAACATTCCTTAATAATAATTGTGCCCCGGACGCGAGAAGGCTCTACGAAGACGTCAAGGGGTTCGATGAGGCGGGGCTTGCACCTGACGGGAAGGGGTTGCGAACAGGTACACATAGGTTGCGAGCCTAGCCTACGCACTTACGTCTTGAAGGGTGTACAGGTATACCTTGCGAGCGAAGCGAGAGCCATGTCAACAGAATAAATTCGGATTTTTTCCTACAAATATACAGCAATACCTTGCGAGCGAAGCGAGCAACATCCCCGAATAACCTTTTTGTGGTTCCACGTAGTTTTATAAGATGTAATTTGTTTGTAAGAATTTCCAACAGAAAAAAACGTCTGCCAAGTTGGGTGGGCAGTATAACTTCCTCAAGCGAGCGAAGCGAGCAGCATCCCTTACAGAAGTTAAACCTACCCTTAGGGATCTATCGTTTGCGAGCGAAGCGAGCAACATCCCCTACATGTTTCAATTGTAATACATCGCATCTGCACAGCCACACCTTGCGAGCGAAGCGAGCACCATTTCCTACATGAAAGACTTTGCGAGCGAAGCGAGCAATATTCCCTACATGTCACACTTTGCGAGCGAAGCGAGCGATTCAATGGGGGGTCCGGGGGGCTTGCCCCCCGGCTGGACGTGGAGGCGAGCGTAGCGAGCCGGAGCGGCTAGTAATAAATATGATAACTTAAGAAAATTCGCTCATACGGTCATGCTGCATGACTGAAACTTTTCATCATAAACTAAATCATGCTGCCGATTGACTCCAGTTTTATTTTTACCATCACTTGTAAAGAACGTATTGGTAATAACCTACTTTGCAGTATTAGAAGAGCAGTTGGTCCTCAATATGGAAGGAAGGCTCGAAGAGTGGGCATTTGCTCCCAAACACCCCTCGTTATTTGAAACCATTCACAATATGTGAAAAGAGGATGATTCTTGCGAATTTATTGCCTTTACTCGGGTCGTATGACGGTCCATTAGGGATTCTATGGGCACCTTGGCAGATGTGCGTCTTAACCGATAGTTTGGGGACGTCCGTTGTGGCGGAGGAGGCGTGCCCAGTGTAATCCTCCCTCCTATTCAACCGCTAATGGGGGCTGCGGAAGGGCGGCATTATAACCGGCATCTGTTGTGAATGGCCCAGTAAGGAACTGATTGATCGACATAAATTTCACCGAGGAAGAAAGATGAAGGGGAAGGTCCTCTGGGAGAAGGCAATCTCCGGTTATCCGCCCGTTCATTCTAGTCGGGCGAGTCCCATCGCGCACAATACTCCCCGCACACGCCCCTACTTCCGCCCCTTAACAGATTTACTATATTTTGCAACGTGACTCCTCACGTGTGCCGTACGCGTGTAAACATCATTTCGGTCGTTCATTACCCCCTTTTCAAAACAAGAAACAATGTACATCTACGAGGATCATCCCATAAGTAATAACTGCTGAGGGATAAAAAAATCGAAAAATCGGAATAAACATACAAAAGTTTCAGTCGTGCAGCATGATCGTATGATCGAATTTTTGTAAATTATCGTATTGTATAATGTTAAATGGTTTTCAAAAAAGAGCTTTTTGAGTGCGATAAAATAGTTAACTATTAATTTTATGGCAAACAACGTATTTTAAATAATAATGTGCTATTCATAAAAATGGTTTTGAATTTTTAGCTTTTTTTGCAGTTTTCGTCGATTTTTAAGCAAATTTTAATGAAATTTAATGAAATTTTCAGCATAATTTTGTACATAAATTTTTGAATGTTCTATTTTATAGTTTATAAACTTTTGAGCAATATTTTGTGAAAAAATATAATTTCTATATATATATATATATATATATATATATATATATATATATATATATATATATATAGTTTTGATGAAAAATGAAAACACTCGCGTGTAATATTATTTTGAGGAGTTACAGAAGGTTGGAAAAAGATAGGAAACACTTAAATAAACTTACAAAATTGAGAGAATATTTCGCTGTGTCAGCGTCGTCAGCTCTGGCATATGTATATATATATATATGTATATATATATATATGTATATATATATATATATATATATATATATATATATATATATATATATATATATATAAATATATCACTTGAATAATGACTCTACAAGAGCTTCAATAAATCACTTGGTAAGAAAAGAAAACAGAAAATTACAACACAAAACTATTTTTAATATTTCGGCTTCTGCCTTTTTCAAATACAGAAATTAATCATTTTCTCTCGTAGTTTTGAAAAAGGCAGAAGCCGAAGTATTAAAAATAGTTTCGTGTTGTAATTTTCTGTTTTCTTTTCTTACCAAGTGATTTATATATATATATATATATATATATAATATATATATATATATATATATATATATATATATATATATATATTTTTAGCCATTTTTAGTGATTTTTTTTGGGAACATTTTTTGAAATTTGATCAATTAATTGTGCTCAAAAAGTGCTGGCCAACGAACTCATCCATTCTTTTTGAAAGCCTGATTTTTTGGCGCAAGAACGGAATATTTATCTCAATCCTAAAGAGAGTTATCGTCTGGAATGATATACAAATATCACGGATTTCAATGAAGAAATGTTTCAAAAATTTTGATTTCAAGATTTCCCGAGCCATTGCAGAAGCTTCATTTTCTACGAAAATTCGCTAAAAAGGATATATTTTGAAAGACATCATATCTATGTAATCACCGTTTCTATCAAAGCATTTTTGATAGCGCTGAGTCAATTTGCGCCACCATTGTTGTACCAATTAGCTTCATTTGGGGGAATATTAGTATAATATTTGTAATTAATTAAGTCGGTACCTTGTTGTAGCTTCATTTGGGGGAATATTAGTATAATATTTGTAATTAATTAAGTCGGTAATATATCAATCATAATGATGGCAAAATCGAGCTCAAATCTCTCCTATTCACGGTTGGACGTCGAAATTTCATAGGGAGCCTCTCTGGGACAACAAGAGACGAATGACCTTTCAGGCTTCATCCTGATCAGCTGAGTGTACTAAAAGTTATGACGTCTGTCTGATTACAACGAAATTTAATGGGGAGCCTCTCTAGGACATCAAGGGACGAATGAAATGACGGGCTCCACCCTGAGCTCCAGCTGACCGATTCGAAAATTTGGTTCTGCTTATGCAAACTGCGTGTTTTTGGAGTACTTGTGTAGATTTCTGGAAAATTTCAACTAAAAAGACATTACCTATTTCAGGGTCGTCTTGTGTTTTAATAATATTGTTACAACTGTGTTCTCCTTTCTGATTAATTTTGACCGATAATGTTGTTTGTTTCAGGTAAGAAGTTCACCGATCAAACTACTGTTATCTGTCGTGAGTACTTGTGATTTCTCAGTTGATATGAGTTGAATGGGACATCAGATATGTGTAAAGGATCTATAATCAATGCTTGAGAAAAAATACGTTTATAGTAAAACGCATAAATACTGGCTGTCACGGACAAAATTTCACCAAGTAGGCGAAAGGAATTCATTCACCCAGTTGTTCTAAACTGCCAGAACTGAAACGTGTTTTTGCGATTTTTCGTAGAAAATTAAGCTATTGTAATGGCTTAAAAAATTTTAAAATCAAAAGTTTCGAAAACGTTCTCAATTGAAATTCATTCAATCTGGTACGAATCCTACAGTTTAACATTTTTCTCATATTTATGTGTATATATATATATATACTCGGCGCTTCGCGCCTCGCCGGGGGGCCTCGCCCCCCTGGACCCCCCGGATCTTTTCTCTTTTGTACTGCGTAGAAAACGAGGAAAATTTGCTATGCAATTCTTAGCCTGAAAACGCTCAAAAAATAAAGTCGTTTTTTTCTCTTTTGTACATTTTTATTCGTTCATTTTACATAAAAAAATGGATATAAAAAAAATGTTCAAGCCTGGCTGGGATTCGAACCCACGATGCGAAAGAAATGGATATAAAAAATTTGGATTTAAAAAAATGTTCAAGCCTGGCTGGGATTCGAACCCACGAACTCGCGCTTCGCGTCACGGACGTTACAAAAAAAAATTGTTGGGGGTCGGCCTAAGAATTGCATAGCAATTAATATATTAATTGATATGCAATTCTTAGGCCGACCCCCATTAATTTTTTTTGTAATGTCCGTAACGAAATTTGTCTCGTGAGACGAAGGTTGTGGGTTCAAATCCTGTTGACTGGTCAAATTTTTTTTTGGTCGTAGAACTCCCGAAATTTGCATAGCAAATTATCCTCGTTTTTTACACAGTACAAAAGAGAAAAGATCCGGGGGGTCCAGGGGGGCGAAGCGCCGAGTATATATATATTAATTGCTATGCAATTCTTAGGCCGACCCCCAACAATTTTTTTTGTAACGTCCGTGACGCGAAGCGCGAGTTCGTGGGTTCGAATCCCAGCCAGGCTTGAACATTTTTTAATATCCAAATTTTTTTATATCCATTTTTTTCGCATCTTGGGTTCGAATCCCAGCCAGGCTTGAAAATTATTTTTTTATATCCAAATTTTTTATTTCCATTTTTTAATGTAAAATGAACAAATAAAAATGTACAAAAGAGAAAAAAACGACTTTATTTTTTGAGCGTTTTCAGGCTAAGAATTGCATAGCAAATTATCCTCGTTTTCTACGCAGTACAAAAAAGAAAAGATCCGGGGGGTCCAGGGGGGCGAAGCCATATATATATATATATATATATATATATATATATATATATATATATATATGGATGAAATTTTGTGCTCACTACTCCTACGAAACAGCTGGTCCGATTTGTACCAAATTTTGTATTAACATGTCGGAACTTGTGCCTCGATGACTTTGGTGAGGATCAGCTGACTACGAGCCGTAATATCAAATATAATGATCTTTATAATCGTGCTCAAGTCTCTTCTATTCATCGCAGAACGACGAAATTTGATTGGGGGCCTATCCGGGACAACAAGAGACGAGCAAAGTGAGGAGCGCCATCCTTATCAGCTGAGTGAGCTAAAATCTCTCCTGTTCACCTTAGGACGTTGAAAATTGATAAGGAGCGTCTCTGGAACAATAAGAGACGAATGATTTTACAGGATCCATCCATCCTGATTAGCTGAGTGTGCTGAAAGTTATATCGTCTGTCTGATTACAACTATTCGAAATGTTGGTTCTGCTTACGCCAACTTCGTAAGTGTTTTTTGAACCGTTTTTGGAATTTATAATGGAATTCCCTCGTGAATTAAAAGGACGTATTTATGAAGGTATTCACAAAGTTGGGTGCCAGTGAAGAAGAGAGGGTGACATGTCTGGTGCCGGAGAAAGGAAATTAACTTCCCATCCCATAACATTGAGCTCTCTTCAAATATAATGAGCTCTTTCAATTTTAATCTTTTTATGTTTAAATAGTTCCATCTAGAATGCCAGATTATCATTTCCAATTGAGCCCTTCTTTATAAATTAATCTTCAGGTAATATTTCAATGTTTTTCCGCCCTGCATGGATTCATTAACTGGTGATCACAATAATAACTTCTTCTGAGTGTAAGAGATTCTTTTACTTCACACCTTTTTAGTTGTTCGTTTTACCAATGGTAACATTCAGATGTGTAGACGTTCTTTTAGATCAAATACAATCTTGCTAGAAAACTTCTCTTATCTAGTTTGAATAACCCAGCTTTTACCGTCCTCTTGGTTACGTCTCGGCGTACAGAAATTTATGAGGCTCATCCTGCATTATACTTTAGGATCGTGGGACGTACCGTCTCAAGATAATGTTTGTTCCCCACCGATACATCTTTCTGTATATTCCTGTCCTCGAAATTTCATTCTTCGACCTTGATTGTTGATACCGTTTCTTATGAGCTCCTTATCCCGTAGGCGTTGGACGGGAATTTATTGGTCGCGGAGCTCATCTATATTTCTCGGCAATATAAGGCGAAAGCCTTCCGGCGTTATCTCACTCAGACTGAGAGGATGACTATTGTGAAATCCTTGTTATTTTTAATTGAAAATCAACGACTATTATTTATGTATATTTACCTATTACGAGTTGTAAACTTCGTCAGGAAGAAAGGTACGGTTTCAGTTTATTATTTTCAATAATCAAGCTTTGTCATCGACCAAGAATAATCAGTTTTCAATTCTCCCCTTTAATGATAAAATGTTTGTTATTTTGCGTGTTAGGCACGTAGATCCCAAAAATCGTTTAAAGAACAAAACCTGTTAGTCCGCCACCCAGCTGTCTGAGGGCGGAAAAAACGCCAAATTTCCTAATTGATTGTAACTCAGTTTTTAGAGTATTTCTGTGATCTACGATACCAAACTAAACCATTTTCGGGGTTTAAGAGAACTAATATAGTTTTCCCAGAATCGAACAAGCGTCTGAAGTGTGACAACCCAAGTTTTTCAAGGAATTTTCGCTCTACCTGTGTAGCTTAGTGAAGAATTGTAAGTTGTATAAATAAATGTCCACCCGTTTTAGGACGTCCCTCTGAAGCCATGTCTTATAGGCAAGGCTTCGCTAACAAGAGGCACGCCTATCGGAAGTGATCCAAGGTGGTGGTGAACAACCCAAGGATGAGAAGAAAAAAATAAAAAATAAAAAAATAAATAAATGATTTGTGATTTTAATTTACTAAAGACTAGTTTATTTAGAGTGAACTTTGAAATTGCTTTTGAATATTGCCAAATTTTGGACTCAGAACAATTTTTACGTCGGGTATAATTGAAAGATATTGGTTGGTAAATCATCCCGAAGGGTAAATTTGAAGAGCTGAAATTTTTTAAAAATTACTATCTCGGAAACTCTCGGAATAAGAAGCAGATTTTTGGTTTTTCAAGTTGTCATTTACAAATATGATTCTAAAGAATCGAGTGATGTTACCTGATTCGCTGTACGTACAAACGTTCGCTCTCCCTATGAGCTAGAATTTTGGCAGGAAATGAGAATGTCAACATGAATGAGAATGAGAACTGGCGCTAGAATAGTAAAAATCGCCTTATATTTGGTTTTGTTTCATAAGTAACCTCGAGTGACCCTTGATTAATTCATCGCGATAAGTGATTCAATTCCTTAAGACGTAAATTATTATTTTACGTGTGATCTAAATCATTTTACCCAAACTCAGCAGGAATTGTAGAAACCAATAGCTGATATTAGTCATATTAACGGAAAACCCGCTCATTGATATGATTCACTAATTTATGAATTAAACGAGTTTTTTTTCTCATGATATCCGAACAATACTTTTCCTGCGATTCCGATTAGCCACCAATCATTCTTATTGCGAAATACAGCAATGAGGATCAACTACGGCATTAACCTTATATTTATATACTCTCCTCTCATCTCGGATAGGAAAACCTTGTTCCTTTGCTAACTAAATCGAAGATGATCCATGACTTGTTATTGTGGATTTATATTCGGAATCGTCCGACATATATCGGCGCTCGTTATTCGATGAGTAACCTTCAGATATTCTGTCCTATTCCGAGTTAGGTATCTCTTCTTCAACATTTCTCTATATATAGGTTTCAGTGCCAACTTTTTAATTGCTAAGCCGGTTTGTATTGTAAATCCGTACCTAGTAGTAAATCATCATGACGTGTCTAGTAATAACTTCGGAGCCTGATTAAAGTCTGTGGATATGGAGGCGTATTTCCTTTCCTATTAGCTATTCCTGATTAATATTAAATGAATGGAATTCCTGTGTAAGTATAGTGATGACATATATTAACGCAGTTAATGCATGGTTATTAGGGAGTTCTTAGAGATCCCTCGGTCTCAATACGGCGTGCGGTAACGAGAAACTTTACCGCACCTTAAAGTCACGTCAAGTCCTTAACGGATCTAGTTGTAACGCTAAATCCACGGAAGGAGGAAATTATCCCTAGGAGGTTATTTGAGTCCATGGAAGGAGGTTATTTTAGACGATTACGTTTTTACCGGATCGCGATCCGTTAACGCATCTGTACGGAAGGATGCGTCACCGTAACTCATTGCGTCAGAGATACGGCGCCGGATTGTCAATACTGCACGACGTATTGTGTTTTACGGATCTACTAGGAACTCTCTATTGAATGTGATTATTTGTCGCAATACTGAAACAGATATGAACTCAATGTTGTGAGTAGGTATTATACATTTGGAGCTAACATAGATGAATATTGTAATTGCTTTCCTACTTGGTATCTAATGTACGTTTTGTTTTTAGCGAATTTTCGTAAAATATGTTGCTATTGCAATAACTCAAAAAAAAAAAAAAAAAAAAAAAAAAAAAAAATTAAAATTAAAGTTTTTGAAACATTTCTTCAAAGAAATCCGTTTTGAGGTATTCTGAAACGATTCCTGAAGTTTGAGATTTTTCATATACCTATGTATACAGGGTGAACTGCTCGTAGATGCAAAAAACTTTTTGCGTAAAACTGCATCAAAAATGGAGTGAAATTCCGCCAACCGCAAATTTTTATCTAAATCCGTTCTCAAGGTGGGTATAATTTTTTAAACGTTAAAAAAAAAAAAAGTTTTTCTCCCCTTAAACTATAATTTCTCTACGTTAATTGATTTAATTTTAACTTTTGACCATATTTTCGGAATCAGCGTTAAATTTTCTATAAGTGTGATGCACTTTGATTCAGGAAAATTCCCATCTACAGAAAACAACAGCAGCTCAAACATAGAAAAATGTTGAAAAAATAAAATTTCTGAAAATCTTTAAAACGTTAAAACTCTTCCAAAAAAATTCCAGGAAATTGGCAAATTTCATGAAAACTGCTTCACTTACTCAATACTCTTTCAATGGTATAGTAAATTACTTTGCTATTTAGCTTAGGGGAGAAACGTTTGTTTGAATGTTAAAAAATGAAGTTTTTTCAATGAAATCGATGGTTTCCTGGAAACATGACCCTCTATGAACCTACAAGTTCGGGGTCGGTTTCTGTCCTTACTCCTTACTATTACTTAATTTCGACCTTAACTCACTAAAACGGCCATAACTCCCTTAATTATCTGAGAAAATTCAAATTTGATTATACCGTTAGAAAAAATGTTAAATGTCCCATCTCCCTAATATACCATGCCAAAGTTTTTTAACATGCTTCAATTGGTGAAAAATCAATCTGAAAAGTGAATTTGTAAAATCATCAAAATGACAACTTTTTTCATAGGAACTCTGTAAGTCCAATAAAAAATTCTACACATAAAATTTAGCCTGTAGCTCTAAAATTTGCGCCAGAATTTCAGCTTTGCAACTGTGTAGTCAATTTTATTTTTACTTTCTAAATTAGGAGAGAAAACTGTGTTATAAAGTTGAAAAACATTGTTTTTTCAATGAAATCGATGGTTTTCTTGAAAAATGACCGATGAATATACGAGTTTGGGGCCTGTTTCTTCAAATTTGTTAATGCTGAATCGAATGCTAACGCTTGCATATCTCTCCAACCTCGTTATAACCTAGTTTTTGCACTTTAGCTTACCAGTTTCACCCCTAAAATCGCATAAAATTTGTCATACCAAATGAACTCAAGTGATTTCTACAATTTTTCATGATCAAGATTGCAAATCGAAATATCAAATTTTCTTCTTCTCTCTATTTATTTGTCAAATTGTTTCTAAAAACACAAAATACACCCTATATATATATATATATATATATATATATATATATATATATAGATATATATATATATATAATATTTGGGATTGCTGTTGACCGTGATGTTATAACTATCAGAGGATGCTGAGGGTCGGTCAATGAAAACTCTTCTTATTTCGCCAACGTTTCGAGAATATATTTTCTCATCATCAGGGCCTATTGATAAAAGACTCGGGTATATATAAACTTAGAATTAGAAATTTCGCTTAGTTACTATGTTTCAATAGGATGTTATATGATTTACTTACAATTCTATCAGCTAGGTTAGTAGATCATCGCAAGATTGAAACTTAGTGGTTAAAAACGAACAAGTAGCACATAGGTGTGGTCACCAAGACAACTCTTACCAACTCGAAACGTTGGCGAAATAAGAAGAGTTTTTATTGACCGACCCTCAACAGCCTCTGATAGTTGTATATATTTATATATATTTATTTATTTATATCGATATATCCATGGAAATACATCCAGTTGAACGAGGGAAAATGTCTGTGTAGAATTTATCTCATTAACCCGACATGGATGCTATTTACAGTTCGACCGTGGGCATGTTGACGTTAAAATATCATCTGAAATCATCCTTCATAATCTGAATAAAGTAGACGGAGGAAGATACGATCAAAATGAAATGAGGAGAAAGTCTCAACGCCCGAGATATACACCAAACACCCACTGAAAACACCCTCCGCATCAACTAATACCATAAATCTCCCTAAATCGACGTCACACATGTTTGCATATGATTAGTATCTTCAGAAAAAAATAATAAAAAACCTTCATAGGCCTTTCTCGTGAGAAAAACGAGCTGCATCAAGGGTCAATTAGGCAAAGAAAGACGAAATTAAGAGAAAATGAAAAAAGGGCTGGAGGTCACCAATCCCCGTTTAAAAATAATTGCGTTTACGACAGAAACGGGAGTGAGATGTCTCGGAGGACCCAAAGGAAAAAGAATCGAGAAGACGGTTTCGACGCCAGGCGGAATATTTGATAAATTAAGCATCTTCTCCCCGGCGCTCCAGTTTTTATGGTTCACCGCCATCCTTTTCCAGTCCATCACCAACGCATAAAGAGAAATTAGTGGAAGGGGTGTGAGTCAGCCAATTAAAGTTTAAATATATAGCCACCACAGAAACAGAGAATAAAAAAGGTGGAAAAAACACGTCGTCCTAAAATGCGTTGATGGGTCATAAATCAGGAAGTTGCTGTCAACATTTGTGGTATTTAGTGAGGGTCACGTCGATGACCGAGGGATGAGAAAAAGTCGTGTGATTTTCAGAGGGGGCGCATATAAGAAACTGCTATAAGACCGCAAAAATTAAGGTGTTTATGACCAATTACTTCTCAGGTATTTTTCTCTCTCATTACTTGCTTTTAACAAATTTTCGTAGAGAGGGAGAAAAAAAACTCGGCGCTCCGCGCCTCGCCAGGGGGCAAGCCCCCCTGGACCCCCGGTTACCTCTATTTACATACTTCGGACGAAATTATTGAAACACAGAATGTGTTTGCGTTGTCGCGCAACCAAGTGACAACCAAACAAGCGTCATTGTTTACTATTCATTTATAACATCAATTTATATAGTTATAGTATGAAACTACGAAAATTGCGTTGTCGCGCAACCAAGTGACAACCAAACAAGCGTCATTGTTTACTATTCATTTATAACATCAATTTATATAGTTATAGTATGAAACTACGAAAATTGCGTTGTCGCGCAACCAAGTGACAACCAAACAAGCGTCATTGTTTACTATTCATTTATAACATCAATTTATATAGTTATATTATGAAACTACAAAAAAAAAAAAAAAACGAAATGAATTCGTGATAAATCAAGAGCTTTCCAACGAATGGTGAACGATTTCTGTGCGATTAAAATGGCGGAAATTCCATTTCCCTACCAACGGCTCGGTTGTACGTGAAAATCATCCGTCACACATTTCGTTCCCATCCCGCGTTCCATTTTCGGCTAGTTAGTCCATGGCTAAAACACATTCTGTGTTAAAAGATTGCAATGGCGATTCCATACCCTGTGGCCCGTTGAATCTGTAATGATTCCTTATCCAAAAAGGAATCATACGCCTCAAAGGTCAAATAATTATTGCAAAGGTCAAAAAAAGCTATTGCAATTGTTTGAAAAATTTTAAAATAAAAAATTTTAAAAAATGTCTTCAATGAAATCCGTTTTGAGGCATTCTGAAACGAATCCTAGAGTGTAAGCTTTTTCATATATACATATGTATTTCTTCATTTAATTATATATGTGTCATTCCAGACGATACCTCTCCTTAGGATTGAGATAAAAATTCCGTTCTTGCGCTGAAAAATCAAGCTTTCCAAACGAAAGGATGAGTTCGTTGGCCAGCATTTTTTCAGCACAATAAATTGCAAATTTCAAAAAATGTGTTTACAAAATTACTAAAAATGGCTAAAAACGACAACAAATCGTTAATATTATATTTTTTCGTTGATCATTTCTCAAATGAAGTTTATTAACTATAAAATAGAACAAAAAAAAAAAAAAAATGAATGAACAAAATTATGCTGATAAATGTACTTAAATTTTATTAAAATATGCTACAAAATTGATAAAAACTGCAAAAAAGCTAAGAATCCAAAACCTCTTTTTGAATAGCATGTAATAATTTAAAATACGTTTTTGACATAAAATCAATATTTTAACAATTTCCTTGCTCTCATAAAGCTCTAATTTGAATACAATTTAACATTATAGAATACGATAATTTACAAACATTCGCTCATACGGTCGTGCTTCGTGACTGGATTTTTTCAGAATAATTTTGTGCAAGAATTTTTTAATGTTCTAGTTAATTGTTGATAATTTTGTTTTTCCCTGAAACTCTGCTAAAAATTATAAATTTAACAGTTTTTGGCCGTTTTTAGCCATTTTTAGTGATTTTTTTAGTACATTTTTTGAAATTTGACCAATTTAATGTGCTCAATGATTGTAGGCCAACGAGCTCGTCCTTTCGTTCGGAAAGCTTGATTTTTTTGCCGCAAGAACGGGATTTTTATCTCAATCCTACGGAGCTTTATCGTCTGGAATGACACATACATGTATATATATATACACACATATATTTGAAAAAGGGCAAACTTCAGGAATGGTGTCAGAATGTAATATATATATATCATGACTTCTCGGAATCGCCCTTCCCCCCATTAGTCCCCTCCACCGACAATAAATTGCCATAATAAAACTTCCGGCATGAAATTTGAAACTTCTGATATACCTTCCAAAACTAGGCCAAATTCATAGTTGAAAGAATCACGAAAATCGGACGAGAATCGTTAAAACATCATGATTTATCAGTATTACCTCTTTCATTCACCTTCTCCGATGATGAAATTTGAAATCCCTGACACACGTCCCAAAACTATATCGAATAACCATCCTATCTATTATTGCTTTCTTTCTATTATTTTCAAGGCCATGAGTCTTTGACATTGAAGTCGACATGGTGAACCTCTATTGTTGTTTTATCTGACAAATCCGTTGCATTCGGATGTTTGTAATTTTTTTCCTGGACACACCATTCTGAAGATCATTCAATAAAAGACGGTCATTTAATAAAAGAATAAACGTAATAATTTTATTTATTTTCCCTGGACCGCATCCCGACCAATTCTAAGAAAACAATACTTACGGCCGACCAAAACTAACATAACAATATATCGAATTCGTAATGGAACGAAATAAGAATCACAAAAATCGTTCGATATTTGTAGCCTGGGTATCGTCGATAATATTTGTCGAAAAAACCACGTTTTCTCGGCTTTACCCCCTCCATTCTTCCTTTTCCATCACAGAATTCAAAATTTACGGGGTTTGTTGCACAACTAGACTAAAATTTGGATCGAACAAAGAAAGAATCTCAAAAATCGGTTGAGAATTGTGGGCTTGGGCAGCGCCAGCGTCGACAATATTTGTCACACACACATCTTTGGTTTTCTCTGATTTATTTGTAGAAATGGTCTGAAAAGGATTTGTATGCGGCTATTTTTTTCTCACGCTTGGGTTGTCGCTCACCCCCCTGGACCAATTCCAATAGGCGTCCCCTCTTGTTAACGAAGCATTGCTTATAAGACGCTTCAAGGGGACGTCCTAAATATTTGATTTGGTCATGTTAGAAGCGTTCTTCACACACTTCCTTTGCCGCTTCGACAAGGAACGATATGTAATCGCCCCCTCCATCCAAAGTGCAGACGTGGCGATGATTTCGCGACCCCCAGCTTATCCGCTTGCGAACTCAGCGACACGTATCCGGTGGGCGATCTGCAGTCAAACGAACAGCTCGATCTGTCGGAATAACGTATTATTTCATTCTTGCTCGGGGTCTTTTCTTGAAAATGGCCGCCACTTTCAAACAGTAAAACGAGCATAGTAGTAAGTTATTACAGGTATATGTACCTGGTGAAAATAAGACTTTACAATATTTGTGTATTTTTAAGAAAAGAGTTTAAGAAAAGAAGAGAGTATTGACATGGATATGTCTTTGCTCTGGGGGTCAACCAAAAATTTTCGTGACGCAAAAAATATGTCACAATTTTTAATGATGTTCACGAACAACCAATCCGTTGCTAGGGGAATGGAACTTCCGTAGTTTTCATCGCACAGAAATCGTTCGCCACTCGTTGGAAAGCGCTTGATTTATGTGATAAATGTTCACATCTCAAGCTACCAATTTCCCCCTCCTTACGTACCTGGCTACATTCCTAAACTAAGTTGATTGGACTATAAACAATTTTAATAAGCCGGTTACAATATTCTTAACGTAAAGCAATAGCATCATTTACTCCACTCCATAGGAAACATTATCATCCTCTTAACAACAGTCGACTGTAAACAACAACTCATTGTAGTGGCTTCTCTCCACAGTTATTTTCAACATTTCTATAAGTAAACCGTTGTTTTGTTGGAATTAGTCGGGATGCGGTCCAGGGAAAATAAATGAAATTATTTCATTTATTGTTTTATTTGATAACGTTTCGTCCTCTTACTGAGGACATCTTCAGATCTTGGTGTGTCCAGGAAAAAATTTATAAACATCCGAATATACTTAACGGATTTGCCAAATAAAACAGTGGCTCACCAAGTCAACTCAATGTCAAGAAAGCAAGATCTGAAGATGTCCTCAGTAAGAGAACGAAACGTTATCAAATAAAACAATAAATGATATAATTGCATTTATTAATGAAAAATCAGGCTATCATGAACATAAAAATGATAGCGCCTGTATTGGAGAAATAACTTTAATAGTAGGTATGTATAGTATGCTTATTGTGTCTCCAAGAATAATAGAATAAATTCTTTATCCTACATTTCGTCGTCTACAGTCCAAAGTTAAAGGATTTTTTTACAACTCTCGACGACAACCGTTATGAAATCCCCAATCAAAGACATATCCATGTAACATGGTATCTGCTTGTAAAGCAGATAGTGGAACTCGTTTACGAGTTTATAAGTTATCAATGCCTACTTGCTGTTGTGGGGATTGATTTTGAAATAGATTGGTGGTCTGGATGCTCGCAAGCTCTCATCTCAAATATACATAACATCAAGTAGTCATTCCATAGTATAGCTGAATAGTATACGGATTAGTTGGACAAAATAGATGTTCACCTTGTGTCCTTTGTACAAATAAAGGAAATGTAAATGAGTACTTATGTTAGTGTGAATACACATAATAAACAGAAATAAAACGGTATTTGAAGGTGCAGTCTCTACAGTTTCTAATGTATCGGAGCAACTTTTCATATATTGTATGTAATTTTCAGACAAGTATTGCATCGAAATTAGCTGAATTTTATTTTGATATGTCGCGGCTGTCTAGTTTAGTTTCTATTGATTGTTGTAATTACATATAAAAATCGTTCCGTCAGACCTATCAACAATCTTACCCAATACCGGCGGAAAGGAATTCCTATGTTTCCCTTATTTATAAACATTGCTCTAGTTGGGGATGGCCTGATTTTCAACTGTCAAGTAGGCATTTGAGAATGGCGTGAAGGAAAAAAAAAAAGTTGGGACCACAGCCAGATAAATCGAATTGTCGAAAGGTATTTTTAGGTGGTAGAGGGCGAAAGTTGATGGGGAGATTTGAGCGGGCTCATTGTTGTTGGAGATTATATGTTTACTGAGGGACCCCTCCAGCACAACGGGGCTCTTTGTAAAATCGAGGATTTTTCCTCTCAGATTTCGTCAGGTGTCCGTCTATAATTCACGAGCGTTCCAGCTGTGAGCTGCAAATCTTAGAGAGGTTCTGGTAGGTTTATACCGTATTCCGTAATCCGTAAACGTTTCAACATGCGTAGAGTCCAAAATGCGAATAACGAAAAATCCGTCCGTCCGCCGTCCGGAGCTTTTCTACCAAATTACTAGATGTATGTTAATGAAATTTGGTTAGAAATCGCGTATGGGCCCTAGATAGTAATGAATTCTCTGCATCACTATAGATCGACTAGTGAAACTATTGCAATGGCTCAAAAAATTTTAAAATCAAATTTTTGAAAAATTTCTTTATGGAATTCAGTTTTGAGGCATTATGAAACGATTCCTGAAGTTTGCACTTTTTCATATATATATCTGTGTGTGTGTCATTCCAGACAATAACTTTCCTTAGAATTGAGATAAAAATTCCGTTCTTGCGCCAAAAAATCAAGCTTTCCAAACGAAAGGGCTAGTGTGGGTTAGAATGTAGATGGTCTCCTATCAGTTTCATTCATCACTCAACGCATGCGCAAACTTAAATTTCATCAAACATAACTTTCTTACTTTCTAGTCGTCCGATCTCACTCCAAATTTGATGGGAGATAGGAAAATACTATAATAATCCCATATCTGTTTCATTGCCACCCTATCATGCAATGATCACACACATGCGCGAATATGAAGTCCTTGCAACTAGCGTAATTTTTACAGTTCCCATTCGATTTCTCGACCGACCTGGTCAAGCTGAAGATTGTCCCCTATAACTTTCATCGCTCAGAAATTTATTAATTTCACTGCGCATGCGCAAATGCCCTTATACAGAAACAATGGTAATCGCATTGCACTCCGAGGTTGAATGAGGAAGAGTCAAGTCAAAGTGATGCTAGAAACGAGCGTATAACACGATCATCCACGGGCCACGCGCCTACATTAATCATTTAGCTGTCATTTCCAACCGTGAATGGGTGTTTAGTATTCAGCGTAGAGCGTGGGAGGAAAGAGGCAGATCGTAATAATTACATATGTCGAGAGCGAAGCCGAAAAAAGAACCTCGCTTATCTATTTCTATCCTATTTCATTTTCTACAAACCTCGACTCCTTCGCTAAAATTAGAAAACTTCACTTTCTCCGTGAGAAACCCCGAAAAAACAATGATTGAATAACGGAACTGTAATTATAGGTTCGGAGAGGGAGTTATCGCGTGTAACTGAATCATCCTTCCGGTAATTGGGTGGGTATCGATTTTTGGGAATGATTAGCTTGACCGCCGTATAATTAAGTTTAACGGGCCGGGGTGTATATTTGAATAGGGAGATACCAATTTAATTTCCATAGTGAAAGAGTCGGGCGGAGCGTTTAGGAGGAAACTATTTTTAAAAACTATAACCCCTTAAGTGGATACAACAGTAATAGAGTGGCTTCCGGGTGAGCTCGTCCCTGAGTGAGCGGGGAACCCAGTGAATGAGTTGAAATGAGTAATTTATCAGAGATGTTAACGACCTTAACGACCATCCTTCGTTCATAAACACAGAAAGATAAGCTCAAGTTTGATCATAGTATGTATGTGTAACTTATATGTGGTCAGGGTTGCAGATAGAATCAGTAGTATGCAACTGGTATACATGTACAGGGTGGCCCCCAACGGGAAAAGTCAGGGAAAACCTGGAATTGTCAGGGAATTTTGTGCGACGGGAAAAGTCAGGGAAATGTCAGGGAATTTTTCAAAAAACACCAAAATGTCAGGGAATTTTTTCAATCAATACTTTGTGTAACAATTTGCAGTGTTTTTAGGTGTATTTTAACTCCTAAACAATAAAACTTCAACGGCGTACTTTATCATACTGCATAATATTTTATAGATGGGTAATACGAATAAAAAAAAAATTGTCAAGAGTCGTGGTATTGTTCAAAGAGTGTTAAATTGTTACACACACAGATACATTGTGACATGGATATGTCTTCGGCTCTCCTGGTTACTACGTCACCTATTAGTAAACTATTTGTGAGAAAAATCAACAGGTTATTGAACTAGGGAGAAAACGCAACAGAGTAGTGGATTGATCCAGTTAGAGTCCCAACAACGAGTTGGTGTACAAGCTAGGACTTCTCATGTTGGCCTATTGAAATGTGAAGCCATGTGTAATAAATTCATAGCTTTCCAACGAAAGATTTTTGTGGGATGGGAAATAAGGCACCGATTGGAAGTAGGTGGAAAAAAGCGAGACATTTATTGCAGTCGGGCGAAAATTTGGAATTATCCACAAAGCTAAGAAATATCCTTGTTAAAAACTTTTCCTTTTTTCAACACAAATGATTAAAATTTGAATTTGATCTTCAACAAATCGCTTCAGATCACAAATTGAGAGACCATAAAATATTAAATGAAAAGTAATGCAGCATGATTAAAGGCGAATTTTCGTAATTTGTCGTTTTACATTTAGGTTAGGTAAATTGTTTTGAAAATTGAGAACTTTGAGGGCAATGAAGTTGTTAAATATACATTTTATGGCAAAAAACTCATTCTAAATTATGGTCTGCTATTCAACAAATGATTTCGGGTTTCTAGCAGTTTTCTTTTCTCCAGTTTTTATTTATTTATTATTACTTATTTTTATTTATTTATTTTATTTTATTTTATTTTATTTTTTTTTGCACATATTAATGAACTTTTTTATATATTTATGAAATACTTGAATTTTTGACGAAAGAACGGATTTCTTGTATTGATCCTAAAGAAAGTTATCGTCTGGAATGACACACGCACGCATACAACCTAATATGTCATTAACAATTAGGTTGTATTAATATGTAATATGTCACTAGTCATAGAATCTAGTGTTTTGATGCGATAGTGTTTGAAGAACCTTGTGGCCGTTTAGCATTCGTTATTATGTTTTTGAATTCGAAATACCAAAACTGGGTTTTGAAACTTACTGTAGTTTTTTCCTCATTCTCAGTTTATTTTTTACCTGAATTCACTGTGGAATATTTTAGTTACCTTAAGTATGTAGTATGTCAAAACCATTCTGTTCGTCTAACTGCGATTTTTTAAAAACTATTTAATTAAATTCTTTCATAAATTCAATTACTTTAAAAAGTATCTTTTCTCCCATGCTTCACCTTCATTATTACTCCTGGAGTAGGCTGTTTTTCTTTTTTAAATTATACGATTTTCATTTTTGAAGCATTAAATGTGACGCTATATATATATGAGTTTGATATTTTTTGTCAGGGAAATATGGAGTTCGGTCAGGGAAAAGTCAGGGAAATGTCAGGGAATTTTAAAATTTCCATTTGGGGGCCACCCTGATGTAGGGTTACCTGGTGCAGCATTTATTCTTGCGGTATTTGGCTTTCAAATGGGGTATGAATGCGGCGAGCATTGGTTACGATTCTAACCAGGATCGTCTGGATTTGGCATCTCGTTGGACATTTCTGTACTCATCAAATTAATGAATGGTGGAGTTGACTGTCCAGCAGTTCTGGAGAAAGTTGGCATCGGTGTGCCGCATCCCGTTCCCACTACCTGGGGCCTCTTTCATAAAGCAACAAGTGACAACTTGCAAGCCGATTTTATGTTCGAGATGTAAAAAATGAGTTTGCAAGTTTCACAAAGGTACAAGTGTAGACTTGTGATGCACAGTGAAAATTAACAAATGTACAGGCGAATTTGGACAAGTTACAAGTGTTTTCCCCTCATTTACTACAAGTCATTGTTTTACAGTTGTAAAAAATGACCGATTTTAACCTACGTCCGTTCACCTGTAAACTTGTTATTTTATCAGCATTGTGAGTTGACTAATTTTTCGGTGTTTAATATGTGGGAATCATCTTTTGCTGAAGAATACAGACAAGACAGAAGCATTCAGCGTAGAAGGCGCCAACGATTTTTTCGGTCATAAATAAACGCTTTTTTTATGGGTATTTTCGAGTGTAAAGACAGATTTAGGATGTCTTCCAAGACCCTTGAATGATTCAAAATCTGCATGACCCCGTGCAATTTTTCCTGATCGGGTATTAAGGATCTCCGTATCATTGAACTTCCATGATGCTAACCCAGCAGCATTAAGACTTGATGAATTGATTAATCATTTCCGCTGAATGAAGAGGAAAAATCCGATTATGCCAGCCATCGAAATAAGTTGAAATCAAATACACACTTTTTCCACTTATTAGTTTATAATTTGTCTGTCTTCCAATCATTACACTTAGACATGTACGATAAACATCCTATCGTGTACTTAGAACCGTTTTTAGCGAATTTTGTTAGAAAATAAAGCTATTGCAATGGCTCCAAAAATTTTAAAATAAAAATTTTCAAAAATTTTCTTCATCGAAATCTGTTTTGAGGCATTCTGAAATGATTCCTGGATTTTAACGCTTTTATCTATATATATATATATATATATATATATATGTATATATATATATATATATATATATATATATATATATATGTATGTGTCATTCCAGACGATAACTCTCGATAGAATTGAGATAAAAACTTTGTTCTTTCGCCAAAAAATCAAGCATTTCAAAAGAAAGGATGAGTTCGTTGGACAACACTTTTTGAGCACATTAAATTGGTCAAATTTCAAAAAATGTACTTGAAAAGTCACTAAAAAGGCAAAAAACTGCTAAAAATTAACAAATTTCCATTTTTTAGCAGAATGCTACTCGAAAAAAAATTAATCGAACATGAACTAGGACATTTAAAAATTTAAGCACAAAATTGTACTGAAAAATGTACTTGAATTTCATTAAAATAAGCTAAAAATCGATAGGAACACTTGAAAACATCGTAAAAATCCATAAAATCGTTTGTTCATAGGAATATTACTGACAAAAAGTTAATTTGCTATAAAATGTATAATGAAATTTTTATTTGTCCCCAAAGTGCTCAAATTTCAACAGAATTTAACATAAATGTAATACGACCGTTTATGAAAATTCGCTCATACGATCATGTTGCATGACTGGAACTTTACATTATGATTCGCTGACAAAACTTCAATTTCGGCATCCCGCTTGACGTTGTTCATTTCGTTTGTCCCCACACGCCATTTTTCTTTTCTGCTACACTTGTTAACTTAGCTTCACTTGTAACAAGTGTTACTTTTCTGCAGTTGTACTCTTTGTTTTGTTGAAACACTTGTTCTAGTTTACCGTGCATAACAAGTGCTGTACTTGCTAACTTGTACACTTGTAACTTCTTGTTTTATGAAATGGGCCCCTGATATCTGTGACGTTTGCTCCAACAGATTACTTAAGATACCTTTGTATCGTCAGACTCGCGAGATGAACCTTCTGCTTCAAAATGCCCCCAGTTCCGATATCTCTGAACAATCCAGTCGAGTATTTATGAACATTGTTGAAAGTTTGCCGAATAATCTATTAAGATAAATTATTTATAATTCATATCTCTTGTTACCTTTCAAGATGTTACCTTTCTGCATGTCTAATTCATTAATCTGTTATCACCTTGATGTTTTAATGATTTTGTTCTAAATGTAATTGGGCGTGTCTCGTGTAATAATAAATAAGCTCTCGTCTCATCTGGTTTGGCTAACTGACGTTCGTACCTGACACTTTCCGTGTATGTCATGTGTCGTTCGTAGAACGATCTAGTTGAGGGATCATTTTTTTGTTTGTAATTATGTGAAATTCACCTTTGATTCATATGTATGGCAGTAAAAAAAGAATACAAATCAAGGATTTGTAGTAAAGCTCGAAAATCCCCCCCCCCCTCCCCATACTTCATCCCTCTTTAGCTCTGAGAGCCCTTAAAAATCCCCTAGTTGGCAGCACTGTTCATAACGCCGGGCATGTGGTTTCGAAGTATCTAAAATGTCAGGGAGGGGAAGTATTTAATAATCCATAGCCGGAACCGGTCAAAACTAATTTTTCGTCAAGCAACTGTAATATAATCCCGGATGAAACGCGATACGCCATGAGGGCAGTCAGTATGTGCCTACTTTACAACGACGTGTGCCGTACGCAGGCCCGCCCAGTATGGGAAGCCATTAGCCGGACGGACTGCAAAGAGGCTAATGAGAGAGCTCTAGTTTCTTTTTTCTTATATTTTATTTTTTATAACCGGAGGGTAACCTGATAGAACCCTGCGTATCATGTGAGTAGATTAACCTTTATCGCTTGCAAATGAGAAACTACTCGTATAAGAGTGCGGGCAAATAGCAAACTCAATTTTACCTATATGGGTTCGTAAAAGGATTTTGTTTATGTGAGGACAAGCGTGGAGGTTACGTTGCTATAAATTTGCTGTTTCTGTCGGTTAAAAAGGTCATTGATATATACTATTAAACAGGGTTTGGAAAATATCAGTATAAGTCAGTACTATAAAGTGTTAAATGCGGGGGCAACACTTGGAGAAACCGTGAAAATATGACTCTATAGTTATATTATCTTGAATATATAAGCGGGGTATTTACACAACTTCACGATTGGGCAAACGCATAGGGTTACCTTCAATCTAAGAAAATTAAGGAGGAAAAGTTCTTTGGGAATTTCTCGGAGAATATCTTGAATTCACTAGGAGTTAGCTCGCACAATTTCAAATACTACAAAAAACATTTCAAAAAATTTGACGTAATAAGTAGTTTGATCTTTTCCTTTCTGACCACAAATTGTACAGTGCTATATTTGATTCAATTGCGATGAAAAGCATGCATAAACATTCTCCAGCTACTTTATGATGAGAAAATTTGAGCGTTTAGATCGTGAAGATCAGATGTTCACTTTTGCGCATGCGCACTGTTATTGGTTCGCGGAAATGAAACACGCAGAGGACAGTCCCTAATCTAATCTGAACTTTAAAAAAAATTAATTTCCTCCACGGCCATAAATTAACTACAGAAAGACCAGAAACGGAATCAAAAGTCAGTTTTCAACGACAAGCTGTTTTAGCGAATTTTTGAAGAAAATTATTTCTACTCCCTCCACGAACACAGGTTCCCTATTCTTTGGCAGTGATAGCATAAGAATCATACCGAAGGTTCAACTACCATTATTATTAGATCTTGTCGATGTTTGAGCAATCCTATTAACTAAAGAGCAGTGTGGTTTACATCATCAACATGAACAAAGCGTGAGATACGTTATTTAACTCATAACTTTACGTCATCGAATATCATTAACAGATGGTGTTTTTCTCGGTTGGTTCATATAGAAAAAATGAAAGGCCGATAGTCAAAGGGATATTGTAGTATCAGCGCAGATGGCTCGGGTATCAAATAAATGGTAGGGTGTTAAGGGCTATGGATGAAGGGTTTTTCGGATTAGTAACGATGATCAGCATGACTTTCCATTTCAGTGCGCACGTGTCTTTTACTTGCATTACGAACTCCAGTAATTTTGAGCAGGTACCAGTTGGATCAAATATTCAATTTGATTAATGGTAGTGAAGGCTCTATAAAAAGGAGATTATATAAATGTTAATTTATACGCTGCCTTGCAACGAGATGGAAAATTCGTGCTCTGGAGTCTGTAATATAACTATAGTAAAACTCTTTTCTAACATTACCTAGAGAATAATAACTGAAGATATGCTTTGAGTGAGCAAACCACTCGCTCAACAGAGATTCCGTGAATTGAATATTAACCTTAGGATAATCTAATGCTTCGTTCTTAGTGCGCGTTCTGACAGTTCATGAACTTATCAGAACGGGGCGTTCCGGAACTTTTTGAACCGTGTTCTGCACTGCGAACGATTTCAGAACTTGGAAGTGGTATAACTTGTGTTGTTCTTTGTAACAAACTCTTCGTCGTCGTACTTTGTCACAGTTTAGTCGAAAAAAATCGAGTTTCGAGGATGTAGACGAGATCCAACAGTAGCTGTAATAGGGGGGGATAGCGAACGGCCTAGGACCCAATTGGGCTTTAAAGAAAAAAAAAAGTCGTACGGGATTCGAACCACCGATCTTCGGGATGAGAGACAGACGCCTTAGCCGGGCTGTTCAACTCGATTGGTTTCATGGTGGATTTGTGTGGAATTTGAATACCGGGCCAGAGCAGCGATCATGGAGCTTCCCCGCTTTGCATGGAAAAAACGTACGGGGGGGGGGGGGGGGGACATACTCTTTTCCCTTCTTCATAGTTTTTCAGTAACTTCTCACTTTTTTGTTTCAGATTTTTTTCTCCTGTTTTTATTATCTTGGTCAATGCTTAGCGGCCGCCTCTAGCCTCGGAAAGGAGCCCTTAGAATCCACAGGATTTGGGTTCGAATGTTGAATGAATTCTGTGTCTACATGCGTAGTTTTAATTAAAAATACGTCCCTAAATTATAAAATTAAAATGCCCAGCAATTTTTTTTTTTGTTGTTGATTATCCCCTTCATCAGTGGTATTGTAATTGATTTACTCTCAGTTGCCTAACCTTACATCTCTTGTTTCAGTTATTCTTCTTTCTTCTTCCAAAAATATTCTGTACGCTTTACATCTTTCCGAATAACCAAGAAAAATGCCCTCGTGGCTGAAATTTTCCTTTGGTTGGTGATTTATCAAGAGCAACGCCCTTGCAACCAAATACCTGTCCACATTTCAAATGATCCAAACTTCTTGCTTGCATACATCTCGCAGTTTCAACAAGTGATCGGTTTTTTCGTTCGTTATGCTATACCGTTTTGTTCTGGAAGGGGGATTTTTGATTTTCAACTAAATTTTTATATTTTATAAATTCATTTAGAACGTCACTTTTGTTTTTCACAAATCTTACTTCACACCAACGTGTGTGGTCAAGAACCTTTCTTGGATGATGTTCGCATAGGATCCGTGCCCTACGGTGATTTACGATTTCTCTCATACTTCCTTCATTCAGGTGACCTAAACGTTGATGCCATTCTTCGATATTAATGTTTCTTTTTTGTGAAATTACACGGCAATTCTCGATACCTCGTTCTTCAACATAATATAAATTATTTTTACGTTTTGCGGTCAGTATTATTCTGCCTTCATCATTTTGAACTACAGCTTCGTTTTTTGTATCCCGAGACGAAATTGAGTGAATAAGGGACTACAGTACGTTTTGCGGCCTAGTCATTGCCTCTAAATTCCAACTATTATCTATTCTAGCATCCCCTTGTTCCATTATTTTTATTTTCAATATTTCAGCCCATCTCGCGCGGTCTTGGGAAAGAAAAAAAAAAGTCGTCCGAGCGGGATTCGAACCACCGATCTTCGGGATGAGAGCCAGACGCCTTAGCCGCCTCGGCTGTTCAACTCGATTGGTTTCATGGTTGATTTGTGTGGAATTTGAATACCGGGCCAGAGCAGCGATCATGGAGCTTTAACGTACGGGGGGGGGGGGGGGGGGGGGGGGGGGGGTTAGCGGCCGCCTTTAGCCTCGGAAAGGAGCCCTTAGAATCCACAGGATTTGGGTTCGAATGTTGAATAGTGTCTACATGCGTAGTTTTAATTAAAAATACCTAATAAAATTACTTGTCCCTAAATTATAAAATTAAAATGCCCAGCAATTTTTTTTTCCCCTTCATCAACCACATTATTGCACAACCTCATAAAGTCATGAAAAAATTGAATGACTCTTCAGCATTGTCCTGTTCTTTCTATGATATAAATGGCTCGAAAACTCGGGAATTTATCAGTTGTTTCACCAACTTCCATCGACCCAGCCATGAGTTTGTTGAACTTCGAAACATTTAAAAAGTGTCCATTATATCGGGAGTTTGTTGCCCATCGGAGCTGTATAAAAGAGTATAAAAAGTTTATTTATATGAATGAATTACTTGATATAATATTAGATAATGTGAGTGTGAAAATTTCTGCGGATGGTGGATATTACGATACTGCGGGAAATGGCCGATGTAAATCGGATAAAATTCAACTTGCTTTCACAAAACTCTTAGCAGCCTTGAAAAGTGATGTAAAACCAACTTCCAACTACAACTTCAATCTCATCCATATCGTCTACCAACCTTGAAACTTTACCACCATCGTCGTAACTATCTCTTTCCGGACTTGACGAGTTACTAGTTGACATTTTGATGAATAAATTCAAATGAAGAACAGTGAAAAACAGAACAAAGCGAAATTTTACAGGGAACACGCGGTATCCAAAGCCGAAGAGAGCGTATTGTTTACCCCACGAGCTCCGAGAAATTGTGAAATACGCATGCGTTAACTGCGTCCTTGCGTTCGAGTTCTGATAGTTCCTAAAAAAATTCGGGGACTGTTAGAACCGTTCAAAACTGGGTTCGCAAAACTCTGCGAACGTCGAACTCGGCATTCCGGAACTGGGCGTTCTGGCACTGCGAACAACAAAACTCGACCACGCTTGCCCAGAACTGTTCCGAATTGGCAAAACGCACACTTAGAACGAAGCTTAAGAACTGGAACTGAGTATATTTATTTATTTATATATAACTTTTTTCCTCTTCCCCTAACTTTTTCTTGACAGACCTGGTGTCTGATTCTGTGAAAATAGTCTCAAACCCTTCAATTGTCTCCAGCCCTACGTCTCCAAACACTTTGATAGCCATGTTTGCTGATGATCTCAGTCACAACTTGTCCTCATCTGCCGTCGAAAATTTGAAGAGTGGAATAAAAAATGGCGGACAATGGACAACGTAAGCAAGTCATCCAAATCCATATTCACATATCGCAGAAGGTATAACAATCTACCGATTTATCTGGACAACTTTCCTGTCCCAGAATCTGACTGCCCACGACACCTCCCCCAGGTGTCACGTCGATAAAAGGATGACCTAATCGACACACATCGGAGAGCTTGTCAAACATCGGCGAACTTGTCACGCACACATGAACTTGAACCTTTACCCTCTCCTCTAACTCTTAGCACCAAACGCCTACTGGTAGTGACTAGCTCACCAACGGTTTTTAGTTTTCAAAACTTCCGCTATTGTGGCGCAGTCGGTGTATTTCCTACTGAGTAGTGAAGTACTGTGATTGTTTCTTCAGTCGGCAGTTGTGGCGTAGCTCATTGGTTATGATCAGTGAGTATAGAAATAACTAGAGCGGCCTTCCCCAGTGCTGGAAGGTGAGCGGGCGTATGCGCTGCCCCCCCAACCCTCAGGTGCCTTTCCCCGCCCCGTCAAGGGCCTTCCACTGCTCACGGCCTACTTGCATCCTCATAGCGCATCTCCTTTTAATCATGTACAGATGATTTATTATCATTCCAAACAGGTCTATGCGCTCCCTCGGAATGCAGGGTGGCAGTGGATAAGTGAAGAAAATTTTGCTGTGTTAGTCTGTATCAAAAATTTTTCTGCAACCGCTTATTTTTATCTCAATCTGTACTCGAGATATGATTTTGTTTTATTTCAAGAAAACCGTGTTTTTTCCTTTTAAACTAAAATTTCTCCACTTTGCCTAATTTAATTTTAACTTTTGACCTCATTTTCGGAATTAGCCTTGAATGTTCTATAAGAATAATGTACTTGGGTTCTAAATAGTACAATCCGAAGACTTTCACATCAGCTTAAATATTGACGATTTTGAAAGAATAAAGTTTCTGAAAATCGTTAAAACTTTACTACTCTTCCAAAAAAAATCTTGAAAACTGTATCATCTAATACTCTTTCCAACGGTATAATCAATTTTACTTTTACTTTGTTATTGAGGGGAGAAGATTATGTTTTAATGTTAAAAAATGTGGGGTTTTCAATGAAATTGTTGGTTTTTTCGAAAGTTGAGCCTCTATGAACCTACGAGTATGGGGTCGGTTTCTATGTATTTTTTCATGCTGTATCGAATAGTAACATTTCTAGATCTCTCCAACTCCGTTATAATCGAGTTTTACACTTAAACTCCCAAATGTTTAGTTTGTTTGTCTACGCCCAAATGTATGTGTGTTATGGGGTAAAACTAGTAAATTAAAGTGAAAACGCGTTTATAACGTAGTTGGAGAAATCTGCAAGCGTTTCCATTCGATACAGCATGAAAAAATACATAGAAACCGACCCCATACTTGTAGGTTCATAGAGGGTCATCTTTCGAGAAAACCAACAATTTCATCCAAAAACCCACATTTTTTAACATTATTATTTAACAATTTTCTCCCCTAAATAACAAAGTAAAAGTAAAATTGATTATACCATTGGAAAGAGTACTAGATGATACAGTTTTCATGAGATTTGCCAGTTTTCAAGATTTTTTTTGGAAGAGTAGTAAAGTTTTAACGATTGTCAGAAATTTTATTCTTTCAAAATCGTCAATATTTAAGCTGATGTGAAAGTCTTCGGATGGTACTATTTAGAACCCAAGTACATTATTCTTATAGAAAATTCAAGGCTAATTCCGAAAATGAGGTAGGTCAAAAGTTAAAATTAAATGAGGTAAATTGGAGAAATTTGATTTAAAATTAAAAAACACGGTATTTCTGAAAAAACCTTTTAAAAATCATATCATGAGTATCTACGGATTGAGATAAAAATATGCAGTTGGTATTTTTTCTGGAACTGGAGGTGGAAATGCTGAGGAATCCCGCTTCAAAACCCTCCGTGGTATCTTTGAAGTGGAATTTTTCTCTGAGTTCAGGGTCTTTAGGGAAACGGTGGAAGGAAATCTTCCTTACCTCGCCATCGCCAATGTCCTTGGTTCTCTCATTGTTTTGGCATCCATAAGCGACACACTCACTCCGCATATTCTCTTTGTAAAAGTAATTTGCTACTCACCAACATACATCTATCCATTCACACACCACTTCAAACACAATCACATCGCACTAAAAATCGAACCAATCGTAACACAAACAAGTAGGCGCGTCAACAACAAAACATGGAAGAAGAGAACAAAACATGAACAAACTGCTGAAAGAGTGCCGAGCGAGGCGCCAAGCATCAGGAGAGGCACCAGGGAGTGGGGGAAGGTCAACACACTTGGTCTTTGCCTTAGGCCGCTCTAGTTATTTCTATACTCACTGGTTATGATTCCGGTCTCGTGAGAAGAAGGTCGTGGGTTCGAGTCTTGATGCATGGTAATTTTTTTTTTTTGCTCGTACAACTCCCGAAATATACTTCTAAAACGTCATTCTGACCTGCATTTCCAACTAATCTGAATTTTCACTAAGGGATTGGCTAGTTACTTGATGTTATGTATTTTTGAGATGCGAGCTTGCGAGGCTCCAGATCACCAAACTATACACTTCATTCTGACCTACATGTCCACTAATCTGCATTTTTACTAAGGGATTGACTACTTGATGTTATGTATTTTTGAGATGCGAGCTTGCGAGCATCCAGACCACCAAACTACACAAATCATTCTGATCTATTTGTCCCACTAATCTGTATTTTAGCAGCGGACATAGATTAATAAACATTGAGGCGCCGCTGTAGCGGAAGTTTCGAAAACTAAAAATCGTTGGGGAGCCAGTCACTGCCAACGCCTACTATACCTGGCTCTCATTCGACCCATACGGCAATATGCTACAGAGCTTTGGGAACCCGCTAGTGCTACCCGTATTAACCGGATTCAAGTCCAATATAATGGAGTGCTAAAACTCATCACGTACGCTCCATGGTACGTAATGAATTACCACACAGACCTGGACATACGCCAGGTCAGCGAGGTGAACTAATCATATCACCGCTGCCACGACTCGATATCAGACTCCGAATCCAGTAATCTCGAACTTTAAGGCTGTGTCACACTACGCTACTTTACTAGCAGCTAGCGAAATAGCAGCTACTAAGTAGCCAATGTGACATAGGCAGTAGCCGCTACTAAGAGTAGCGCGCTAGTGAAATTTTACTAGGTTGGAAAGTTGAACATGTCCAACTTTCCGTGCTACTAAACTGCGCTAGTGAGTCACGTGACCAACTAGCAGCTATCAGGTAGCGACCTGTCGCCCAGTGTGACAGCTTCACTAGCGGACTAGCGGCTACTTGCACCACGTGCTGTCTCCCTGATTTGTTTATTCTCGTTCATTTTGAATAATTACTGAAGTAATCATGAGTGATTCGAAGTGGGGTGGAGGAGATGTGATTAATTTTTTGAACCTTTATAGGAAATATCCGTGTCTTAATGTTATCTCTAATTTAGTTCTACATGAAATTGCTTGCCTTAGTTTTGTATCTTCCTTTTTTATAAAAGGTGTTACTAATTCAAGCAGCTCATCAAATTTGAGAATAGACAATCTCATGATGTTATGGTATGATTTGGGGTCCTCCATAGACAGTTCTTTCATGAGGTTGGCTGAAGCACCCAGATTATTTCTTCTCCTTATCCAATCACGAACCCAAGAGCGTTTTTTTTTTTGTTCCGTATATTGTAAATCAAATCTACACATACCTCTCTCACACACAATAGTAACAAACGACGCAATTCGTCACGTCTTACACCTACAGACGACATTTTCAACGGAAACAATGGACAGATCTTGAGCTAAACTAGTAGTAGCAGCTAGTGAATAGACGCTACCAAAATTTAGTGTGACAGGAAAAGTAGCTGCTATTTCAGTAGCCGCTACTAGGTAGCTGCTAGTAAGTAGCGTAGTGTGACACAGCCTTTACCGTAGTGTGACACAGCCTTTACCGAGAACCTTCCACCTTCAAGACCCCTTCGACACATGAAAAGGAAGCACCACTCTGACCTCCGCCCTGACTAACTTTACTTAGGACTATTACCTAATGGATAGCATCATACTTTAAGTTTCATACATAATTAAATTATGTTTTATTAAAATATGTTCCCACCCGTAATGTAATAAGTTTTACAGTAAAGTTATCTCAATTAAATAAAGGGAAAAAATCTGTGAACTTCACTCCTTTCTCAACCCCAATAGGTCCAGTTTGATTGAAAGCAATCACCTTAGACAAAGGTTAATGCAATGATCTTCCAAGTCCAAGATACCTAGTGGCCTTGAGTCAGCTGATCGTTCGTCCAGTGCAGTGCTCTGTGTAACTTGGGACTCAGTAACTTGTAGACTCCCAATCAGTTATAGAGCCCTGCAATCCATTCCTGGCATTGTATTCAGTTCTAAATAATCAACAGGAAAGTGTGAAAAACAATAGTGAACTCAGTATTTGATTATTTGCTGACACTAAGGACCTCAAATTTGAAATAAGTTTTGGAACTTCAGTTCATCAAATATCTATTCACCGAAGTCACTAATCCGTGACATCCGGTGTGTCCATCTTTCTCACTCTTATGTTATTTAGTGTGTTTCTTCATCGAGGTAGTTTCAACAATTTATATTGAGGGTAGCACATTCTTGGAGGACTGCAAGAATTACAAATCCGTTGTCCACAATCAATAATGTGTATTCTGAATTTCGAAACATCCCTGACAACATCATGACTAAGTGGTAACAATCAATGATAAGAACTCATATCAGGAATCCAGCGTAACTGGTCCTACTGGAAAGCCCTTACGAACTAATGAACTGGGAATGAGAACTTGAGCTCAGTGACAGGCATGATGATTCTGTACAAATTTTTCTCACAGTTAAAAAGGCGAGAGCTTATGAGATTTGACAGTTCTAAGCTTGTTGAACGAGGAAGCGAAACGTTCCTTGCAGTGGGCGGAGTCGAATATTCGAGAAGCTCCGGCAGTCGTAACCCCTCGGACAAACGAACCCCTTGCGTTCTATGAATTCATCATGAAGAAACGCGCCCGGAATGGCGTTCCCTGCTCCTGCTTTTTACTGATATAATTTTCGGCGAGCCGGTTTTTCTTTGAACCCATCAATATTATCAGATCTCACCCAGCGGTGATGTTTTCTCTGAGGACAGCGAGCTTCGTGTGTGGTTTTTAATTTTGGCGGTGTAGCAAGTTGAAGTCAAATTTATTGTGTCCCAAGAATTTCAGAGGTGGCACCATTATCAGTGTCCGCTTCAAGATGGTTAAACAGTTTTTGTTGACAGTATTATTTTAGACCGGTCAAATCACACTTAGATGACTCTTTAAAAGATCAGAAAGGTAAACAGCAAATACGAGGAATGTAAAATTTGACATTTTTCAGAAAATCAATTTGAAGTTTCAATTCATTGCAAGACATCGTCCTCATCAGCAAATTTTCAAAGAAAAAACGAGCTATTTAGATGGCTTCGAAATGTGAAAAGTAGGTGTAAGGGGGCGGGGACCCCCTACAAATTCGTTCCATATATCAGAGAACACAATCCTAGATTTTAACGTCGTAAAAAAAATTCGTTCCAACGCAGAAAAATCCGTCATGACAAAAGCCAGGTCGAGCTCGTTTCCCAAACAGAAAATCACTTCAGAATTTCAGGTTCAGATTTACAATTAAGTGTCCCAAAAATGCTAAGAAATTGGTTTTTTTCAAATAGGACATGTGGGGTGTTACATTCGAAGTATTTTTCAGCGCTAAGTCGATTGCGACCACTCCCAGATCTCCAAGATTCATAATAAGTGAGAGAAATCGATCATTAGGTGAACAATGCCCATAATTGGCCAAATTTTTGAGTTCGGCTGCTTGTCCTAAAATTTTCATTGCGATCTCTTCACATGGCTGTCCCCTCAGTTTTATTCTCAACTTATTTTTGAAAATTCGCTCAATTAGTCATGCTGCATGACTGCACTTTTTTTTAACTGTGTTCTTATTCTTATTGATTTTATCGTAGGTTATTAGCCCTCTGTGAACTAAATACGTAATAAATCAAATACAATAATCACAACAAAAAAAGTATGAAGATCTGATAAAATTTGTATGATTTTTACCCCTTTTCCCCACACACCGTTTCTTTAAAGCTTTCTGATCTTGTTTTTGAATTAAACACGTGTCGTGTTCATCAGATTGAGGACACCATTAGGTTCGACAGGTGTGTTCTCAACTTAAAACCCAAAATATTAACATTTCTGTTTTTTCCTTAATTTTGTTAGATTGATCAAGGTAGTGTATGCTTGGTAAATCTCGTATTTCTGTTAATAAATCCACATTTGCATAAGTACTCTAGTGCAATAATGGATTCTGCCCTGTTGAATCAGTTGATAAGTACAAAGAAATTGTTAGAAACCAATTTTATGGCGAAAAACTCGTACTAGGTAAATAAAATTCGGTGATTCAAAAAAGATGTTGGACTTTTAGGTTTTTTTTTAAACAGTTTTTATAGATTCGTCAGCAAATAATAATGAAATTCAAGTAGGTACGTTTTCAGCATAATTTTGTCAAAAATTTTCTTAGTGTCGTAGTTGGTCGTTGATACTTTTGTTTTGATTGAAACTCTGCTAAAAATTATAAATTGAACGCTTTTTGGCCGTTTTTAGCCATTTTCAGTGATTGTTATAGTACATTTTTTTTAATTTGACCAATTTAATGTGCTCAAAAATTGTTGGCCAACGAATATCCTTCCGTTTGAAAAGCTTGATTTTTTGGTGCAAGAACGGAATTTTTAACTCAATCCTAAGGAAAATTTTCGTCTGGTATGACACACACACACTTGCAACCCCCCCCCCCCCCCCCGCCCCACACGCACACGCACTCACACACACCACACACTCGCACACTCGCGCACTCACAAACACACACACACACATTTGATGGTTCAACCATATCTTTCTAACGAATCTTTTGTTATTATGAATGCATCTAATTTTTGTGTGAGGAAGCTAAACTAACCGCCCACTCGCTTGGCAGATCTTTTCTTCCGTCATGGTTGACTGTAATGCAGCAACAATAGAACGCTGTGGGATACAAATAAGCAAACGCTAAGATATGGTTAAGCAATGTGTAATTGTAAAACGAATGCGAGGAAATGTATGCAACGCCTACGCGATGGAGCGATCAGTATTCCTGACGGGCGAAACAAGGCTGTGTCATAGTCCGGACATCATCATTCCGAAACCGCCTTCAGGTCTCCCTGCCGCATCATCTTAATAAATCTGATAACCTGACTCTTAATGGGCTGTGTTCATTCGTAACTCGTTAGCATTCGAGGCACGACGATGATCAGGGAATTTTCTCTTGATTGTGGGTAACGCACAAATGCATTGCGTGAACCAGAAGGAGTGACGACATGCGTTGGCAAGAGGCAGCTGTTCCGGACATGTGAGCGGTCATTTATTACTGAGATGCGATACTTATACGTGTACCTACTGAAAACTTTATCACGGTTTTGAGTCTGGAGGGGAAGGGGATAGTTCCTTTAACACATTGATATCAGATCATAATTGTGCATTTAGGGTCGGTTTGTCAATCACATTTATCCAATGAATAAGAGGGATTTGTCTGACGGATAGCTTTATCCTCCAGATAACACAATAGGGGGTGTTTATCCATCCCTAGTTGAACCCTATCTGGCGTTTTAATTTATCTGGTCCCTGGACTGCTGGATAATTATAACTGGAGGTTAATGACTTCCAGAAAGAACCCCCTCTGGATCATATCTAGACCTTTCTAACCTCGAACAAGTTTTTACATTACAATTTATGTTTTATGTTTTTACATCAATTTACGAAAAATCAAGTTTGATTGTCTTTATTTTTGTACCTTCCAATGGATATGTTTGGGGATTTGTCTTCAAATAGCAGCAACGGCGAAGATTCTATCGTAGCATATTTCGTTGAATGGAAAAGAAGACCGTATTTACCTAGTAAGACCCTGTGTAGATCACCTACTAATGGGACGATACCGTTCTTTACATTCTAACATGAATCGAACATGAAATTAAGTCCACAACTTACTGATCACAATAACTCATTCATAATAATTCAGGTTGTAATATCGCTATTCGTATGTTTTTCTCTCTCTAGAAATGAAGCAAACAAACAGCAAAAATGTGGTGGTTTCTTATTTGCCGAGTTTGATAGTATGATGGACACTGCTGTGTTGTGGACGTCAGACCCGGTTTTTTTAATAGTCGATCCATGAAGAAAATGTAGCTCCTACTCTACTCTGTGGTAGCTGATGTGTAAATCGCCCTTATTTTGGACACCAATGAGGATGCTAACGGCGCTATCTGCCAGACAGAATTTATCTGAGGGTTAATTTTATCTGCCCGGTAATTCAGCATTGATAAAGGACTCGAATTATCTATCTGGAGTATAGCGCTATACTCGGTGTAGCCATCCTGCAGTTAATGTAGATAATTGATAAACCGGCCCTTAGACTTTCACGCGGTTGCTATCTAAAGAACGTCTGTACCAAATTCGTGTAGATTTTTATAAAGAACATACATACATACACACAAACTTTTCACATTTTTATATTTATAGATTGTTAAATATCTAACGGATTTCAACGGTAGGTAACCAATTAACTTGATGTGTTTTAATTAAAATTCAGTAAACTTTGTACAATAAAATCGGTTCTTTGAACATTTCTTCGTGGGGTATATCAATCAACGCAACGCTTGAATCGAAATAGAAAACGCCTGCATTCGAGCCTGCAACACATTGGGACATTTTATGTCTTTAGTTCCCCCCCCCCCCCCCTCCATTTCAATAAATAATTTGGACGAATATTGTTCAAAACAGTAATTTTCATTATAATCGTAACAGTTTCAATGATTTCAATAAAATCTTGTAATAAAGCAATTTCTCTAGCAATCTCTTCCCCCAGCTTCATTTTGGCGTTTTCTCGAAGTGATTTCTAACGTGGAAACAAATAACAACAAAACAAGTGGCATTGTTTACTACATCCGTTAATAACATTAATAAATATAAAATGGTGACATAAATACCAAGAAAAAGTCTAAAAACGTGTTCTTTAAGCATTTTTTGCAAAAAAAAAAAAAAAAAAAAAAAAAAAAAAAAATAAATAAATAAATAAATGAAACTTGAAAATTAGGTATTGGAACATGGGGTACATTCTGAATCAGCGGGAAGAATTGATAGAAAACAGACTTTTGTCCGAAATTTCCTATTTTTGGACCACTTTGCGCCGCCCTGAGCTTTTTTCCAAAACTACTGGACCAAAGTTAATGAAATTTGGCTGAAAATCATACATTGGCCGGTAATGTGCCAGTAACAGCGGTGTCAATTCTGACTAACTCTAAAGGAGGGCTGAAATATTGAAAAATCCAGATCTCGAAAACTTTCAAGATAACAGTAATGTTTTTTGGTAGTCATTTAAAGCCTAGTACGCACTGGGATTCATTGTTCGGACTCTTTGTTGCAAACGCTCGGATTCATGTCTCAGATTCTTTGCCCCGCGACATTGTCGCTCTGCAAATCGTGTACGCATCTAGTTTGAACCTGAGCCATGTCGAACGAGGTAGCGCTTTCGGGGACTGCAGTAGCACTTTACATAGCTCTACGGAGTAAAAAAAATGCTACATGATGTTTTATTATATCTGCATTAGATAGCCCATCTGCGCCAACCACTAAGAAGGGTGTAATGATGCTTCATGGGTAAATTCTAGAGCTCATTTCTGATCGAAAGTACTTGTTAGAGATTTATTTTTAAGAGAGAGATTTTGTTAGAGATTTTAGTTTCATTTTTAAGATATGTTTTCCACCTTCAAACGACCATAACTCCACTTGAGATCACTGCAAAATCAAAAATATGACCACCGTTGGAAACAGCGTTAATTGGATAATCCAGCTATTTGATGTCAAATCGATTTTATAAGACGACTTAATAAGTTAGTAAAAAGTTCCAGTCATGCAGCATAATCGTATGAGCGGATTTTCGTAAATTATCTTAGTATATAGGTATTGTTAAATTGTTTTGAAAATTCAGGATTTTAACTAGGAAGAAATGTTCACTACCGATTTTGTGGCAAATAAACTTGACCTAAATAATTTTCGGAAATTCAAAAAATTGTTTAGCGAATTTCCGGGAGAGGACGGTTTTTTTTTTTTTTTTTTTTTTTTTTTTTTTTTTTTTTTTTTTTTTTTTTTAAAGCCGTTTTTATCAATTTTTGACAAATGTTAATGAAATTTAAGTTCCTACTTTTTTCAGCACAAATTTCTTGTTTTTCTAGTTTATTGTTACTTAATAAAGTTCTTTTGACTAAAATTCTGCTAAAAAATAAATTAACAATTTTTACCCGTTCTTAGCTACAAGCATAACAACGATAACTACAAAGCGATAACAGCGAAGACACACCCGAGGGTGAGAGGCCCACTTTGTTCGATATTCACGTACGCACTGACTCAATGTTGCGCGACATTGTTCAAAGAATCCCATTCCGTATGGGACTCAAAAAAATACTAAAACGCAACACACGAGATGCAAGACTCAATGTCGCGGAGCGTCCCGGATGCAAGAAAATGAGTCCGAGACGCAGCTCCGCGACAAAGAGTCCGAACAAAGAATCCCAGTGCGTACTAGGCTTAATATATTTTCCCAACAAATCGAATGAAATCATCCGGAAAGCCGTACGGTATTTTCCGTTCCCTCACTACAAGCTATGGGTTTGTTCGGACACGTAGTTCGTAACCGTTCGTAACTGGACACGCCCACTTTTGGCTGTTCGGACAACACGAGAACCAGTTCTGGAAGACCTCGAACTAGCAGTTCGTTGTTCGGACGTAGTAGTTCGTTACCGTTCCGAACCAGTTCTACCAGTTCTGTCTTTTTTCCAGAACTAATAGTTCTAGACATGCGCAGTAAACAAGCTTGGCCCCGCCCCGTATGCACGTACCTCCCGCCCAACTTTCAAGTTGTCATCAGCCTTCTTAATTCACGTTCTCGCGCTCACATTTTTATCTGATGTCTTTTCAATTTATCTTGTCCTTAAGGTTTCATACAACTGTAAGTAACTCGTGTAGGTACACGATTGCAACCTTACAGTACGACATAAAAACATTCCGATTCTAGAGATGGGTTTCTACACCCCTACTTAAAATAGCCTAAAATTATTATTTTAGGGTTAACAAATCGAAGTGTGTGAGAAAACGTCTTTTTTAGCAGTTGTTGCCTTTTCTCTTAAACGCCTCGAAGGATTTTGATGAAATTCATAGGAGTTATTCTTCTTCTGGGTGCAAATTATATTCAGTTCCCCTCATCCCGTAAGACTGGTACGTAGTTAATTAGCAAAAAAGTTCTTAAATGGCCAATTTGGTGGGGGGGGGGGGGGGAAAAATTGTTTTTAGCACTTTTTGGTATATTCTCCAAAATGGATCGAGGGATATCAATGAAATTCATAGGAGTTACCGAGGTCAAGTTCAGTTCCTGAAACTCTCAACTAATGATAAAGAGGTTTAGTTCAGATTTATGTGTTCAGTAGCCATTTTCAAAACACATCAAAGTCAAACCTTGGGCGGAAATACATTGAACATGAAAGTACGCAGTTAAATTCAAAACATTTTATTGAATAACAATTTAGGTATTGCTGCTTAAATGTAGTATCCAAGATACTAACAGGCCTCATAAACATTAACAGGCGGTTAACAGACCTGATAAAGTATAACAAAAATATTGAGTTATAGTTTTTAGAAAACAAATTACAAACATATAACCACGTTTTGGGGAAAAGACGGAAAGGTTATCAGGTTATCAATTCCGAACTACACGAAATGGCGTTCGGACTGGGAGTTCAGAACTAAGAGTTCTGAACCGGTTCCCATCCCCTCCCTTTGCAGTTCGATTCCGAACTAGATGAATTCCGAACTGGTTCGGAACTACGTGTCCGAACAAACCCTATATTAAAGCAGTGACTCTACGGTTTTTAGGAGGAACTAACTAATTTTCATCAATGACCGCTAGATAGTGTAAGCTTGCAGCAAAAGGGCGGCATTACGCGGTATACGCGCTGCGGACGTGATTTTGCCAATTCACGGCACTGCATCATCAGCTCGTGGAAGGAAAAGTTTAGGTGTACTATCTAATTTTATTAATTTCTCTTCTGTGGGCATATACTCCTATGAGCAGACACATTAGATACCCTACCTAGTAAAATAAATTAATTGTATTTGAGTATTTTTTGTGCAAAAAAACAAACATAGTTTCAAATCAATATGCAGTGTACGCAACCCTTTTACTTTTTGGGAAGATGAAATAGATCGTTTTGTTCTTTATCTTTACTAAAAAGCGTACAATTGTGGGATCCTGGTGCTGTAATGCAGTGAACCGATTTGGTGGCACGAGCCTCGAGTTGTGATAATGAATGGAGTTTATTATTACAACCACCAGTGATCTGCGCAATATGGCTATCGAATACGAACTAAATCACTCGCGACGAAGTTGTGGACACCCATTTCAAAACGGAACTTTAACTATAATCGGATCTATTAGCTATAACAATAACTATAGTTATTGTTTGTTACTGATGATGGCCTAACCGTTGAAATCGATTTAACATTGTATCTCATTATTTTTTCGTGGAAATAGACAACGTTCTTCACTAACTTCCGTTCTGGTTATCGAATATTAAAACAATAAACATTTGTGTAATAATTTTTAGCATTTTAATTTATTTTATCGGCACATTTCAGCTTTTTTTGCTGCTGTGCTTTCACGCCAGATTGCGTTGAGAAAAAGGAATAGGAAGTTCAAATAACCTAAGTTCTGACAAATTTATGTTCATCACCTGACTGATTACAGGTTCCGACTGATGCCCCATTTCTTCTACAATATACTGACGTTCTCATCGGCTCTCCAAAAGCTTCCGGCGGTGATTCTTACATTGATTCATATCTCGCTGTGAGGTAGACAATGCTCTTCACAAGTAGGAGGCGGTGAAATTGAGAAGATAAATAGCGCAGGAAATGAGTGTTTGGCTTCAATGAAAAATGAACTCATTGCCTGTGTAGCGGCTTCGATTGTTTCCATTGTATTCGCGTTTGTTAATGAAGCCAGCGCAAAATCAATTGTTACGAGAAGGTATTGTGGCCGCCGGTGTTTGATGTCCTTGCCCAGCTACTGTGCCAAAGATTTCCCGTCAGTCGGTTCTACTTTATTGAAATGCGCATCACGTATTGGTGCATTGAAAGGTTCATCCTGAGAGAAGTTGCATTGTTAAATTATAGAAATCAGCAGTGTTCTTGATTGTTTGATGTTGAGATTTTACGGGTGATATTATCAACCCCTTATCAGCTGTAGTGAGGTAGGAGGCTGAAGGGGACTTAATCGTCAAAAGAGAATTGGAAAAAAAAAAAACAAGTTCCACTATCTGCTTTACAAGCAGATACCATGTTTACATGGATATGTCTTTGATTGGGGATTCCATAGCGGTTGTCCTCGAGAGTTGTAAACAAATCCTTTAACTTTGGACTGTAGGCGACGAAATGTAGGATAAAGAGTTTATTTTATTATTCTTGGAGGCATAAAAAGCATACTATACTTACTATTAAAGTTATTTCTCCAATACAGAGCTATCGTTTTTATGTTCATGATAGCCACTATAATGAGTTGTTGTAAACAGTCGACTGTTGTCAAGGAGATGAAAATGTTTCCTATGGAGTGGAGTAAATGATGGAGTAAATGAAATAAAGTGGAGAAAATGTATTGTTTATAGTCCAATCAACTTAATTGAGGAATGTAGCCAGGTACAGGGAAATCGGTAGCTTGAGATGTGAACATTTATCACATAAATCAAACGCTTTCCAACGAGTGGCGAACGATTTCTGTGCGATGAAAACTGCGGAAGTTCCATTCTCCTAGCAATGGCTGGGTTGTACGTGTGAACATCATTAGACAATAGAGAGCTTTTGTACTTCTCGTATTCATTTTCTCGTATACGAAAATGGCCTTTCCGAAACGAGAAGAGGTTTTCGTAACGTGGAAACGCTTTTCGGAACGGGAAGAGTCAGCTTTACTCGTGCTCACCTTTTTCGGAATCGTAATTTTACGGGACGAAAACTTGACCTTCCTCTAGGATAACACTCTAGAATAACTTAGCAACTATCATGCAGTTGGATACACATATACACCCGACAAAATCGCCTGAATTTTCCCCGAGCCGTCTTTTGTTGTTGGTTTAACCTTTCTATTTGTCTTTCTTTCGTGTTTTTTCCCCGCACCTCAACCAGAAAAGTCATTAGCGGCATTTTGTTCTTGCTTTCGAAGTTTTATCGAAGATTTCAGCTTTAACATTTCCAAGGTTCATTTCAGTTTCAAGATTTCGTTTCAAGGTTCATTTTACACCTTTTAAAGATTCGTGTTCTTCACGGCAGAGTCGTTTTCATATAATGTAGAGGTAAGTGGTCGTTGTTTCTTACCTCATGTTATATTTTGGAAATTGTCTACTGTGACAATTGAGTTTTGAGCAGTGATTCACTACAAGAGTCACGTTAACGTCTCTGTAAGAGTTCTCTTCTTCTCGGGCTTACGAAAACGCTACGAGAAATCGATGCAAAAAGGGTTAGCATTCATCATGCTCGCTCTAACAGCTTGTTTTCGTGTTTACGAGAAATACCAATACGAGAAATACAAAAACTCTCTATTGTGACATCAACTTTTGCGTGACGAAAATTTTTGGTTGACCCCCCAGAGCAAAGACATATCCATGTCAAAAAGATTTTCGGTTTTTATTTTTAGCGTGGAACAAGCTTTTACCTGGACCTATAAGTTTTAAATTAGTCTATTGTGGCATCAAAATTATGTTGTACGCTTGAGATGCTCTAACTGGCAAAATATATTGCTTCGACGAATGAAAAATGAGGAGTGGAATTGATTTAGACCTACTAATGCTGATGATTTTCAGAGAAACATCCAGTAATTTTATTGACAGCTTAAGAGGGACCACCCGGATGGATCGCCTTCCTTTTATACGCTCTCCGAATAAAGCTGATAGTAACATGATTGCTAAAATCAAAGAAACTCCACTTCTATTTTTACCCAAAAGTTTCCTAGAAAAAAGGGGTATTGCAGCCGTCGGCACGGCGGCACTAGGGGGTGGGGATGCATTTGCTTTGCATTTCAGAGGGAGATTATTATCAGATTTCTTTATATATATATATATATATATATATATATATATATATATATATATATACTATTAATAAGAATGAAACTCCGTCTGTTTGTCTGTCTGTCTGTCTGTCGTGTCTATGCACGGCCAAACGGCTGAGTGGGGGGAGTGTACGAGTGGGGGGATCTTCTTGAGATTTTCCAAAAGTGGGAGCGAGCGAATTTAAAATTGTTTAATCCCACCCGAACCATGGGCCGTAAGGCGGGAGGGGGGTCGAAGTAAGAATTAATGTGCGCTTTTTGGACTTCCCCGCTTCCCCTACCCCTCTAAACGGCCGTTGACAATTCCGGAAAAATACCGGTTTCGTAGGTTTTCCTACGAGGAAGACGACGGCGCGATCGGATCGCGAAAAAAGTATCGGGAAATGCGTCAAAAAAATGCGAGAGTACGGACCCGTTTTCTCGAAAAGTCCGCCGAAAAACTTGGTTTTTTCCGATTAAAATATACCCCATAAAGGTACGTTTTTCGGAACGGTTTTCGCGGGCGAAATACAGCTTTGGGTCCGCCGAATCTGAATCCGAAATCGGATATCGAAAAAAGTGACTTGAAGTCGGTCAAAATGCGAGAGGGAAGTGAAGGCGAAGCTTTTAACATCAGAAATTAATCGACCCGGGCCGCCGTTTCACAAGGTTGCGGGCAGGCCTACGCACTTAAGTCTTGAAGGGACGAGTCATCATTTCAACGGAATAAATACGGGTTTTTCTCTACACATATGCAGCAATAAGTTGCGAGCGAAGCGAGCAACATTCCCTAATAAACTTTTCGTGGTTCCACGTAGTTTTATAAGATTTAATTTGTTTGTAAGAATTTCCAACAGAAAAAAACGTCTGCCAAGTTGGGTGGGCAGTATAACTTCCTCAAGCGAGCAGCATCCAATACAGAAGTTAAACCCTACCTAGGTTAAACCTACCCTACTCAGGTACAGGTTTCGGTGTTTGGGTGTTGCGAGCAGGTACACATAGGTACCTTACGAGCGAAGCGAGAGCCATTTCAACAGAATAAATTCGGATTTTTTCCTACAAATATACAGCAATACCTTGCGAGCGAAGCGAGCAACATCCCCTAACAAACTTTTCGTGGTTCCACGTAGTTTTTATAAGATTTAATTTGTTTGTAAGAATTTCCAACTGAAAAAAACGTCTGCCAAGTTGGGTGGGCAGTATAACTTCCTCAAGCGAGCGAAGCGAGCAGCATCCCTTACAGAAGTTAAACCTACCCTTAGGGATCTATCGTTTGCGAGCGAAGCGAGCAACATCCCCTACATATTTCAATTGTAATACATCGCATATGCGCAGCCACACCACGTGTATAAGATTTAATTTGTTTGTAAGAATTTCCAACAGAAAAAAACGTCTGCCAAGTTGGGTGGGCAGTATAACTTCCTCAATCGAGCGAAGCAAGCAGCATCCCTACAGAAGTTAAACCTACCCATCTACCGTTTGCGAGCGAAGCGAGCATCATTCCCTACGTGCCATACCTTGCGAGTGAAGCGAGCAACATTTCCTACATGCCAGAGTTTGCGAGCGAAGCGAGCAACATTTCCTACATGCCAGAGTTTGCGAGCGAAGCGAGCAACATCCCCAAATAAACTTTTTTGTGGTTCCACGTAGTTTTATAAGATTTAATTTGTTTGTAAGAATTCCCAACTGAAAAAAACATCTGCCAAGTTGGGTGGGCAGTATAACTTCCTCAAGGATATACAGGTATACCTTGCGAGCGAAGCGAGCAACATCCCCTAATAAAATTTTCGTGGTTCCACGTTGTTTTATAAGATTTAATTTGTTTGTAAGAATTTCCAACAGAAAAAAACGTCTGCCAAGTTGGGTGGGCAGTATAACTTCCTCAAGCGAGCGGAGCGAGCAACATCCCCTACAGAAGTTAAAACTACCCTTAGAGATCTACCGTTTGCGAGCAACATCCCCTACACGTTTCAATTGTAATACATCGCATGTATACAGCCACACTTTGCGAGCGAAGCGAGCAACATCCCCGAATAAACTTTTTGTGGTTCCACGTAGTTTTATAAGATTTAATTTGTTTGTAAGAATTTCCAATAGAAAAAAACGTCTGCCAAGTTGGGTGGGCAGTATAACTTCCTCAAGCGAGCGAAGCGAGCAGCATCCCTTACAGAAGTTAAACCTACCCTTAGGGATCTATCGTTTGCGAGCGGAGCGAGCAACATCCCCTACATGTTTCAATTGTAATACATCGCATCTGCGCAGCCACACCTTGCGAGCGAAGCGAGCAATATTTCTTACATGCCACACTTTGCGAGCGAAGCGAGCAACATTCCCTACATGTCACACTTTGCGAGCGAAGCGAGCAATTTAATGGGGGGTCCGGGGGGCTTGCCCCCTGGCTGGACGTGGAGGCGAGCGTAGCGAGCCGGAGCGGCTAGTTATTTATAAGAATGAAACTCCGTCTGTCTGTTTGTTTGTTTGTCTGTCTGTCTGTCGTGTCTATGCACGGCGAAATGGCTGAGTGGGCCGGATCTACGAGTGGGGGGATCTTCTTGGGATTTTCCGATAGGGTGTATAAGCGAATTTAAAATTTTCTAATCCCACCCGAACCATGGGCCGTAGGGCGGGAGGGGGGTCGAAGTAATAATTAATGTGCGCTTTTTCCACTTCCCCGCTTCCCCTACCCCTCTAAACGGCCGTCGAAAATTCCGGAAAAATACCGGTTTCGTAGGTTTTGAAACGAGAAAGACGACGGCGCGATCGGATCGCGAAAAAAGTATCGGGAAATGCGTCAAAAAAATGCGAAAGTACGGACCGTGTTTTCTCGAAAAGTCCGACAAAAACTACGTTTTTTCCGATTAAAATATACCCCATAAAGGTACGTTTTTCGGAACGGTTTTCGCGGGCGAAATACAGCTTTGGGTCCGCCGAATCTGAATCCGAAATCGGATATCGAAAAAAGTGACGAGAACTCGGTCAAATTGCGAGGGGAAGCGAGACTAAGCTATTAAAATGAGAAATTATATGTGCTGTGGACGCGAGAAGGCTCTAGGAAGACAGACGTGTTTGGGGTTCGATAACTCAGGTACAGGTTTCGGTGTTTGGGTGTTGCGAGCAGGTACACATAGGTACCTTGCGAGCGAAGCGAGAGCCATTTCAACAGAATAAATTCGGATTTTTTCCTACAAATATACAGCAATACCTTGCGAGCGAAGCGAGCAACATCCCCGAATAAACTTTTCGTGGTTCCACGTAGTTTTATAAGATTTAATTTGTTTGTAAGAATTCCCAACTGAAAAAATCGTCTGCCAAGTTGGGTAGGCAGTATAACTTCCTCTAGGATATACAGGTATACCTTGCGAGCGAAGTGAGCAACATCCCCTAATAAAATTTTCGTGGTTCCACGTAGTTTTATAAGATTTAATTTGTTTGTAAGAATTTCCAACAGAAAAAAATAGAAAAAAATGCAGAATGCACATACCTTACGTAACGTCACACGATCCGCGAGGAAGAGATGCCACCAACGCATACAGGAAGGAGGGAAGCACTTAGAGAACCTGCTTTGATTTAATTATTTTTTATTTATTTATTTATTAATTTTTTTAAGAAGTAATTATTATTTTTTATAACACGAGTGATCTCTGATACACAACAGCATTTTCATTGCCAACCCACCCCGCATTATTAGGTACCTACTCAAATGAAAGATAAGTATCCGAGGAATAATTTTGAAGCACAATTGACTGAGGTAGCCGATCGTATTATCGTATTTTTCCGCCTGCCCCTCTGATAATTATCTAATTTTGCTCAGGTAGATGAGGCAGGTGGAAGATGAGTTAGGTAGAGACACTATTATTTTTTGGTTTATTATCATCGAATATAGCTGTGCATAATGAAATATTAAAAAAAAAAAAAAATGAAACGTCGATTTTGACCGACAAAATCGCGTTTTTTGTCATTGAAACGCTATTTTCTCCCAAAACTTCCCCATAAATTTTTTTTTTTTTTTTTGTAAACCGTTGAAAAGTTGACAGGCTGAGGACGTTTTTCCCGGAAAGCGCTTGTTGAAAAACTTCCATACTGAGGAGCGGAAAAACGAAGAAAAATCGACAATTTTTACATTTTTAACCCAAAGGTTAAACTTTGGCCATTTTTTTCACTAACTAGAACTAATAGAAAAAATTGAAATTTACCTCATAATGATAGGAAATTTAACGCTCTTTCCAACGGTATCCTTAGATTTGAGAAAACTTGACAAATTGGGGAGTAAGAGCTGTTTTTGAGATGTAAGGTTGGAAACACGAAAAAAATCGTAAAAAAGAAATAACTCGGAAACGAAGCCTCTAAAAGAAAACGTCTAGGAGGCACTTTTTGTTGCAAATTACTTGTAAAATCGATCCCTGAAGTCTTACCTACTTAAGTCGAGACACCCTGTATATGTATAAGCTTGATTTTTTTGGCGCAGGAACGGAATTTTCATCTTTTCTTCTTTATCTTTATATTTTTATCTTGTCTTTCCAGACGATAACTCTCCTTAGGATTGAGATAAAAATTCCGTTCTTGCGCCAAAAATCAAGGTTCCAAACGAAAGGACGCTTTCGTTGGTCAGCATTTTTTGAGAACATTAAATTGGTCAAATTCCAAAAAAAGAGCTAAAAAAATCACTAAAATAGCAAAAAACGACTAAAAATCGTTAAATTTATATTTTTTAGCAGAATATTGCTCAAATAAAGTTTATTGACTACCATTTACTAGAATATTTAAAAATGTATGTACAATAATGTAAATTATGCTGAAAAATGTTCCTAAATTTCATTAAAATGTGCTAAGAATTCGAAAAAATTACAAAATAGTTGAAAACTCCAAAGTTTCTTTTTGAAAAGCAGATTACTATTTAGAATACGTTTTTTGCCGTAAAAATAATAGTTAACATTTTCTTCACACTCAAAAAGATCAAATTTAAAAACAATCTAACATAGCATAATACGATAATTTACGAAAATTCGCTCATACGATCATGCTGCATGACTGGAACGTTTTTACCTTATCCAATGAAATGCATCAGAATTGTGGATTCTGTTGTGGTGTCAAAAGCAGGGGGATCAGCCCAAGAATAATTCCCTTCTTCAGGTACAAATTAGCTTTAAAAATCTGTACCTCAGAGGTCGATTATCGTAAGTGACATTTTGGCGATTTTACAGGAGAGCCAAAAGAAGTTGTGGGCACACCTATTTTGATCCCTATGGCCCATTCTGATGACTTTATCATGCTCAAATTAATTAATTTGAGCATGATAAAGTCATCAGAATGGGCCATAGGGATCAAAATAGGTGTGCCCACAACTTCTTTTGGCTCTCCTGTAAAATCGCCAAAATGTCACTTACGATAATCGACCTCTGAGGTACAGAAATAATAACTTAATATTCCTGTAAAAGTATATAAAAATCTTGTGATAATCAGCTGTGATTATGACGATAAATCTTTTCTGTCATAGTTATCGAATTAATTGTTAGGAGCGCCAAACTGTATCCCATATCAAATGTTTGTCTTGTTTTATTCCACATAGTATAGTTGTTAATTTTTTCAAATTTTATTCATTCATTTAATCGTTATCTTCTTCAACTTGTTACTTTTTCTCTCTTAAAAGATAGCTAATCGATTGTTTTTGCAGTTAAGATGAGCTCTGTCTCTTTCTTAGACTCTTTATTTCTTCATTTTACTCTTTCTTGCTATGCAAGTTTGATACCCCCTGAGTTGTGGATTGAATAGCGGCTGCAGATGAGTCGTTCCGCTAAATTCCCAATTTAGCACCCAAAGGGCACGAATTCCGTTTGGCTGATTTGGGATCATGATTTCTGTATTGAATGTTTCATCATCTTGTTTGTGTACAGCTCGCTTTCGAATGAATTCGTGGTTGTGTTATTCCTGAAGTTATCTGACAAAAAGTGCTATATCAACCCATAATATATGCATGTTGAAGCGGATTAAGTTTCCATCACCTAAACGCTTATAAACTATAATTTGTAACAGAGTTTAAAGCTTTAAAGCGGTAAGCGGTAAAGCAGTTTAAAGCTGTAAAGTTTAAAGCGGATGCCAGCCTTTCGAGTTTGGCGGGTTGGATGCTAAACAATCTGCTCACATTAAATGTCAAAAAAACAAAATACTTATTAATTGGAAATGCAGATGATATGACGCAATCACAGCTAGATCACAGATTCCGAATCCATACCTGCTCAGGAGGGTGCTCCTGCATTCCTATTGAAAGAGTTCATGAGCATAAGTACCTGGGGGTCATCATTGACGATAAACTTTCATGGAAGGGCCACGTATCGTATTTAGTGGAAAAATTAAAGAAATTCATACATATATTTTACAATCTACGTTCGATGTTATCCCCCACAAACATAAAAATGGTATATGTAAGTCTAGTGCAATCCATAATTCAACACGGAATTATCGTATGGGGTGGCACATATCAAACATCATTGAAACCTCTGACTACATTACAGAAATGTATATTGAAGGTATGCTTAAAAAAGCCCAAAACATTCAGTTCGGTGGAAGTATTCAATTTAAGCAAAAACTTCTCAATTAGGCAGTTGTTCGTCAAAAACCTGTTACTATACTATTATAAACATCCTGAAATAATTTCTGCTGAAACAGGACACGCATACCCAACAAGATTTCGCTTGGATGGTAATGTTGCAAACCCTCGTACAAAAACAACTCTGTTTACAAAAAACCCTCGCTATTTAATACATGTAGTGCACAAATCTTTACCTAGATTTCTGAAATCACCTTTCAACAGTAACCGAGATGGGTACAAAAAGCTTGTATACTCTTGGTTGATTTCAGTTGGTTACATCCCCTTAGAAAATATTATGGCTAGTACCTATGTAACAAAATAACCTGGTTCCACGTTACATTCCAATAATGTAACTACTTTAGTTTTTATAGAAATATTTTCTTCTTCTTTTTTTTTTTTTTTTTTTTTTTTTTCTTTTTCCTGTATTTTGAGGAATCGCCCTTTATTATACTGCTTTTGAGCTGAGTTCCGACTCTTGTCGGCAGCACGGGCTTGCCCATCGCCGACAATAAGTTTACAACACTAATATAAATAATGGTGTGTTTAATTTCCTATATATTATGAAGTGTATTATTTTCATTTTATTTCTGTGATGTGAATAAATCATTTATCTATCTATCTATCTAGTTACCTCCTGAGAGGCCCATCAAGCTCCCGTCAGAGCACCAGAGATAGCGCTGTCGGCGTCCCGTTGAGGAATCAATGGGAACCACGCGCTGTTCTCGATCATTTTTGGCAGCTGGTTTGGCGTTGGATGGAATTCCTGGTGACAGGAAAATCAACCTTCCCCGAACATGGCTCATTAAAAGCTATTATTAGGGGTGGTATCTCTCTGACGGGACGCTGTTACTCTCCTCTACCTTTTTATGAGGATTTAGGCCCCCATTGCACCTCTGGGGGGGGGGGGGGGGGGGGGGCACCTAAATTCCTTATAAATTCATGTGTGTCTTAACGCATCCATTTGGCGAAAAAAATCTTTAAACTCAAGTTTGAATCTTTTTACTCCGATATTAATCAAATAGTGTTCACAGTAAACAGTCGGTTCTGCAGTGTTAGATCTTTGGCTCTTGACCAGAATTGCGGAGGAAACGAATACGTTTGTTCTAGCTCATTTCCTGAAATCCTTAACTTGCGTTCCAGTTTCTTAGTGATTGTTTATTCCACTCAGACGTTCGTTTTCTGGCGGAAATTGAGACGATGCAAATAGTTTCTCACCGTTACGTTATGGTTACTTTTCCAACCTAAACCCAACAATACGTATTGTCAACAAAGACTTGTTTCGCAATTGCCCTTAAACCTGACTTCTTTTAATAGATACTTAGATATTATCTCAACTTGAACAGACCTTATTAACGAGCCACAGAGTACGTAAATTAGTTGTTTCTTTTCTTGTGGTTGGTGAGTTGGCCTGAAGCTTCCTGATACGACCTAAACAACTTCTAGCTTACTGGTTCGGTTGGAGATTGGGTTGGTACCGGGGTTGCCAGGTGTCCGGTTTTGGCCCGGACAGTCCGGTTTTTCACTAAGCTGTCCGGACGAAAATTTAAAATCGCTCGGAACCCCAAATGTCCGGTTTTCATAGGTACTGTCGCAGATCATAGGAGAACAGCCTTGACTTCTGGAGGCCCTACCTATATTGTTTATTTGGCAATCGACGCTAAAAACTATCTAAAAGTCGAAAATCGTTTGTAGTCTTGTCTCTTCTTTCGTGAGAAAGAACTCTTTATCTCTTCTGTTTGCCCTTACTTGTGCATTCTGTCTTTCAGTTTTACCCTGAGGTAAATAATCTTGAAATAATTGGGATAGGTAATCTGAAGTTAGTAGGTAGTTAAGTCGTAGGTAATATTGAGATTTTGGTTGCTAAATTCCCAGTTGCCAGATATTCACTGATTTGAACATTGCCTACATACCTATAGTATATTAATTACATATATGGTACTTTCTTTATAAAAGTTCTTAGAATACCTATCTACACTGATTGGTATTTTGAGAAACACAAAAAACCAAAGAATGATTAGATATTGTGATCTGTTGATTATTTAATTAGGCACCAACGTAAATTATAAATCGAAGAATTGAAATTAGAAGAACACGAACACAAATTTTGACCTCAGGTTCGTCTAACTCTATTTAGCTGTCCATTAAATTTTTGAGTTTTAGTGGTACTTATCCAAATGATGGATAGCAATTTTTACGTAGTCAGATGTGATATAGTGATTTGAAATTGTTAAATAATAATATACATTTTATGTTACATTAGTTATTTTTACAGTTTTAGGGAGTTCAAAACTAAAAGTTCCAGCCATGCAGCATGATCGTATGAGCGAATTTTCAAAACTAAAAGTTCCAGCCATGCAGCATGATCGTATGAGCGAATTTTCATAAATCTCCTATCGCATTATAATAATATGTTGATATTTGTACAATTTGAGTACAACGGAATGGTTAAAAAACAATTTCATGGAAAAAAAAACTTCTATAAAATTCGACGATTCAAAAAGGTTTTTTTATTTTTTTTTTTTTGTAGCAATTCTAGTGAATTTCCGTTTGAAGATGAAGCTATTGTAATGGTTTCAAAAATTTTAAAATCAAAATTTTCGAAACATTTCTTCGTTGAAATCCGTTTTTAGGCATTTTGAAACGAATCTTAGAGTTTAACGCTTTTTCATATGTATATATATATATATATATACATATATATATACATATATATATATATATATATATATATATATATATATATATATATATGTCATTCCAGACGATAAATCTCCTTAGGATTGAGACGAAAATCCCGTTCTTGCGCCAAGCTTTCCAAATGAAAGGATGAGTTCGTTCGCCAGCACTTTTTGAGCACATTAAAATGATCAAATTTCAAAAAATGTGCTTGAAAAATCACTAAAAATGGATAAAAATTGCCAAAAATAGTTAAATAATTAACTTATTCAATTTCTTCATGATGGATCACTATAACTGATAACTCTGCTTTAATTGAGTTTCCCCCTAACACGAGCAGGGTAAGTTTATTCTAGTCTCCTTAACTATATGTATCTCTCTCAGTTCGAATTCGAAGGTCCTGAAGGAGACGGTCGCAGTAATTCAGTGCTCGCTGCTGACGTGAGCGGGTTGATTAAACACTCAATAGAATCACGCTGACTCAAACCAGACGTCTGGAAGACATTCTCGACCACCGTCCTGTAATACTGATGCAGAGTACTAGCAGTAGAAACTGTGTTGACCTGTTCGAAAAAGAGAGTAAGGGAGGAACCCAGTGCGGTGGACCCCCAAACCCTCATCGAATTTCAACTTCATAGAGTCAACAGGAGTGAATTTGAGTGTCTTTTCGGAAGTTAATTGAATTCGAATTTTTTATCTTAACCATTTCTAAAGATATCCTTTTTTTGCAAATTAGATTCTCTTCCTACAATTTGGGAATGCCTTGAAATTTCCGGAACTTTGGAACGAACAACAATATAAACTTTCATGAAAATCTTATGCGTTTCTCTTTAGGTGAATACACTAATTATATCCTTTTATGCCCTGACGAGTTTAGGAAGATAAAAATTCATGCATCAGACTACAATATAAAAGTGTACTGTTCTCATACTCTCAACGTGTTCTCCAAAACCGACTCATTTGACTCATTGAGTCATCTCACTGACCCAACAACTGACTTCAAGTGACTACGTGGAGTTCCATGTACGTTACAGTTTTTATAATTTTGATTAGGTACTTTGTCAACGGTATGAATATTTTATACACTTTTAGCGAATTTTCGAAGAAAAAATGAGCTAGATATTTAGATGGCTCCAACATTTTTAAAGGGGGGGGGGGGGAACCGTTGTATATATATTCATATATATATATATATATATATATATATATATATATATATATATATATATATGTATATAGGATGTATTTCCAGACGATAAGTGCCTTAAAATACGGCGTCAAAAATTCGTTCCAACGCAGAAAAATCCATCTTGGTCGAGTTCCTTGGCCAGCCCTATCGTTCCAGAATTTCAGGCTCAAATTTTCAATTTAGTGGCCCAGAAACTGCTTGAAAAATAGGTTTTTTACAACTGGGCATGAGGGGGTGTCACAGTCAAAGTATTTTCCAGTGCTGAGTCGATTGCGTCCACTCCCTGATCTCTTAGATTCATAAATAAGTGAGGAAAATCGATTATTAGGTGAACAGTGCACATAATTGACCAGATTTCCGAGTTCGACTGCGTGATCTTGAATTTTTTCTCATATCTCGTCACACGGCTGTCCCCTCAGTTTTATTCTGGACATGGTTGGTCTCAATGATCAGAATTTAAGAGTCTAATTTAATTTTATCCAGAACTTTTCTTTGAAAATTCGTTCTATCAGTAATGCTGCATAACTGAGTCTGTTTTTTGAAATATCTTGATTATTAAAAACTGCGTAGAAGGATAATCTGATCCTTCAAAAAAAAAGAAAGAAATTCTAAAAGTTTTCCAATAACTTTAATTATACAATTAATGAGTTTAGTTATTGCTGTGTTTCTTCCAGACAATGTTTTCGTTGTACATTTAAAATAACCAGGTAGGTTATTTTTCTTGTTATGTTTTATCTTGTTGGTGAACTTTTCTTATAGACGTATGAACAGGGTGTCTACAGGTCACGGATTCCCGGAAAAGTCACGATTTAAAAGTAGGGCACGGATATTTCTGAAAGTCACGGATTTTAATATAGAAGTCACCGATTTTTATGGCTTCGGTAACCAAATAATACAATATAATGACAGTACCGGGATTCTCAAAACATCCGAAAGAACCAATTGACATATTCTGTAAATACATTTTGTTAAAGACTTCCATAACTTATTCCTATTAGTAAGTTTTAATTAAAATATAATACGCTGATATGGGCCTAATTGCACTAATCACCATTGCAGAATTTCAAATCTAAGGTAAGAATTCTTTTTAAAATCTATAATTTAAATATTTTGTACATTGTATTTTACTAATATTCTGTTGGTAGTCTTAGACTTCTGTACTTTATAAGAAGGCTAGAATCAATAAAAAATGATGAAGATCTAATTTTATATAGGCTACTCAGGATTACAGTAGGTCTACTTGTAAGTATTTCAGTACGCTATTCCTAAAGAAATTAATGCCTGTAAAAGGTTACCGATTGTAAAAATTTAGATCCTCAAAAGTCCCCAAAAAGTCCCCGATTTTTATTTTACAGATCTAGTAGACACCCTGATGAAAGCTACTTCTAACATCTATCCACGTATTGAGGTTTCTTTCTCATTGTTGGGCTGGACAGGTTTTGGCTATAATTGTTGAGTTCTACAGCTCTTGCCGCCGGAAATGATTAAAATAAATGAAAACATATATTAAGAAGAAAAATGTTTGATCAGGGTTCAACTGGACACCGTTTGTATTGTTCTAAAAATATTATTGAGAATTCGAACGGTGGGTTTCGTATTTGAAAAAGGAGTTGATACTCACCCAATTTTCAATCTTCGAATAAGTTCTGTGTTGAAGCTTGAGGACTTCGCGAGACAGCCACACCCCCCTCAGCTCCCCTATTGTCTTCTGGAGAGAATCTCAATGGGCGGCGCCTCAACCACTTTTTTTGTATTCCGAGAGTCACCGAGACGGATAATCTACGAAGATGTCTCTTTCTTCCGTATAGAGGAATCAATTACCATAAATCCGACACCCACGAGGGTCCCTTCACCGGTGCCATTTTCGAATATAATTTTCGTCTTCGAGAACAAGAAGAATAATACTTAAAAAAACGAAAAAGCAAACAATTAAAAAAAATATTTGTGAGAGGAAAAGTCGCGTATGTCGACGCGATCGCCGGCTTGCTCTAATATTAGGTGACGATCAGATGCGCGCGCTTCGAGGCTCCACAGCAGACTGAACTGTCTCGGGAAGCTGCCGGCTCTTGGGGGTTTTTCGCTCTGCTGGCGGGGGCGTCGTGTCGCCGCCAAACCGCTTGCGTGCGCTACAGGTGTCGGGGGAACGAATAAAATCCCATGCGGGCTCGCGAACGCGTCTTTTTCCTTCTTTTAATCGGTTTGCGGTGAATTTACTCCCCGTTTTTCCCGATGGTTCTTCGGAAATTAAAATAGCGAGGAATTCGTGTCGCACGTACGCGCTCTTTACAATGCAAGTTCCGTTTGTGTCTTGGGAATAATTGCAATATTCATTTTCATTAACAGGAATCAGAAAAACTGAATAAAAACCGCCGGTAATGGAATGAAACTTAATTCTAATAAAAACTTTTTATTTATTCATATTTTTATATATTTTTTTATTTAAAGGTTTAAGTCGCACCTCATCCAGAAGGGCCATTAGCGGCATTGAACAAGGTGTCCAAAGGGACACTGGAAGTGGCACGATTCTAAGGGGAGCCATGTTGCCATCCTTGACTTGAAAGGAGCGCCATCATGGACTCCACTGGCAACTCGGAGGGGGAAAAAAAAGAGGGGTACAGTGATGACCACTGTTTAGCCCCCCAAAGTGGATTAAAAAAAAAACCAAAAATAAAGTAATACAACTAAGACTAGATGTAAAGTAGGCTAATAACTATATACATGATACTGTATACAATCAGCAAAGTAAAATAAAACTATGACTAGATGTATATAAATATATCACAGATCAGATATCACAGTTCGTAGTTGAGCTCAGCGGCTCTCAGGTACAACAACAGGGATCGGACCTTGTCTGGTCCGGATAAAACGTCAACCCACTGAGGGGGCTGATGCTGGACTCGGAGGTCCACAAGGGCTGGACAGTCCTCCAGAAAGTGGCGGATGGACAGATCACCCCCACACCCCCCGCACACAACATCTTGAGCTTCTGCACTAAGCAGGTGTCTGTGTCTAATGGAAACTATTATGGAAGATGTGTAAAAACCTTTCTCCAAACGAGGGATGAACTTAGGAAAATACTATTAAATCTCTTCGGCAAAATGTAAGTCTATCAATATTGAATTTTTGATGAATTAACCAGGTGGTTGGTTTTCCCAATGGTTCTTCGGAATTTAAAATAGCGAGGAGTTCGTGTCGCCGTACGCGCTCTTTTCAATGCAAGTTCCGTTTGTGCCTTGGGAATAATTGCAATAGTCATGTTCATTAATAGTAATCAGAAAACTGAATAAAATCCACCGGTAATAGAATGAAACTTAATTCCAATGGAAACTTTTTATTATTTTGTTTAAAGGTTTAAGCCGCACCTCAACCAAAAGGGCCCCATTAGCGGCATTGAACAAGATGTTCAAAGGGACACTGGAAGTGGCACGATTATAAAGGGAGCCATGTTGCCACACTTGACTAAAAAGGAGCGCCATCATGGACTCCACTGGCAACTCGGAGGGGGAAAAAAATGGGTATAGTGATGACCGCTGTTAAGCCCCCAAAGTGGATTAAAATAAACCCCAAATATAAAGTAATACAACAGACTAGATGCAAAATAGGCTAATAACTATATACTCGTACAATCAGCAAAGTAAAATAAAACTTCGACTAGATGTATATAAATATATCACAGATCAGATATCACCGTTTTTTAGTAGAGCTCAGCGGCTCTCAGGTACAACAACAGGGATCGGACCTTGTCTGGTCCGGAGAAAAGGTCAACCCACTGAGGGGGCTGATGCTGGACTCGGAGGTCCACAAGGGCTGGACAGTCCTCCAGAAGGTGGCAAATGGACAGATCGCCCCCACACCTTCCACACACAACATCTCGAGCTTCTGCACTAAGCAGGTGTCTGTGTCTAATGGAAACTATTATGGAAGATGTGTAAAAACCTTCCTTCAAACGAGGGATGAACTTAGGAAAATACTATTAAATCTCTTCGGCAAAACGTAAGTTTATCAATATTGAATTTTTGATGAATTAACCAGGTGGTTGGTTTTCCCAATGGTTCTTCGGAATTTAAAATAGCGAGGAGTTCGTGTCGCCGTACGCGCTCTTTTCAATGCAAGTTCCGTTTGTGCCTTGGGAATAATTGCAATAGTCATGTTCATTAATAGTAATCAGAAAACTGAATAAAATCCACCGGTAATAGAATGAAACTTAATTCCAATGGAAACTTTTTATTATTTTGTTTAAAGGTTTAAGCCGCACCTCAACCAAAAGGGCCATTAGCGGCATTGAACAAGGTGTCCAAAGGGACACTGGAAGTGGCACGATTATAAGGGGAGCCATGTTGCCATCCTTGACTAAAAAGGAGCGCCATCATGGACTCCACTGGCAACTCGGAGGGGGAAAAAAAGAGGGGTACAGTGATGACCACTGTTTAGCCCCCAAAGTGGATAAAAAAAAACCCCAAAAATAAAGTAATACAACAGACTAGATGCAAAATAGGATAATAACTATATACATGGTACTACATACAATCAGCAAAGTAAAATAAAACTACGACTAGATGTATATAAATATATCACAGATCAGATATCACAGTTCGTAGTAGAGCTCAGCGGCTCTCAGGTACAACAACAGGGATCGGACCTTGTCTGGTCCGGAGAAAACGTCAACCCACTGAGGGTGCTGGACTCGGAGGTCCACAAGGGCTGGACAGTCCTCCAGAAAGTGGCGGATGGACAAATCACCCCCACACCCCCCGCACACAACATCTAGAGCTGCTGCACTAAGCAGGTGTCTGTGTCTAATGGAAACTATTATGGAAGATGTGTACAAACCTTCCTACAAACGAGGGCTGTACTTAGGAAAAACTAAGCATAAGAAGATGGTCCAATATTGAGGGACATGTTCACAGCAAGCTCATGGTGGTCGAACCGAACTCCTAACTTACTGAGGGACATCTCAGGAAAAACCGTAGGGAACTTAAAACAATAGTCGGCCTTATAACCGGCTCTGCACCCCCTACGTTTCCACCTACACCGCATAGGGCTCACACAAACCTCAACCTGCAAACTGTGCGAGGAGACAGACGAAACAGTATTTCACATAATCTTCGACTGCCCTGCACTCACCTATCACAGACTTGACAACAACAGGGATCGGACCTTGCTGGTCCGGATAAAACGTCAACCCACTGAGGGTGCTGGACTCGGAGGTCCACAAGGGCTGGACAGTCCTCCAGAAAGTGGCGGATGGACGGATTACCCCCACACCTCCCACACACTACATCTCGAGCTTCTGCACTAAGCAGGTGTCTGTGTCTAATTGAAACTATTATGGAAGATGTGTAAAAACCTTTCTCCAAACGAGGGATGTACTTAGGAAAATACTATTAAATCTCTTCGGCTAAATGTAAGTCTATCAATATTGAATTTTTGATGAATTAACCAGGTGGTTGGTTTTACCAATGGTTCTTCGGAATTTAAAATAGCGAGGAATTCGTTTAGTACGTACGGGCTTTTTTTAATACAATTGAATTGAATTGAATACGTTGATGAATAGCGAGTTACAGTTTTAGTCTGCGTTGCTGGCTTATGGCGTTTTGGACGGCTGAGTAGAAAACCAACACGGAATCTCCGATTCTCGCAGACGACCCGAAAGACGTTTTTAC